>CM050512.1:82571822-82941822 GCA_027563665.1 Antrozous pallidus
TTGTTATAGTTGTATCATATATATGTGGTATACAGTTGTCTTCAAAGAGCATGAGTAGTTAATAGATCCACAAAGTGAAAAATGCACATTTTCTAATTGACAGGACAGTCATTCTTAAATAATCTCTCTCTTTCTCTCTCTCTCTCTCTCTCTCTCTCTCTCTCTCTCTCTCTCTCTCTCTCTCTCTCTCTCTCTCTCTCTCTCTGAGAGGTGGAAGGGGGAACAAATGTGTTTTGTTTCTTTAAAAGACTCCCATGGGCATGTATTTTCTTTTGACATATTTCCAAACATTGGTTTAAGTATCTAGATTACCAGAAGTATTTCCAGGTAAATTATAAAGAATTCCTTAGCAAAGATTCTATTTCTCAACACCTAGGATAATCAATCTAGAGTAAAGCTTCAGACTTTATTATCAAATAGAACTTTGAGCTTTTTATCTTTTTTAACTGAAGAGGCCTGACAAAGGAGATGACAGCATGAAGTTCATAAAGGCTATTGATGTGGCTCTGTGTCTAGTTTATCAAAGAGATGCCTGGATCCTCGGGGGACACAGATAGAGCATCGGAAGATAGACAGTAAAGTATTTAAAGTTTGTAAGAAGCCTTTCTTCTTTTCTGTCGTGCATTTTTCCTAGTTACTTTATTTCTTTCTTCCTTCTATTTTCTGAGAATTGGAGTGTTGGAAGAAGCTTAATGTAAAATTAAATTCAGGATTTCTTTGGCATGCAACCACTTCCACAAGTCACAACAAATGGTTGCCTGACTTCTCCCTGAACATGTCTAGCTTCTGAAGGAGTCCATCCCATTCTGAGTTTGTTCTTTTTTGTTTGTTTGTTTGTTTGTTTTATAAACTATTTCCTTATCTGTGCATCTTTCAGTAATTTTCACCAGTTGGCCATTTTTTTTCCCCTTAAGTGACAGAGTTCTACTACTCTTTAAGTTGACAACCCTTGAGGTCTTTCTTCTTTTTGCAGGTCTTCCCAGCAGAGGCACAGATAACATTTTGTTCTTTCAGATATTTGTTTAGAGATAGTATATCCCTTCCCCTAGGGGGAACAATTTGATTGAAGCTGGTTATAAAAGACTAGAGGCCTGATGCATGAAAATTGTGTGCTAGGTGGGTCTCTCTCCCCGTCCAGGACCCCTTAGGGGATGTCTGCCTGTTGGCTTATGGCCACTCCCCCTGGGGATCAGGCCTAAGCCAGCAGTCAGACATCACTCTCACAGTCCAGGACCCCTCACTCCTTACTGCCTGCCACCGCTGCTGCTCACCAGCCATGAGCCCACCTTTTGGCTGAGCAACACTCCCCCATGGAGCACACTGATCACCAGGGGGCAGCTCCTGAATGGAGCATCTGCCTCCTGGTGGTCAGTGCATGTCAT
Organism: Antrozous pallidus; assembly: GCA_027563665.1. Classification (NCBI taxonomy): domain Eukaryota; kingdom Metazoa; phylum Chordata; class Mammalia; order Chiroptera; family Vespertilionidae; genus Antrozous; species Antrozous pallidus. The sequence continues at coordinate 82,573,205 of CM050512.1, forward strand.
AGTGACCAGTTGTTCTGCCATTCAGTCAATTTGCATATTACCCTTTTATTATATAGGATTGGGATTTCCTAAACTCAGGGTTCCTCTCCGCTAATGCAATCAACTGTGTGTACAAGTATCATCTGGTCTTTTTTGTGTTGCCCCATGGGTATTAGAGCTTAAGGACCTGCCATATATTTGGGCACTGTGATCACTGTGAATAATAAACTGTCCTCTGTTTCTAAGTCTTGTGTCTTCCACCGGCATCCATAAAATGGTGAAAGGCTAACTTGTCAGCTTGCAAATGTGGTAAAATTTTAGCTCCTTATAATTCTTGACAGTTATGATTAATCCCCAGGATAAAAAAATTCCAGTTCCTTCAACCATACTTTATATTGTCATAGCTTTTGAGTCATCTCATGTTCTTATCAAACACTTGATGTTCTTCAGTTTAACCATGTCCCTACTGCATAGAAAGGAAAATAATAGTCTATATGTGGTCTGACTAAGATGAGTGGAACCAAATGATCATTCATTTTGTTCTGAAAACCACATTTATTTTGTTCTGCAAACCATACTTCAAGATGAAATATGCTTTTTTTTTTACAGCCACATTACTGTTAACTCATATTAAATTCACAGTCAGCCTAAACTCTTGGTCATTTTTACCTATGCCAAAGTAGAAATTTACCTATGCCAATGTTATGTCAAACGCAAATTCTCATCCTATTCTTGTACAGTTTACACATCTTGTACCTAAGTCCAAGAATTTAAAATTTACTCTTTTAAAAATTTCACTGTATTATATTTGGCCCATATTATAGACTTTTTACGACCTGATTCCCTCATTATCATATTCATTGTGCTCACCATCTTTGCATCACCCATCAGTTGTCTCAGCTAGCCATCTATATATTTATCCACATGGATGATAAAACTTTGAACATATCAGAGCCAAGGATAAAGCCCTGAGCCAGGCTGCAGAGATTTCAATGCATTTAAAGAGTCTGTGGCAGCAGTAATCCAACTGTTCCCCATGGGAAACTCCATGGAGATGTTTCATGGAGATACCGCCGAGGGGAAGTCCATGAAGGACTCATTTTTGCCTGCGGCAAAGTTCAGAAGACAAGAAAACCACCCAAGTGATGCTTGTATAACTTTCTGAGCCCTGCTAAAATGGTTTGGATCCAAACAGGCAAGTGGGAGTCACACAAATGGCAATGAGGGACCTGATCCACATTTGCTAGAGCTTAAAACTCAAAGGCAGTGAACAGACTTTTGTCCACACCTACCTCTCTGCTCAGCATGTGTCTCTGGTTGTACATAAAAATAATCATGCGATATCTGCCTGAGGAAAACTTCTGGTGACAGAGATCATCAATCATACACTAATGCACTTGAAAATAGCACGGGGCAGTGGGAGAGCACATGCCGGGGCCTGGCAGCGTGGGTTCATTACCAGTTCTGCAAGGAGCTGCTGAGAGGCTTTTTAAAGACACTTCATTCCTCTGGGCCTCACTTTCTTCACTTGTAAATTGAGCTGCTTGGACTAGTTAATCTCCAAATACCCTTTTACTACCTAAAAAAAAAGCCTTATAGCTAGAAATTTGGGAACCATTCACTGAATACTAACATGAAAGGGACTTGAAGAACTTAGATAATATGCCCCAGATCACGTGGCCACTGTGAGGAAAAGTGAGAATTTGAATTCAGTTTGCCATGAATACTTCTCCACCTACAAAACAGCAGTGGGTAGAAATCAAGCCAATAGTAAAGACTCTAGCAATAGATATAAGAGTTTCTAGACATACTAAATTAAATCAACATTCTGCTGAAGTTTTTGTTGTGATTATTGTTATTTTTAAGAAACCAGTTGGGAAAGAGGTTTTATGGGCCAAAAAGTAGCCCTTGACAAGGCTGTGAGGTGGACTAGATATACTGAGGTTTATTTTGTTTCAGATATTCAGCTTGTTCACATTTGGCTTTCAACCCTTGCTCATTTTGTGATTGTAGGAAAATGAGCTAACTTTTTTATACCTAATTTTTGCTTATGTAAAATGGGCATGATATTAATAGCATCTCCCCCACATGTTTTTTTTTACAAGAACTAAATGAGAGAATAGCAACTGAATTACAAGCTTTCAACAAATATTGGCTTAATATTATATTGTAGGAGGGGCCTTTTAAAATATATACTTTTATTGATTTCAGAGAGGACGGGAGAGAAAGAGAGAGATAGAAACATCAGTGATGGGAGAGAATCATTGATCGGCTATCTCCTGCATGTCCACACTGGGGATCAAGCCTGCAACCTAGGCATGTGTCCTGACCAGGAATCAAACCATGACCTCCTAGTTCATAGGTCAATGCTCAACCACTGAGCCCTGCTGGCCAGGCAGGGATGGATTTTTTACATGCATACCTCCCTGAGATACTAAGTTATTTATTTATAACTTAGCCCAGCCTGCACCCTCTCCAATCTGGGACCCCTTGGGGGATGTCCAACTGCTGGTCTAGGCTCAATCTTGGGGATCAGGCCTAAACTGGCAGTCAGACATACTTCTCACAATCCTGGACCACAGGCTCCTAACTGTTCACCTGCCTGCCTACCTGATTACCCCTAACTGCCCCCCCCCCCCTTACCAGTCTGGTTGCCCCTATATGCCTCTGCCTGCTGGCCTGGTCCTCTAACTCTCCCCCCTACCAGCCTGGTTGCTCCTCACTGCCCCCCTGTTGGCCTGGTCGCCCCACGCAGCCTGCTGTTCGGTTGACCAGTTGTTTCAGTCATCACAGTCCTTGTCTTTAGATAGCTAGCTAGCTAGATAGATAGATATAGATTTATTTATATATTTATTTCAACTTATAAGAGCAGGTTTACTCAGAAAGTTTCAGAGGCACTAGAAGAGCCCTTGAAGCTTAGGAGAGAGAGAGAAAGTCTAAGTTACTTAAATATGTGTCCTAGATACTAAACACTGTCATTAAAAAATTAGACTATATTTAAAATTGTGCTTCTGTAATTATTTAAATTGTTTTTTGTTCAATATTAGGATATAATAAGGAAAATGGCCAGCAGAAGTGAAGATTAATTTGAGCTTGGTGGCTAAAATAAAAAAGCTCTATCTTTGGAACTAGTGTAGACCTCTAGGCATTGAGAGACAGGTTTCTCTTTTTCATTCCCAGAAGTGCTCTTTTATCACACAGTTTTTATTTCTTTACACGAGCCAAAATATTTCAAAATATTTGGAAGCAGAAAGAATTCACTCTCAGGTTTCTTAACATTGCTTTGCTGGTGACCTTGGTAAAGTCAATTGAATTCCTTCATGTTCTCCATAGAATGGAAATAATAGGACTAATTAGCAAATAAATCAATGATCATTTGCATACTTAAAATCCTGATAAAATATTAAACATCAAAGTACAAATATGTAAAAATTATTAATTTCTGTTCTTTATTTCTTCTTATGCTCCAAAAAGAAATAAATCAATCATACATTCTGTTGATAAAACAAGATACAATGTACATGTGACAAAATGCTACTTCATAGTCCCTGGATAATATTCACTGCTAAAACATTGGAGAATTTTCTGTGGACATTCTCTAGCAGTATCATCCCTGTCTCATGCCAGCCTGATTCCCCTCTAAGATAAGTACAAGCAGTTTCAGCTATTTTTAGTTTTAAGTTAGTTTTAAATAGAGAAAATATTAATCTTGTAATTACCCTCCTCCTAGAGTTCCAAGACTGAGCTCCTATGAAGGTCACCCTGTTCCTTTGAGTAATCTGTAACTGAAGTTTCAAAGAATACCCAGCTAGTGAGTACAGGAATGAAAGCCTGTGTTTATTTAAATATCTCACCAAGGAGGCTAACATATGAGAATGATATGTCCTCTAACTGCTGCAAAGGAATTCTTGGCAATCAATCTCGTTGATGCTTTAGAATTGGATAGCTCCACTCAGCATGCTGGACAGTTTTCCAGGATATCAGGTTATTGGCCACAGCTTCTGGTGGTGAGGCTTGGGGGGTAAACACCTCTAGGGGGAGATCTACAATTGGTGAGTCCTTCAGGACATCACTGGAGGTTGAATGGAGTAACCCCTGTGGTTAGCAACCTTCGCCCAGCAACTTCTCACAAATATAACCTGCCTACTTTCTTAGACTGTTCTGCAATACTGAGTCATGCTCTGTTTTTGCTTATTTTTCTGGGTAAAAGAAGTAAAAGTTGCTAAATGCTAAAAAGTATCCACTAATTCATTCATCCACATACATTATTCAGTGCCTATGGGTATCAGGCATTGTACTAGGCCCTCATTAAGTTCACAGAAATAAAAACAGAGGACTGTCTCTTGGGGAATATATATTCTACCAGGGAAGCAGGAAAAGGTTCAGCTTCTGACTATTTACTACTTAGTAATTTTTGAAGAAGCTATCATTTTGAGAAAATTTTGCTCAAGATGCCCTTTAAGTTTGATTTGTGTTTTCACTTACCTCATAGAAACAAAAATTATTCTCCAGTAGTTTTTCAGTAAATTTTAAAGCATTTCATTAAACATGAGTAAATACTGAAATGTGAAAAATGTCTAAAATGAGGTCTTTTCTTTTTTTTCAATTCTCAACTGAGGATATGTTGTTATTGATTTGAGAGAGAGAGAGGAAGGGGGAGAGGGAAAGAGAAAGAGAGAGAGAAATATCTATGTGAGAAACATTGACTGGTTGGTTACCTCCTATATACACCCCAAATGGGGACTGAAGCCTGAATCTAGGTATGTAACCTGACCAGAACTGGGACCCACAACCTTTTAGTGTACAGGACGATGCTCCAACCAGCTGAGCAATGTGGCCAGGTCTTAAATGAGTTCTTTAGATCCCAGAACTCTCCAATGTTTCATTTCTAGAAATTTCTTTTAAGGTAAATTTAAAGAAAACTCTTGGATTTCAGCCAAATGAAGAACCATAGTTCTAGGAAGCTAAGTTAAATCAGTTAGATGGCGACAACAAAGAGTCACCCAGGTAATTCAGAGCCCTTCCCTCCTCGGGAAGCAGTGCTAAACTCTCTATGGGGACGGAACTGTTATTCAGATCAGCTAATGGATAAATAGCATCCACACTGCATGAAACCCCTGGTTAATCTGAGGATATAAATTAGTTACAATCATCTTTATTTACCTCATATTTCCTAACCAGCACACTGACTGAGCTATAAGAATTACTCATTAATTATCCATCCCATATCATAGAAGTAAGTTTCATTAAGTGCCCAAATACCTTCTGACAAACTTGCCTACTCCAGATTTGTAGGTTGAAAGTGGAAGGCCCGTCACTGCCTTTTCTCTCTTTCTCCTCGCCCCTCTCAGAGGGCCTCTGTGAGAGGGTCTTGTTTTCCACATGGGGATTTTCCTCAGGGCTGGTTTTCACTTGGGAATAAGTTTTACTTTCTAACTGTACCATAAGCCCCATGTAAGCAACATTTTCAATAGAAATAAATTTATCGTTTTGTTTCTTTTAATCCAACCTTATATGAAAGTTCTGCTTTTTCAAAGTCACCCCTCACTCCAGTTTGAAGTAGAATTTAGAATAATAAACATTTACTTAGTAAGTACACCAGGGCAGAGGAATTGGGGTGATGGGTGATCTCATAGTTAAACATCCACTGGCAAAAGCTAACCAACTCTTTTTCAATTTAACTTGACTGAGTATTTCTGGCTGGCAGCCTTTCTACACGCAGCGAACTGGCACTCTTCATATTTTAAAGAGACACGTGGATTTCCAAACCAAATCTTTAAATCCCTAATAGCTTGATCTCTTGCTATAATTCACTGATTCTCCCTGCTTGTTCTATTGAAGGGAAAAGCATAAAGAGAAGGGATGAAATTATTTTTTAAATCCATAACAAACCTCGAAATGAATGTGGAGACGTTTTGTTCAAGGAGATGAAAATGCATTACATCATGATTTATACATTTTTACATTTCCATGCATCCATTTTCTCCTATGACAGATTTAGTAGCCAAGGCTCCAAGTTGCTATTGCTTTCCTTTGTTCAATTGTTTACTTGACAAAAACGCATGGAGAGTTTCCTATGTGGAAGGCATTTTATGGGATATACATTGTGTCAGATAGCATCATGGCTTCAATATGTTTAAAATCCAAGAAGGGCGCCAAGGATCAAAACATCCAGCAAGTTATAGGCTGAGTGTGGGCAAAGAAAGAATGGTCCCTGTTGGTTAATCACAATGAAGGAGCTGCCATTTATCTTAGATCTTGAAGAACAGGTGAGACTTCAACATGCAAAACCAGAAGAAAGAGGAACAAGGAATGATGTGATGTAAAAGGCACAGGACTAGAAAGTGGCAGATCTGGGTTCTGGCCACTGTGAGAAATTCACTTCATGAGCTCCAGGACCTCAGGGTCTTCATTTGTAAAACAAGAATTGAGTTAGCTGAGCTCCAACTTCCTTCTAAACTCTACCATTCTGTGGCCTGGAATAATCTGGAATGAGCAGATGAACTGATAAAGGAAAAAGTGGAAGGTTTTGGATTTGGAAATCAAACAGAGTCAATTACCTTGAACATAATAATAACAGAGTCTAATATTAAAATGGTAGTAGATTTTGGTTTGGAAGAACAAAAACTTTTGAGTCTGCCCCACCCATCATTGGGCATTCAAAAATTAGTACTGAATGGCCAGATATTTGCATGAAGTTTTGTCACTCTCGCCTTTGTACTTCCAGTTGTTCCAATTCATTGTTTCAGAAAAGTTTGGTTATTTCTTGCTCTTCTCAGAGAAGAGCCAGTCCCACTGGTGGGTAAAATTTAGGAATTTTGGCCCTTTAAGACACGAGGTTATCAATTTTTGGCATCTCCAAGGAGGAGCCAAGCATCAGGAATCCCTCCTTCTATTGCTGGTTTCTGTGAACAGGTTGGTGGCTTGGGAAACACATGACAGAAAAAAAAATATTATTTCAGTTTATAAAATATTTACAAAGGAAAACTTTCTCTGAGCCAAGTTAAAGTTGTTGACCAGCCCTTATGGAGAGGGAAAGGAAAAGGAAGAAAGAGAGGGAGAGGGAGAGGGAAAGGGAGAGGGAGAGGGAGAGGGAGAGGGAGAGGGAGAGGGGGAGAGAGAGAGAGAACAAGTAATGATTCCATCATTTCGATTTAAAAGTGTCAGTAAGCCGAAACCAGTTTGGCTCAGTGAATAGAGTGTTGGCCTGCAGACTGAAAGGTCTCAGGTTCGATTCCTGTCAAGGGCATGTACCCTGGTTGCGGGCACGTCCCTAGTAGGGGGTGTGCAAAAGGCAGCTGATCGATGTTTCTCTCTCATTAATATTTCTGACTTTCTATCCCTCTCCCTTCCTTTCTGTAAAAAAATCAATAAAATCTTAAAAAAACAAACAAAATAAAAGTGTCAGTAAAACAGCTACTGGGAAATATGTAGCAGGTAATTGCAAAGGCAGCGTTAGGAGACAGCATGGAAGACAGAATCAGAATGGGGTACAGACTTGGGAACTGATTGGAATGGTGATGCTCAATGTGGTTACCAAGTGCAGGGAGAGGGGAGAGCCTTGGCAACACTCAGTTGGAGGTCACAAGAAGGAAGGCAAACTGGTAGATGAAAAGGGTTACAGCCAGAGGCCTGGAAGGAAAGCCAGGTCAGGCAGTGCCAGAGTGAGGGGCCACTGAGCAGAAGTGAGGGGCCCAGGGTTCAGAAGGCACAGAAACAGGAGGAAAATGAAAGCACAGTAAGGAAGTTGTGGTAAGAAATGCATGTTTTAAGTTTAAGTTTCATTCTGCCATGAAATGACTTCAGAGTAAGCACTGTTTTCCTGAGTTTTCATTTTCATTGTAATCATCCTATCTAATAAAAGAGTAATATGCAAATTGACCGTACCTTCTATCAAGCCACGCCCACAGCCATGCCTACCAGCCAATCAGGAGCAAATTATAAAAATAAACCCCTACCAAGATGGCTGCAGCCACTGAGAGCAGGAGGGAGGCTTGGGTTTCCCCGGAAATGGAGGAAGCCAAGCTTTCTGTCTGCCATTGCTGGCCTAGGCCTCCACTCAATGCTACAAAGTTAATCCCAACAGAAATGGTAGCAGCCATGGAGCTAGAGAGAGAAGAGACTAGGGTTGCTGGGGCGATGGAGGAAGCCAAACTTCTGCAGCCCTAGTGCCTAGGCCTCCACTCTAGGCTACAAAGTTTCAAACAGAAATGCTGTCACCACAGAGTGAGCAGAAGGCTTGGGTCCACTCCAGGCTACCAAGTTTCAATTGTAGACATAGATTAATCCCAGATCCCAGAGCCACCACTTGGGTTGCTAGGGTGCCCAGGGTGGGAACCCCCAAGGGAACCCCCACACCCCAAGGGAACCCCCACTCTGATCCAGGACACTCTTCAGGGCAAACCAGCTGGTCCCCACCCATGCACCAGGCCTCTATCCTATCTAATAAAAGAGTAAAACACAGATTTACCATCACTCCAACACACAAGAGGGCTGTCCCCATGTGGTCAAAGATCCTGCCCCCATGTGGACATAAGATGGCCACCACAAGATGGCCAGCAGGGGAGGACAGTGGGAGGTTTCAGGCCTGCAAGGGAGGGCAATTGTGGTCCATCAGACCAGCAGGGAAGGGCATTTGGGAGGGACCAGGTCTATAAGGGAGGGCAGTTGGGGGTGATCAAGCCTGCAGGGGAAGGCAGTTAGGGGTGACCAGGCCGACAGAGGAGAGAAGTTGGGGGCAAACAGGCAGGGGAGCAGTTAGACATCAATTAGGCTGGCAGGCAGAAGCAGTTAGGGGCAATCAGGGAGGCAGGCAGGTGAGCAGTTTGGAGCTAGCAGTCCTGGATTGTGAGAAGGATGTCCGACTGCCCATTTAGATCTGATCCCAGTAGGATCGGGCCCAAACAGGCAGTCTGACGTCCCTCAAGGGGTCCCAGATTGGAGAGGGTGGAGGCTGGGCTGATGGATACCCCCAACCTCCACCCCTGTGAACGAATTTTGTGCACCGGGTCTCTAGTCCTAGCTAATAAAAGAGTAACATGCAAATTGACCATACCTCTGATCAAGCCATGCCCACAGCCATGCCCATCAGCCAATCAGGAGCAAAATATGCAAATTAACTCCAACAAAGATGGCTGGGGCCATTGAGAGCAGGAGGGAGGCTTGGGTTTCCCCGGCAATGGAGGAAGCCAGGCTTTCTGCCTGCCATTGCCAGCCTAGGCCTCCACTCAATGCTACAAAGTTTCAATTATAGAAGATACATATATCCCAACAGAAATGGCAGCAGCCATGGAGCTGGAGAGAGCAGAGGCTAGGGTTGCCTGGGTGATGGAGAAAGCCAAGCTTCTGCAGCCCTGGCCAGCCTAGGCCTCCACTCCAGGCTACAATGTTTCAATTATAGAAAGTAAATGTCCCAAACAGAAATGGCTGTCACCAGGGAGCGAGCAGAAGGCTTGGCTCTGCTCCAGGCTATAAAGTTTCAATTGTAGACCATAAATTAATCCCAGATCCCAGGGCCTCCGCTTGGGTCGCTGCAGAGCATGGCCAGCCTGCAAAGCCATCACAGGCCCCTCACCCAGGCTGCCTCACTCCCCAAGGGAACCCCCACCCTGATCTGGGACACTTTTCAGGGCAAATAAGCTGGCCTCCACCCATGCACCAGGCCTCTATCCTATCTAATAAAAGAGTAATACTGAGATTGATCATCACTCCAACACACAAGAGGGCTGCTTCCATGTGGTCAAAGATCCTGCCCCCATGTGGTTACAAGATGGCCATCACAAGATGGCCAGCAGGGGAGGGCCGTTGGGAGGTTCCAGGCCTGCAAGGGAGGGCAGTTGGGGGTGATCAAGCCTGCAGGAGAGGACAGTTAGGGGTGACCAGGCCAGCAGAGGAGGGAAGTTGGGGGCAAACAGGCTGGCAGGGGAGCAGTCAGACATCAATCAGGCTGGCAGGGTAGTGGTTAGGGGGTGATCAGGCTGGCTGGCAGATGCGCTTAGGGGCAAGGCAATCAGGGAGGCAGGCAGGTGAGCAGTTTGGAGCCAGCAGTCCTGGACTGTGAGAAGGATGTCTGACTGCCCATTTAGGCCCAATCCTCCCGGGCATTTGGACATCCCTCAAGGGCTCCCAGATTGGAGAGGAAGCAGGCTGAGCTGAGGGACACCCCTCCCCCTCGCCTGGTGCATGAATTTCGGGTCTCTAGTAAAATAATAAAAGGTAATACATATTACTTGCTTCCTCTTCTAGGTGGAAAACACTGTGCTAAGAGCTTTATAAACATTGTCTTATTTATCTTTCACAAATGCCTTATGGAATACATTTTAGGGGTTATTCTGTGAAATGCACTATTAGATTATTATATGGCCAAGGAACCTGTTTATAACTTATCCTGGACAACTTGCTTCTGAATGAGGCTCTCAAGAGGCAGACAGTGTCACATGAGATATGACAAATAGCAGATTCATAAATTTGTATATTTGTCATATATATACATATATAGGGTGTCCCCCCAAAATGTGTACATACTTTTCAGATTTAACCCACTGGAATTAGTAATTATTCAAAGTATATATACATTTTGGGTGGAATATCCTATATATTTTATTTCCTCCCTGTAAAAATAAACACCATTTCTATCAGCCTAGCTATATGCTTTCTTAGGCTATTGGGCATATTAACTCCTAACACCAAGTTATTATATTTGGGTTGCTCCTGAAATCAACTTTGTCATACTAATTTGGTCTACACTCTCTTAGGTAAAGATCTAGGCCTGGGAAAGGCATACTATTTTAGGTTTTTGGCACAGGCTAACATTGATCATTCTTGCTTTGTGTTTGGCATAAACTTCCTGTAATTAATTCATACATCTCTTCCCCATATCTTCTTAAATAGATTATTTATATTCTAGAAACTGAACATAAAGTGATATTGTTTTTTGGAAGTTGCCAATCTCTCTCTATATAAAAGGCTAATATGCAAATTGTCTCCACGGGAGTTTGACCAGGAGACCAATTGCTCGCTATGATGTGTGCTGACCACGAGGGGGCAGCACAGAATGAAAGAAGGCCCTGGCCAGCAGCCAGGGAAGGGAGGCCCCAGCCAGCAGCTGGAAGGCAGGTTCTGGTGGGCAGCTGGAAGGCCCTGATCAGCCCTGGACCCTACCCAGGCATGAATTTCACGCACTGGGCCTCTAGTTTATAAATAAAAAATACATGACTTTCATTCAACCCTGGCTTAATAGCACCTACTGAGTGCTTTCTATGAACCACATATTGTCTATGCTGAGTGTGAATTATTTTGTTTAATTATCCCAGGATTCTGTGAGTTAGATGCTCTCATTATCCCTTTTTTATAACACAGATCTAGGCAGATGACATTAATGTTACTTGCTCAAGATCACACAATTAGTAAATTGGAGAGCTGGGATTCAAAAATAGAGAGGCTTTAGCCACTAGGCTATGTATATTGTATTTCAAATTAAGGACATCGGTGTCTGAATGAGTAGAAACATTCTAAAAAGTATAGGCCCCAATGTAAGAACCTATTATAATTACTTAAAATTACAAGCTCATCAGAATTTTGTTATTTCATTTAATTGCTGCTCATTTATTTAGCATCCACAACACAGTATTGCAACAGAAAATGTGACAATGCATAATGATAATACTGAGTGCTAGCCCTTGAGTCATCTGTGATCTGGTTGGTGAGACAACACTGACACATCGGACTTTCAAAGAGCAATCAATGTGTGTAGTTAAATGCTGTCATGTATTGTATTAAATTGTATATTAGAAGAGCATCAAGAAGAGGAAAAATGCAGAGGGCCAGAGTGAGTTGGAAAATATCGCAAAGAATCTTAATGATAGAGAGAAGCTGGATGAGGAGAGGGGGTAGAAGGATAACCCTGTCAAGAAGAACAGGATGAAGACAAATGGAAGCTCAGAGAGGGGAATGAGCACGGTATGCTGGTTTCTATGCTTCACTCCTTTCTTTCCCTCTCCACCCCCTCCTCTGCTCTGTACACAAACATATACAGGGTGGGGCAAAAGTAACTTTACAGTTGTTTGCATGGAAAATAATACAATAATTAATGAATAATATAAGAATATACCCTGTGTTTTGCACTCACAACTATAAGCCTACTTTTCCCCACCTTACATACAGATATACATCCATGTATACACACATGCTTTTGGCTGTATATGAGTGTGCATATAGATATTTGCACATAGATTTATATCCAAATAATATTTACCTTCCTTACACCAGTTTCAAAATGTTTCTGATAAACTCAGAAATATGATAGGTTGCTGGAAATGACAATTTGTAATTTTTAAATTTGCAATGGCTCATGTAAAAAGTAAGAGGATATGAGAGAGAAACAAGGTTTTGGATACCCTTGACTATATTTAGCAAAACCATCCTCCTTTTAGAAATTGAGGGCAGGTCAATACTCACACCAGGAAGATAGTTTTTTGATTGACACTCTTACTTACACACATTTTGGGTTTATTGTTAATATGGGAAACAAAGAGAAAATTGTTCTGTAATATTATTCCTCTGTTTTAATAATAAAATTCAAGAAAAATAAAATATTCCTCTAGTACAGTGAATTGGGTGACTAAGATGAAAACCCTCAGTTTTATGGGTTGAACTGGAGTCCTGAGTCATGGATGTTGTTACAAAAAAAAAAAAAAAAAAAAAAAGCTAGGTTTCTAAGACCAGGATAAGGAATAAGGAATTCTTATATAAATCAATGTCTTTGCTCTCTCAATTTTGTAAAACAAAGGAACCAAAATTCTGGGTTTTAATTTTGAGACATAACGAATTGGATTTGTTTTCTATAGGATGTTTACAATTGGTAAAAACATGCTACTTCATATTTAACTGAAAAAACTATAATTCAAAGACTAGGACTTAAAAGTTATCTATTCTCATGTCAATTGAATGTAATATATTTGTTTTACTATTTTAAATTTAACAATTCTCCATGAGCAATTTGTAGAGGAATAGTCACATCTGTATTCAGCAGACATACTCAACCAGGTCAGTTCTGTTCGGGCACCATCATATCTGGGAGTTCATTCATATAGTAGAACCAGGTGGCAAATTGATTTTCCTCTCTTATTTTTTACAAAACCCATCATGAACTTAAAGATGTGACAAAAAGCATTAGTAGTAGCACTGATTCTGATTTCATCAACAGAAGGTGTATCTGTATGTGGATCTCTGTGTCTGTGTATGTACCTAAGACATTCGCCTCTCAGTTTTGATTTCCCAAGCCACTTTTGCTTTAATATTTAATAAAAAGTTTATGATTCTTTTTCTGATATATTGTTGGAAACCCAGCATATTTTTAATAGCTACAATACATCTGTTGGGTTGGTTAGTGAGATATGTCGCTTATATTTTTATGCTGACTTTTGACTTCTAGTTAGTTCTTGCTGCATTAAATTCTCGATCTTTTCTCTGCCCTTCACTTACTATCTCTCAGGCCTCTTTCCTGCACTATTTTGCTCTGCTTTACATGGTTTTAATTACTGTACTACTAAAATGACACTGTGTAGGTTATATGTAGAGCAGGTTTTTTTTCTGAAAAACTTGGGAACAAAAGAAGAATTATATAAAATATGCAACATATTGGATAAAATATAACCTTCAAGTTTAGACAGACTTGTTCTTAAATGTAATCATTCCCATACACTCATGAAACTAAAGATCTAGCTTATCTGCTCCTCACACATTCAACACACAATAGTGGAATGGGCATAGGATAACCATTATAAACATTACTGGTCAAAAAAGGGGGGAAATAGGAGCCATAAAGGAGGCTTTGATACATAGCAGTTCTGAAATCTAAGCAGAAAATGTTGGAAATGTCCTAATTAGGTCCAGCGATCATTTTTTTTGGCTCAGCCCTCTGGGCGTGTATTAATTGGCTCAGACTGCCATAACAGTCCCACACACTGGGTGATTAAGTAACAAAAATGTATATTTTAGCAGTTCTGGAAGCCAGAAGTCCAACCTGTCTGCTGAGACGGGTCTTCCATGTGTGCAGATGGTTGCTTTCATGCTGCGCCCTCACCTGGCCTTTCCTCTGTGCTCATTTAATGAGAGAAGAGAGAGAGAGAGAGAGAGAGAGAGAGAGAGAGAGAGAGAGAGAGAGAGAGAGAGAGAGAGAGAGAGAGATTTGATGTAGCTTCCACTTTTTAGGAAGATGCCAGTCCTATCTAATTAGGCCTTTATTTTATGACCACATTAAACTTTAATTACCTCCTTAAAGGCCCTCTCACCACATTGAGGGCTAGGGCTTCATATAAATTTGGGAGACACAATTCAGTCCATTACACTGCTTCTTGGTTCTGCCTGCTCAGTCATCTTCCCTTCTCATGAAAGACATCACTTTTGCCAATGAGTAGTTTTCTCAGGCTGCTTTCTGAGATGTTGGGGGATCCAGTTGCATTTTTGGTACTTTTATGCTGTCCTGATACTTTTCAACTTGAGGTGGCAGTGACACACCTTTACCTTCAAAGGGCCTTTTGTATGACTGGAGAGTTCTCTGAGGTCTTAGGAAAAGATTTTGCAGTCACACCCTTGGCTTCATCTCCAGACTAAGGGCACCATATCATGTCTTTGGCATTTTTTCCAGATATGTACAACTGTATTTAATTATGAGGAAACATCAGACAGACCCAAAGTGAGAGATATTCTATAAAACAACTAGCCAATACTCTTCAAGAAAGTCAGGTCATTTTAAAATAAGAGAGACGAAAGAGATGTGACAACTGAATACAACATGGGGCCTAGATTGGATTCTAGATTAGAAAATTGTCCAAGGAATGTATAATCTGAAATATAGTTTAGGTTTGTGCTGTTATTCAGTTACTCACCAATCTGATGAGTCTGAAAAAGGCATTTCTGGTTAGGCCTGATTCAAAATCGGAGTCATTGTAGGGGTCAGATCAATATGAACCATCCAGTTTAGCCAATTGGGAGAGCACAATACATGACTATGTTATTTTCTGGAGGATAATAATTAACTTAAAAAGGGTAGCCAGGGGGATAATGAAGTATAAAATAATCATTAGAACAATTTCATCATCAAATTTGGCTATGCCCCTTTTGGATATGAGCTTTGGAATAGTAACTATTCATTCTTTTTAACCAAGCCATTTAATTGTCTTTAAGGTAAACAATACATGGAGTTGGATCCCAAACCCCAAGAATGCCAGAGCTCAAGGTCCCAGTGTCCCGTGGTGTGGTATTCTCAACCGAGTCCAGAAGGGTCAGAACTCAGAGGTGTTCGAGGCAGAGCACTTTGGGAATTCATTCATTCCACTTATCAATTTTGCAAACTGCCAGAAACAGACCCCAAGAGTCTTTTGAGATGGGGAAAATTCAACTCCTGGTTTTACAGATAAAAGAATGAAGAGCACCAAAAATGTTGTCTGCTTTTGTTACATAATCTGAAGCCTGAGCTGTCATAATCCCAATTTATAGTGTCCTGTGCTGCAGTTTAGGTACGAGATCAGTCCCTCTCTCTATTCACTTCCATGTAATGTCATAGCAAGAGTGACCTGGGGCGAAAAGCTCTTATCAATACAGCTTTTTAACAAGCACTTAAATGAAAAGAACCCTCTTGTGGCACACAAGTTAGTTTATAAGATTTTAATTTACAAATTTAAAAGCTACATGTTTTATTGTTTCTTCTTTTTCTCTTATTTCTTTATATACTCTTTCTCTTATCTTTCTCTTTGTCATCTTCTTAATCCTTTATGCTCCCTTATTTTTCCTGCCCTTCTTTCTTCTCTGCATCCTGGTTGGCAATCTTATGGGGGAGATTGTGCAAGGCAACAACTGAACTGATCAGGGAGACCAAATACACCGCAACCATCTGGTCATTGGTCACTGGCAACAGGTTGAAAACATCCTGCAGCTGGTAGATGATTTGGTGGTTGATGGGAAGCTTGCCTGTAGCCACTTGCTCCAGGTAGTCTTTCATATCCAAAAGTTTGGAGTTCAGTCCCTTCAAACCATGCACCTGGTTTGTGATCACAGTAGTGTCTTTGATGTCTCATAACAAGTGTTCGATCTCAACTTCTTTAGCTTCCTCTGCTCCAATTTCACTGGTCATGTGCTCAAATGTTTTTGAGGTTGGAGTTCCATCATGAACTTCTTCCACTGAAATATAAGCTTTTGTGGGCAGTCCCATGTCCTGAGGTTTCAAGTCAATGATGACTAATGTTCAGGGCAGTATCTTTTCATGAGTTCATTGATGGTGATGTCATTCTTGTATCGTTTAGGGCCTGTGTTGTACCATCCAACTATTCTCTCTCTGGCATTGACCTTCTTAAACATTCCATACATGTTCTCCAAATAATCATGGTCTAAAAATCATACAGAATCACCTTTGTCATCTTCATCAAAAGGGATTGCAAAACTGTTGGATACATCCAATACTGTCTTTTGCCATGACCCCAAAAGCACACCGACAACGCTTCTGGTTTTCAACCTTGCCTATTCAGTTAAAATGATCCACCACACTGAGCAGCACCAGGGGTTGACCACCACCTTCTGCGCCGCCAGCTCCAGCATCGTGACACACCCTGCCAGCCCGGTTCCACACTCTGCAACCCACAAACACAGGCAGCCACAGGGGCAGGGACACTCCTCATAACTATTAATTATGATCCTTAGTTTTAGCATGATAAAACCTACCTCAAAATGTTGTACAGATTAAATGAAGAGTTGCATATCAGGAGCATGACACATAGTAAGCATTCAATTAAAGACAGGCTTTGTTTATAGCATGCTGATGGTGATGGTAGGCCACATCTAAGCAGACTAGTATTTTGGGCAAAGGTATTGCACAAAGACACTAGTGAGATAACAGTACAGATAAAAGAAAAAAGTCAAAAGACCATTCACAACAATGTGTGAATATTCTATGAGTTAAGGGCAAGAGTTATAGGTTGATGACCTTGGATGTTTCAGGGTTCCATTTAGACAATACAGATATTTGGCTGGATACAGAAATACTATTTCTGGTCTCTCCAGCCACAGGTAAAAATGGAACTAGTAGGTGCATTTTATCACTCAGAAAATGAAGAGAAATTAGCTACAGCAGGGTTTCTCAACAGTAGCATTATTGATATTTTGGGTTAGATAACTCTGAGCCTTGGTCCCCTGAAGGGTGTGTGAGCGGAGACAGACAAAGGGGAGGGTGAAGTCACCAGCAACTGAGGGGCTTTGAAGATGAATTCAGCAGACTTGCATTTCAAGGGCATGGTCTGAAGTTCAAAATTATAATACTATTTTCTTTTCTTTTTTTTTAAATCTTTATTGTTCAGTTTATTACTTACATTGTTCCCCCTTTTCTTATCCCCCTATAGCTCCCCTCCACCCTGTACCCATCCCACCCTCCACCCTCACCTCCCCCTCCCCACTGTCCTCTCCCATTGTTGCAAGATTTTTGTCCAGTCTCTTGCTGTACTTCCCATATCCCTTTTCTCCCCAAGAATTGTCAGTCCATTCCCTCTCTAGGTCCATGATTCTGTTATATTTACCAGTTTATCCTGTTCATCAGATTATTAATTCACTTGATTTTTAGATTCATTTGTTGATAGATGTGTATTTGTCGTTCATAATTTATATTTTTACCTTTTTCTTCTTCCTCTTCTTAAAGAATATCTTTCAGCATTTTGTATAATATTGGTTTGGTGGTGATGAACTCCTTTAGCTTTTTCTTATCTGCGAAGCACTTTATCTGATCTTCAACTCTGAATGATAGCTTTGCTGGATAGAGTAATCTTGGTTGTAGATTCTTGTTATTCATTACTTTGTATATTTCTTGCCACTCCCGTCTGGCCTGCATCGTTTCTGTTGAGAAATCCACTGACAATATTATGGGTGTTCCCTTATAGGTAACTAACTGTTTTTCTCTTGCTGCTTTTAATATTCTCTCTTTGTCTTTTGCTCTTGGCATTTTAATTATGATGTGCCTTGGTGTGGTCCTCTTAGGGTTCCTATATATTGGGGTTCGGTGCACTTCTTGGATTCCTAAGTCAATTTCTTTCACCAGGTATGGGAAGTTTTTGGTCACTATTTCTTCAAATAGGTTTTCATTGTCTTGCTCTCTCTCTTTTTCTGGCACCCCTATAATTCGGATGTTGGTATGCTTGAGGTTGTCCCAGAGGCCCCTTATACTATCTTCAATTTTTTGGATTCTTTTGGTTTCTTTTCAGCTGAGTGGATTTTACCTCTTTGTATTTCAAATATTTAACTTGGTTCTTGGGGTGCTCTAGAGTACTTTTAGGTCTTTGTATAATATTTTTTATTTCAGTCAGTGTATGCTTAATTTCTGGTTGGTCCTTTTTCATATCCTTGAGAGTCTCCTTCATATCCTTGTAGGTCTTGTTCATTTTCTTGTAGGTCTTGCTTATTTCCTTATAGGTCTCAACCTTTTCTAGGAGCCTCTTGAAAAGCCTTGTAACTGTGGTTTTGAACTCTATGTCTAGTCGTCTTTTTTCCTCCATTTCTTTCACACCTGATTTCTTTCCATGTCTTTGCATGGTGGCTGCTTTATGTGGTAGATGTCCTATAAGGACAATGGCTCAGCCTCCCCAGTTACCTGAGGTGAGAACTCTTCCTGCAATCCTTTATGGATTGTACAGTATTTTTTGAATTTAAGCCCAGCTTGTTGTTGTTAGCCCTACCTAAAAGGGTTTGAACTCCAGGCCAATTGGCTGTGAAGGGAGATTGTGTTCAGGTTGGATGTGTGGAGTCTCTGAGCTGAGCAGGCAGCCTCAGTGTCAGCGCTCGAGCGGGTCTCTGTTGGGTGGTAATTGTTGCAGGCACCTCCCCTAGTCTCTACCCCTTGCCAGACAACTCTGCCTCTCCCCAAATGAGTCTGCACACCCAAAGTCTAGCCAGGATTGTAAAACAAAGCAGTCCGGTGGTCTCCCGGACCAGGGGGCAAGTCGCGAGGGAGCAAGTCGCATGTCTGTGCTGTCGCACAGTTTACGCGCGCAAACTGCTTTTCCAAGCAACCCGGTTTCTCCTCAAACTAGGAGACCTCTGCCGTTCCCGGCTTCCAGGATATGTCCCCCAGACGTTGGACCTCGCCTGGCACTGGGGAATCCATGCAGTGGGATGTCTCCACCTTCCCCGTTGGCGAAATCCAGCCGGGGTTGATGCTCCAGCCATACAGCCCGCGCACGCGGCGGCTCCTAACCTCTGATTCCGCGCGTATCTTCAAGGCTGCGCTCCCACCGTTCTTTTGAGTCTCAGTGTCCTATCTTTACTTTTATTTGTGGGGTTTTCACTCAGCCAGCTGTCTGGGATTCTGGGTAATGTTTGTTTTGTTGTTTTGTTGTTTTGTTGTAGTTTTTGAATTGTTGCGCAGGGCAGAACAATATGTATTTACCTATGCCGCCATCTTGGTTGCTCTTGTAACACTATTTTCTATAACCAAAATACATTTTCTGCTGTTTAGTCTTCATATATGCAAACATAATCATAATTTATTCTAATATGTATTTCTCAGGCACTCCTACTTTATAACCAAGACACATTTTGGATGAAACTTTATCTTTGTCTTTTCTCCCTGGATTTGAGTCTAGTTGAAGGAATGGGTTAGGCTGTTGAAGAATCTTGTTCAATAGCCATTCGATAGTATTGGGAAAGAAGCCATTTGCTTCTTATTTTGATGTGTTTGATCCTATGCAGATGTCTTTGAGCATTAACAAATCTGCTTTGATTTCTCAGGCACACATCATGTTTTTCACCTAACAAAATGTTAATCAGAGTTTGGCCATCAGCATCTCCGCAGGGTTTACCTATTTAGAAGTTTGTGAGTTGCCATGTTCTCTGGTTGTCATGTTGCATTTTCATTGGCCCAATCTTTTGGTCTTCTTTTCCATGTCCTAGTTATCTCCCCACATCTTGAGATTCAGGATTCAGGGATGCTGAAAGGATCTCACTGTGTCCCTAACACTGTCTCTTATCCATCTCTGCTCTATTATCAGGGATTCTATTTTCAAGAAGGACATTGGCTTGATCACTAACTGAAGTTTAGACTGAACCAGTGAGGTATTTTGTTTCATCGTGATGGTGCGAGGGACTTCTCTAGGAAGGTTGCTCTCTCATTGAGTCTCATCCAAGATGCAAGAGATGTGTCTCTTTTGTTTATCATAAAGCAAAATTTTAATGATAATTCTATTGTATCCTTCCCCATCTTCACTGTGGGGAGAATGATGGCGGAGAGTCAGGGTCAGGGCACAAAGGAAAAGTCTATATGTTCTTGATTCTCTTCCAAATTTGCTCCCATTTCCTACACAGCTTAAGTGGTTTTGTGGTCTGAGAGCTAGGGTAGAAGTGGATATATTTTGCCATATTGCTTTTTCTTTAAAATCTTTTTGAAATCATACACTACACATGCATTGAGGCTTTTGAATTTAGAAGCCAAGAATTCAAAGTCTTTGCTCTCCAGCCTCATCAGAGAACTGCTCCTAGGTGAATGACAGCCCATATGTCAAGACCCATAATGGGCACAGAAGGAAAGAAAAAAAAATATTTCAAATTACTTCCCTGATAAGTGAATGTTGTTAGGGTTTAACTTGGCTTCCAATAGAAATCTTTCCTTCCATTCACAACTCTGCTAACAATAAATAGATGATGGCATACTCTAAAAGAGGTTCCAGTATCCCATATACTTTTCTGATAAAGCACCACCAGTTCTCCCTGGGCCAGTATTCTGATTTCACTCATGCTATGTGCATTTCCCTCTCTGTTGTCAAGTTCCTTCTGTCTAATGTGCCAAACCTCTTTTCATTTCAACAGCCTAACCCATTCCTTCATATCTGTAAGACATAAGGTCAGATTCAACCACTTCCTGATATCTTTCCCAAGCATCTTTTTTCCCCCTAATTTGCTAAGACTCAATTCCTTCCATTTTGAGTTGTTATTTGTTTCATAATTGTCAGCTACAGATTTTTGCCCTATAAGAAATATGTTACTTGAATATACTCTGCATACTATGAAGTATTTAGCATGGTGCTGGTACATAGTAGATGATAAATATTGATTCATTGTTCTACACTGACTTAAAAAATTTAAAGTCTAAGAACTATTCTAAATTATTTTCTGAGTTTTAACAACAGTTTAATTTCTGTTTTCTAGAGATAAAAGGCTTTTGAAAAATAAAAATTAATACACCTAATTTTCTAAATTTTCATTATATAATTTACAATGAAATAATGATCATAGATATGACAAGTTTTAAAATTGCCAAGCAAACAGTCTGGTTTGCTTTGTGCATTTGCCATTGCTATTTTTCAGCATGTTATGTTGTTTCCAGAGTCAGTTGTCCTCACCATTATAAAGTTATCTTTAATAGAGATGAGTCTGAAAATATGTTTAATAAAGAAAAGAAAGGCCAGTACAGAACAAATACAGAGATTAGAAAAACAATTAGATATATTATCAATATCAACCATAATAATAGTCTCCTAGAATGTCTTTCTTGTAGATAAAGATAAAATCACTAAAAACTTACTAGATAAATCAAAATCATGTTTAATTATAAAAAATTATATAATTGTGTTATTATTTTTTTATTATTTATATCTTACTAATAAGATTTTGGATTTTGTCAACATTCATTCTTCTACTAATTCATTCAACAAATGAATATTAACCACTTACTACTTGCTGGGTATTAAAGTTACAATGATCCCTGTCTTCACTGAACTTACAAATTTCAGTTCTTAATTCTATAAAGTGATTTAATTTTTATGTAAGAAAGAACTATAATTAAAATAAAAATCTTTCCAGGCATCTTATAGACTCTCAAAATAGTTTCATTTTTGTTCATACTTTTAAAAAACTTACTATTTTTGTAATTTTCAAAATATAACCATGGCTAAAAGTTAAAAGGACAATAGATATATGAATAGATTTTATTTTAATTTTAAATATATTTGCTCTTTTTCTTCTGGCCAGGAAGACACTTGTGATATATGTTGAAAAAGTAGCACAGTGATTTATTTGTAAGGTAATTTCCCTGATGGAAGACTCGAGAAGAAAAGAAATGCTCAGAACCCCCCTGGCTTACTATTGCCTGAATCAAGAGCTTTGTTTGAATATTAGCACTTGGAAGATAAACACCAGCCTCCAAGGGAGGTGACATTCACTGGATATCATCTGACTCCACGTGGGAGGACAGAGAAACTACCCAGATGTTGACAAGCAGAGGCAAACAAACATTTATACTAGAAATGTACACACTTACTATCATAACATTGTCCCTACTCCTCTGCCCTGGTAGGTAAATAGAGATTTTTAGATTCCTCCCTGGAATGTGGCGTTTGTAAGATTTAAATTTAAATAGCTTTCTGTAGAATGTAGAAGAGGGTCTCTACAAAGACAAATATACCAGATATCTAATAATTCTTTGGATAACTTAACAGAGCCTCACCCAACATTCCTCATGGCCAGAGACTGGTATTTGACCGGGCGAGACGATCCCCAGCACCTCTGTTCTTGTCAGTATGCTCTGCTCTGCTCATGTCTGGCACACTGGGTGCTCTGCTGACCTGGAGAGTATTACTAAATACTAGGAATGACTTGCTACCCTAGTTCATTTTGACAAATAAAACACAGTCCTAGAGGAAAGATTTGCTCTTCTACAGTCCCATTGTCTGAGCCATTACTGAATGTAGAATCCCTCTTTTCCCTTTGCTACAAATCTCACATAAATTGTTAATCTCCCTTCTAAAATTCTAAAGTGATCCAACAACTAAAATGTATCTCTGTTTAAAAAGTGTTAGAGCCTAATTGCTCAGCCTTTTTCTTTTTCCTTCAAAGCTGAACTATGTATTTTTATACAGCGTTCTCATTAGAGGATTTTTGTAAGCTTGCTTTGATGTTTTGCCTTTGATTCCCTGGATACTCAGTTGGACCCTGGTTCATTTAGTTCATTTAGCAACGCCCACATAAAGATGTTCTCAGTGTAGGTAACGAGTTCTAGTTAACTAATCACATCCATGAATGGCATCCATCGCAGTTACTTTTGAGATATGACATGCTAGTAACAATTCCTTTTTAGAACCGCATTGAATGGGTCATGAGTGAATGTTATACCACCTGATACATGACTATGCGAATGAGGAAAATATGCTACTGGAAGGGGGCTCAAGAATAGAGATATTTTTCTTGAATGTATGAATACTGGTTAGATTCTTTGGTGTCAAGTATTAAATATTAAGTTGCAGGAGCCTTAATATGGCCAAGACTCTTCCCCTCACTGCAGCCACAGAAGAACAAAGGACAGTGGTGGTCTGCATTTCTCATCTCATTTGAATGGAACCACAAGTAATTTCTTTCTATGCAGTCTTCACTTTGCCAGATATCTTAAAATGGAAGAAAACAAAACTGCCATACAAGTCAGGGAAAAGGAAACATTAGTTTCTCATTGTATAGGTTGTGATAAGATCCTCTGTTTTTATTATAAACACTACGTAACCTGAAATGACTGGAAGACAAATTACCAAATGTCTCAGAAGCCCATTTGAGAAAATATAAAATGAGAAAAAGCTTTTTGAAACATCCCCTAATGTATCTCTTAGGGCTAAAAGAACTATAACTGTTTTAGGCCTGCCCTTCTGACCCCTTTTTCCTTCTAGCAAGTCAACGGAATTCAATAATCACATGCTTCAAAGGATGCCAGAAGGTCTGACGTCATTCCCAGGGACGGTTATTGGAGTTACTTCTGGGGAAGAGACAGAAACCAGAGGTATGTCTTTGTTGCATCTAGGTCTGACTCAAAACCAGAGGAAAACCATAAAAGCACGAGACCAAGAAGACAACTGTATGTTTGACTTTCCTGTAGAGACAATGGTAGAACTATTAGGCTTCCACATTTCAAAGCAAGTCTCTGGATTTTATTTACCAGAAATTACATTTCTGAGACTTTCGGAGCAGCACACATTCAAGGACAAGACGCTGTGGAAAAAAAATACAAGATTTAATTAGGAACTCAGGAGGTGGTGAAGATTTAGTATTATGCAATCAAATTAAATATTCTTCCACAGCGTTTTGTTTTCTTAGCAACTTAGGAAAGTTACTTAGAATATAATAAATCCAATGAAGAATAAAACCAAGTTATTAAATCAATAAATGGCAAACCCTTTCAGAGAATACTTGGTTTTCCATTTTTGCATGGATCGATTCCAAGATGAAATAATGTGGAAAATTATTTGATCCAGTGTGTAAAACTCAGGGTTTTGTCAGAAAGAATAAAATTGTGCCTTTATGTCTGAGAATTTAGTGAGTACTATTTTAGTGACTTAACCTTTAAAAGTTTTAAGTGTCCACTATTGACTAACTAGGAAAGCTCTGGGTTTGAGTTCTGACTTTGTTCATTAACTTGTTTATTCACTCATTCATTTGCTCACTCACTCACTCACTCACTCACACTACTATGTGCCAGGCACAGTGCTAGGCACCAATGATACCATGTTGATAAAAACAGACAGACTTTGTCCTTCAGAGATTGTCAGTCTAATGAGGAGGGAACATATGCTACCAAATGATTACTATATTATAAACTTCTCTAAAGGAACATAAGATAGGAGACCTCAACCAGCCTGGGCACTGATAGAAGGTTTTCTTGAAGAAGCAAGATTTAAGCTGAGATCTGAAGGATGAGTAGGAAGAGTTCACTGTGGGCAGGAGGGAAGAGTGTTCTGGGTAGAGGGAACAACGTATACAAAAGCCTTAGGCAGGAGAGAGCATGGTGTTTTGGAAAAGTTAAAAAAAAAAAAAAAAGGCCCAGTGTGATTGGAAGCAGGAACAATCCTAAAAGTGTCTTGGTTTCTAAATATCACTTTTCACTAACAAAAAACAGGACTCTCTGGAAAAATGGCCAGTTCCAGGGCTGGGGAAGAGAAAGGACACAATGAACGCAGGACATCTTGCTGTGTCATAAAGTAAGAAAGTGCTCAAAGAATAGAGGGTATTGTCAAAATAATACTGAGGCAAAGCCAGCGTTATGAAGTTCCCTTTGACCAAATTCCTGGCAATTGTAATATAAAATAAATAATGATAATATTATGTTACAAAGCACTGAATAGCTTAGGAAACAAGTCCATACTGATAATATACATAAATAAATTTAAAGTTTGGCGAGGAATGAGATATTTACATAAGTTTCTTACTTTCCAACAAAGTATTTGTTAATTCCAAAGGGAAAAAGAATACTTTACAATGGAGAACCTTGGCAGATAACAACTTAAGTAATCAAAGTTAACATGATTAGTAATCATAAAAATTGAAATTATGTGCTATTTTATAGTAATCAATGAGAAGAACACAATATTATTTCTTTAGTATTTTTGCCAAAATCAACAACTATCATACTTACAGACCAATCCAAATTGAGGGACATTATCCAAAATAACTGGCCTGTAATTCTCAAGTTTCAAGATGATGAAAGCCAATGAGAGAATGATAAATTGTTCCAAGTGGAAGGAGATTAAAGAGTCCCTACATCGAAACACAATATATAACTCAAAACTGAATCTCCTGCTATAAAGGAAATTGTCTGGATACTTTGTGAAAATGGAATGGGATCTGAGAGAGGAACTAAAGTGAAGTTCCTGATTTCCATGACTATATTGTAAGTATGCAGGGGAATGTCTTTGTTTAAAAGAACTGCACTAAAGTATCATTGGGCAACATGTCAGTAATATATATACACCCACATGGTTAAGAAAAAAAAAAACACCTGCCAACTTTTCTACAAGTTTGAGATTGTTTAAAACTAAAAAATAATTCAATTAATCAAAAAAGGAAAAAAATCCACTAGGGCTAGAAATCGTGGTCCTCTATTTCACCATTTGAACAATAAGGAGGGTAGTTGAAATCTATGTATCTCAGTTTAAGTTACACTGTAGTGTATTGACTAGTTCCCAGGAATAACATACAAATGAAAAATTGGTGTGTAACCAATGACCACAAACTTGGTAGCTTTAAATAATATCCCTTTATTATCTCACAGTTCTCTAATCCAGAAGTCTAGAAGGCATGCTCATGGCTAGGTTCTCTCCTGATGGCTAACATCAAGGTAGCAGCTCTGCATTCACCCCTGAAGCTTGGGGAATTCAGTTCCCTGAGGTTGCAGAACTGAAGTACCTCTTTCTTATGACAGACTGCTCTCAGCTCCTAGAGAATGCTCTGAGGTCCTTGCCCCATGGCTCCCTCTATTACAGCACCAGGGAGCCTTCCTCTCTCACATTTGGAATCTCTCTCACATTTTTAATCCCTCAGACTTTCTCTTCTGTGACTATCAGGAGAAATATGTTCTGCTTTTAAAGGGTTTATACTGATTAGGGTAGGCTAGGCAAAACATTTTTCTATCTTGAAGTCAATGAATTAGAATAATCTTAACTACATCTGCAAAATTCCTTTTATAACAAAACTAAATATGGGAGTAACATCAGGGGCCAAAATTGTGGGGCTATCTTAGAATTCTGCCTACTATAGGATGGAAGAAAGAAACATGTTTGAGTTTGCTGTTGAAAAAAATATATATATATACATATATTTCTATATATATATAAGAGAGGGTAAAAATCTACTTCCTGATTCATGAATTGGGGGTTGGGGAATTCTGGACTTTGAAGACATCTTCCCCAGTGGATTCTTTGCTTTGTGGTTATGAGGCTGTAAGAGCAAGCACAGTATGTTTCTGATTTACTATTGCATTCCCAGCACTGCTTGGAATGTCTGATACATAGTAGATACTAAAATATGTTGAAGGCATGAAGAATAAGTGATGAGTGAATAATTAGCTGTAGTAACCAAAGATTTATTTTCTTATTTAATTCATCAAAATCATAATTCCTGGTCCCTCGGTGAGTTATTCTTCCAGAATAGCCAGGCTAAGGAGAAACCTGACAGTTAATTTCTAGTTCTCTTTTGATTGATGGTATTTGTGTGTATAGAGAATTTGAGGTGTGTGTTGTTGTTTTTTTAAGTAAATATTTGTTTCCAAGAAGCTTGGAACGTATTCATGTATCAGTAGAAGTAGCTATTACATTCAGAATGAAAGGATCTCATGATGCTATGTTTTGATTAACATATGATAAAAGCTTAGAATATTCCTACATAGGGGCATAGGAGGAAAATATATTAAATATTATTTTAAAAACAGTCCTATTGCTTTGTTTCATTATGCAATGTAAATATACTCAAAGTGAAAAAAAGGAAAAATACAGGAAAGTATAAAAAAGAAATAAAGATTATCCATAATCCCACAACTCAAAGATAAATAAACATTATTAACATTTTGATCAATATCCTTTTAGGTTTTTTCTCTGTGCCACAATGGATGACACCAGCACACACACATATATAGTTCTACATAAATAATTCTGCCTGTCACAGGATGAAAGAGATTTTATAATCTGCCTTTTTTTGTCTAGAAATATATTATAGACATAGTTCCATGATTATAAATTATATGTGAACCATTTTTAACAGTTGCAATATATTTTGTTATGTGGTTGTACTAACATATTTTATTTAGCTGATCCTTCCTGATGGACTTTTAAATCATCTTCATTATTTTTTAGAAGTATACATATCACTGCAACAAACAGCCTGGTACATAAATCTTTATACGTTGGCTTAATGATTTCTGTAAAATAAGTAGCCAGGAGTGCTATTGATAAGTCAAAAGGAATGTAAACCTTGGTGTTACCAGATTGCCCTCAGATGTGTTTATCTCATAGGCAGATTATAAAGTATCTGTTTATCCTTGCCAATGAGGATTATCAATTAAATATTTAATATTTTTAAACTTGACACATAAAGATAATTTATTGTTTTAAATGCATATCTTTTTATATAGCTATTTTACATCTTTATTTTTCTTTGGGGTTTTAGAATATATTTTAAGGTGAGGTTGTTAAAATGGCTGTAAGGCATTTTCTTCTTATTCTTTGTCAAAAGTATATTTTTTACCTTTGTAAATATTTGTCATTATCTAGGTGATTTTTGAAATGTATTAGTATGGTAGGCAGTCCCTAGGATGGTCTCCAATGATCCCAGCATCTGGTATTCACAACCTTCTGAAATTTTCTCCACTTGAGTGTGAGCTAGCCCTGTGACTCTCTTCTTGTCCTGCCAAGAGATTATGGCAAACGATGGCAGGGTGGGGTAGAGGGTCGGATTTCACTTCCATGATTAGGTTATTAGACACTGAGACTTCCATCTCATGAGCAGATTCTCCCTAAAGCCTTCTGGGCTGCCTGATTTGATGAAAGAAGCTGCCGAGTTGTAGAGAGAAGGAGCCAAGGGGACACTCTGGCCAAGAGCCAACCAAGAGCTGATGCTGAGGAAGCGAATCCTAGCAACAACCCTGGGGGCTTGGGAGCAGATCTCTCGCAGGTGTGTCTTCAGATGAGACCACAGGCCTGAGCGACACTTTGATTTCACCCATAGCTGTACCACTTCCATCGTATTAAACTGACTCACAAGGAGACCCCCTCTGTGGCATATTCCCTCTCCTTACTTTACAATGTGGACTTTTCAGTGTATAGAAATGTAATTTTAACACGCTGTATCTCAAAGCACAGAGATCAAATATTGATTTTGAAATTCCTATATAATATTATCACATACTGTATGGCAACATGGGGATTTTAGAATTGCTGAAAGGAAACTTGGTCTCAGGTTTATTTTTGACAAAGAAGGTTGATGACAGCTCTGGTATTTGTGGTTGTTACTTTAAAGAATTAACTCCTTTCCTTTAGCACCAGGATTCTTAAGGACACTCCTCAGTTTTGAGTTCACGATAAGGATCGGAAATTCTATACCAATTTATCTGCATGTACTTGCATTTGTATAGATTTAAGTATCTCCTTGTATAAGTCCTGGCTTGTGTAGATTCTCTAACAGGCAAAAAGAGATAAGCATCTTATTTCAATCGCCCTAGGACATGTTTCTTGGGGAGCGCTGGGTATTGTACAAAGCATACTCATGTGCCTCTAGAGGACCTGCGGGCCCTCTGTTTCCTCCTCTAGAATAACAACACTCACTCACCAATTCTGTGCTAATGTGGGTGAAAGATTTAAAAACTTTAGCCTTTTCCTAATGCAAGGAATTGATCCACAAATGTCTCATTTGGCCCTTTGCTTATGAGGCATCATCAGGGATCTAGAAATTGTCATTTGTGAGGGAAAGAAAGCCTCTGTTCCCATTCCACGTTGCCTCCACCTCCTTGACTCCTTGATGTCTGCCTTCTCCACATTAAATGCCGTCTCAAAAGATTCACTTGAAAGGGGAATAGCATTACTTTTTCTGCTTATTTAAATGCTTTTTATTATGCGAGTTAGAGAAAACATTTAATAACACCCTCTAGGGCTTTCATTCACACATTCATTAAGTTTAGTACAGCACCGTCTTTTCACAAAACAATGAATTCAAATAGTGAACAAAACAAGTTAATGCTTTTATCAAATAAATATTATTTTCTCAAACAAAGGAATGTGACAACACAAGAATTTAAAAGGTGAGAGTTAGCAGTAGACTGAAGTGGGATGGAGGAAGATCCCAGACTGGGGAGATGGATGGAGAAGGGGGAACATACCACCGAACTGGCAATATTACCCTGGTCAAGCTACATTTGAATGACAGCTACACATTCTGTTTAAAAACAAAAACAAAAAAACAAAACAAAACAGAGCAGTTGCTTCATCTTCTGCCCAAAGTCAGATTCCCTATTCATATTATCAATTTTTACTCTCTTATTTTGATTAATTAAGAGAAATCCAGAAATATGTGTGAAAGGCTAAGAACATTCCCAGCCTTGGTAATTCAAAAGAAATAAAACTTGTGATGCCTCCTATGGAGGAGTTGATATATTATGTTACTTTTAGACATGAGTCACAAGTTCGAGGGGAAGGACTGTTGTCAATGGAAAGGTTCAACAGAATGACACCTCCGTAGAAGGCTGAGGACTGGCCCTTTAGGAGTAGCTCTAGTCCTCCTTCACAGAGCATTTAAATAATAAGCAATCATTCCACATGAGAGAAACGCTGTCCAGAACTTTCCCTGAGGAGTGATTCAGATCTAAGTAGGGGCAATCAGAGTTTTACCTCTTCCTTCTCCATGTGGTGACTTTCAGAATGACCAGATATGCCATGCAATACAGGGAGAGGAAGGATTTAATTGGAATCAGAATACCTGGGTTCCACCCAGTACCTCTACCTAGTGAGCAAGTCACTGCATCTCTTTAAACTTCGGTTTCCTCAGTAGTTATAATCGCACTAGGTTGTTTTAAAATCCATTGAGTTAAAAGGTGTGAAATATATTGTCCTACAGATTATGCTTTTGATTTTTACTGCTACATATGTGTACAAACTCCAGAAGATTCCAAGAGAAGCAGCGTGACTCAGCTGTCCAAACACAGATGCTATCACAGAAATGTAACTCTGCCACTCATAAGCAGCATGAAGGATTTAAATCTTTACTCCCTTCCTGTAGGATGCATCCAAAGATGTCCCTGGCACACAGTATCCCTGGGAAGTTTTTTCGGTTGACATGAAAGAAAGTCTTGCAGGATCATTATGTAAGTTTCCAAAAAAAAAGGAATTTAACTAAAATAGTTTTCCTAAAAGTGTATTTTATTTAATTCTATAATACACACACACACACACACCAAACAAACACAAATAAATCTGGCCAGTTGTTTACATAAGTGACAACTCTTTTTGATGACATAAGTTTTAAGAGAAACCTAATCTGGAATTAAGTTGCCATGCCTTTTGCCTCCAACAGAAAGTAAGTGAAAAAAAAAAAAAAACATACGTGGTCATACTTGCTAATATTTGTTCCTGAAAAGATGTGAGGGGGTGGAATTGGAGAGAAGGCAAATAAAACCCACTTCTCGTTTCCAGAAGAATATATGTACTGTGATTATCGGGCCTCTGATTAAATATTCAGTAGATGAATGTGAGTACTCCATGGCCTACAATATCTGCAGTAATATTCTGAGCGGTAGGGGCTGTAGGAAATGCATTATAGCAGAGTGATGAAGAGTATGGATTCTAGTTCCACAAAGACATGCAGTAGGTATATCGGAATTTCAGGCCCTCTTGTCACGAGCTGTAAGATCTTGGGTAAATAGTTTAACTTCTGCAGGTCTTGGTTTCTTCATGAGAATGGGAAATAATTGTAATGATTGTCACCACAGAGTTTAAAATGAAGTACTATAAATAGGGGTAGGAAACGTTTTTTCTGCCTTGGGCCATACAAAATTATCAACTTAAAAATTAGCCTGCTATATTTGCTCAAACACTTAATTAACTCACCCCTAATGCCTTGTGGGGGCCTTATACAGCCCATGGGCCACATGTTCCCCAGCCCTACTATAAATAGAACTAAGTCTGGCATATTGTATATTGTAAGATCTTAGTAGCTCTGCTTATATTGCTATCTTCTATGCACCATTAAGAATTATGTTTAAAAATAAAATATTATAATATATTTTAATGATATTCCTAAGGTTTTGAGTTCATTTATTCTCATAATCAACACACATATATTTTTCATTTTATAGCAGCATTATTTTCTTATGTGAGTATACTCTGTTTCACAAAACAAATCAACATTTTGTAAATCAAATTATATTTGATGATGAGGGGTGGATATTACACTAAAGAAACATCTTTTTAAAATCTGATGACAACAATTTATACTCTTTCTGGCCAAATGTACAAATCTTTAGGTGCACAAAAGTTTGTGAATAATTAAAAGGGAACATGGACCTCCCTGGAAAAAGCTGAGATTTTTAATGACACGAATAAACTTTCAATGCTGCAAATAAACCAATCTTTAATTTAGCTGTTGTATAAATTCAAATTTCTATACAGTAGCTTTTAATGAAGTACCTTATGTAGATTATCAATGTATAATGTGGCCTGAAACATAGTTATATGCCACTACATTTGCTAGATAAAGTTATTTTTAACCCAAGCTTATTAAGTATGCTGTACTTAGCAGTTTGTACACAGTAAAAAGTCACTGATATATCATTAATATTACTGTCAGGGTATAATATCAAATTACACCATATGGATGAATGCTTTTTTTTAATGGTTTTTTTCTGTAGCAAAGAACCAGCAAACACAATGATTGTTTTTCCAGAAGAGTTTTTTTTTTACTTTATATTTTCAATAAGTATCTTTTAGAAATTCATATAAAGTACTTATTTCCCTAGCATGTCAATATCTAATGGGAGTAATTGAACATTTGAATCATAAAATCAATCAGGAAGGTGACAAGTTTACCATTAGATTCCTGGCTTTGCTCCTGTGCTCAATACTATCTTAATATAATGTAGTGTTTCAATTATTTTAAAACAACAAATGGTTCATAGATTCTGAAGAATTCCCTACCAGCAAAATTTGATGTTTCTGCTAATAAAATAAAATCATAATAATATCTTCTAAATAAATGTTTAAAAATAAGTTTCAAAAGATGTAAAAAGAAATGTTGAGAAAATATAATTTAGCTATTAAGCAACCCAGAAAAAAAATTATTTCTGAAGTTGTAAATTAACCAGAAAAATGACTTACTTTGACAAGAGGTTATCAATCTGGGATAACCTACACTATCATCTCATTTGCGATTTTGATCTCTTTTATATCTCCCAACTTCAACTAATGGAGTGCTGATTATTTGTTCATATTTTGGGGGGTAAATTGTGGGATTTTCATAATCCATTAATAATGCTTTTTGTTTGTTTTTAATGTTGTTAGGCAAATCAAAAGGCAAATGCAACCATTCCTGTAGACGCAGTGAGAAACGCCCTCCACTAGCAGGAGTTTTGTCTGGTTGCTGATCAGCTGCATCTGCTGTGTGTGAAATGACAGAAGGATTATTCAGGAAATTCAACACACCCACAGAGAGAAGCCAAACATGACAGCTTATTTTGGGAACCATTCTATCATGAGGATGCATTTGTTCTTGGAGCAGCCTCAGAAAGCCTCCCTTTCATCGAACTAGGTCTTGATTAAAGGGACTGCTGATTCCTGCTACATAGAGAATGGTTTTCTCTTGACAAAGTTGTCTTATTTTAGTCTTTTTTTTTTTTTTTTTTTACTATGGTAAGGAAGATATTTTATTGTTAAATATTTGGTAATTGTTTGTTTCCAGTAGCACAGATTGGAAGATGATTCCTGGAAGGCTATACCCATCATTTGATAAATGACAAATAGTAAATCCTTATAATAATGTTTATGGCATTTTTTTTCTCGTAAATATGCTTCTGAAGGAGGCCTGGCAATCACCTCCAGTAATTGCTATATGTTTATATTTTTATTTGTAATCTTTACAGTTGTAGTATAGTCCATAAAAATTTATTTAGGTCCTAAAATTTAGGAACCAATTCAGAAGCTATTGTGTTTTTACAAGAACATTTATATAAAAGCAAACAGTAAATAGTACGTTAGTTGTAGCTAAAAATTATGACGTCTGTTAAGGCACTTAATTATGTTTTTTGCATCTTTCATTCTCTTAAATGGTTTTCTTCCTTTTACCTCAAGTTGCTACCCAGTCTTGGGATTTATTGGTCATTAACTTTTGCTAATGCAAGTCAGGATGGCCAAAATAATCCTTTATAAATTATAGCAAATGTGATATATTCCAAGTGGGTATGTAGCTCTACTCTATCTTACCAGTTTCTGGGACTCACACTTGCTGAACTGCTTTCAGATTCAGCAAGCATTTCACAAACCTCACAGAATCATAAATAATAATCAACATCTTACAAGTACAGCAATAATTCATTGCATTGAGATGTGTCGGTAGGTTGTAAGCATAATGAACACTGAGAACACTGACAAAACTACTTGCCTTTTTAAGTTGGTCTATTTAAAAATCTTTTTCCTGGTGTTTGACTTGCCACACATTAAACCTTCCCAAGGGTCAAATTTCTTCTCTTTTGCTTGTGTTTCAATTAGTAATTCTTTTCCCCCTAAAATTAAAGCTACACATACAACAGTTCTCAACACTTTTTAGTTATTTCAGCTTTACTGATTTTTAATAATTTCCATATGTTGTCTGTGAAGCAAATACTGTTTGTCCTGTGCTGAAATGGGCAGATTCTAAGAAGAATCTTTTTTTTTTTTTCCCATCAGGCTGATGGCTCAGAATGATTAATGCTTTTAGAATAGTGAACAAAATGTTCCCGGCATGTACAGATGGCGCCCATTGTCTTTCCTGCTTGTCATTTACTTTCGACTCACATTCACATCGAGTCCTAGAGTGCTGTCGTCTTGGTGGAGGATAATGATGGGGATGTGACCTCCAGGGTAAGGATGCAACTTGTTGGTCATGTTTAGACTCTGGTATTTGGAGTTGAGAACTCAGCAGCCTGGCATTAGCACTTTGGTAAGGGACATACGTGTACTTCTTTTTTTTAAATCGCATTTATGTTCTCTCCCGATCCTGAATTTTCTAACCTCTCCCTCAGTGTTCTATGCACTTCAGGAAGGGTATAGAAACCTCTCAAAATCTGTGTCCATCTGTGCAAGCAACACACACACACACACACACACGTACTCACTCAGTATCTAACAGAGTGCCTGGCACAGACTCAGTATTCAATCAAAGGAATAAATTCAATGAATGTTTGAAAAAATAAATGAATAACTAATGAAATGAACTACATTGAAATCTGAAGAAACATTTCAGTGCAATTTTGAACTAATCAAGATATTTCATTTTGTTGCTGGTTCTATGAAGGTAAAGAAAAAGACTCAAAATTATTTGCAATAGAGAAATTAAAACAGATGTCATTTTAAAGTTAAATAAACACATCATTAGACATAAAAATATCAAAATAATTTCTAAACTATAACTCCACATTGATTGGTAATTTCATAAACATAGTAAGATTAGTGAGTATGAAGCATTTTAAAGGTAATATTATATTCTGAAAATAAAGCATATGTAAACTACTATTAGTTACTGTTTACTGACTTCATAGTTTTTTATAACACAGAGATTGTCAAATTATATTTCAGATA
This sequence comes from Antrozous pallidus, assembly GCA_027563665.1. Taxonomy (NCBI): domain Eukaryota; kingdom Metazoa; phylum Chordata; class Mammalia; order Chiroptera; family Vespertilionidae; genus Antrozous; species Antrozous pallidus. The sequence goes on from CM050512.1 coordinate 82,608,277, forward strand.
ACAATTGTAAGTGTCCTTCTCACTCTTTCTTTAACATTTTGTTTCCCTTTATGGCATATACCTTTTTAAGAAAGAATAAAAATACAGAAATAGGGAAATAATGATCTATGAGTTTTAATAATAAATTAATCTTATCAAATATTTTCCTAGTCTATATAATATAATAAATATGTAAAGCACTTAAATGGTAATACCCAATATTAGTAAGACATGATCACTATTATTTCTATCATTAAATAATAAAATAAGAAATCCGTATGTGAATTATACTCAAATTATATATGCAAATGTACACCTGCATTGGATGGTGTTGGAGACTCCCAAGTGTTGGTTCATTTACTTGGCTGTGAGCCAAGTTACCTCCAGCACTATTAGAATTACTAATTGAAACACAAGCAAAAGAGAAGAAATTTGACCCTTGGGAAGGTTTAATGTGTGGCAAGTCAAACACCAGGAAAAAGATTTTAAATAGACCAACTTAAAAAGGCAAGTAGTTTTAAAAAGACACCTAGCTGTATACTTTCATCCTTCTCCACTATTGTAGTAGCCACAGAATTTCAATGGAATTCATCCCAGCCCCAGTTCTAAGGATGGGTTCTGATGCTAATCCTTTTCCATTGCCACAGTGGTTGGTTTGGGTGTGGGCATATATTTCAGATTTAAGTCAATCAACATTTCCCAGGTGTAGTGATCCAGCTATATAGGATCACCCAATTAGAATAAAACACATGACTTTTGTTCCAAGGTTACAGAAGGCAACCCTCTTTCTCTATCTTTAGTCATGAACAAAGTCACCTCCAGTCTCAGTTACCACTGGCAGCCATTCTATGCCCACGAGGAAAGCAAGCCTTCAGAAGAAGCCAATCCTGTTGACAGAAGAATGGCAAGATGGAAAGATACTGCGTGCTGATAACATCACTGATTAACTTTGAAGAACCTTGAAACTTCTGGACCTTCTAGTCACATGAGCCAGCATTACTTATAACTTAACTACTATGAGTTGCTCTTTCTGTTACCTGTGAAATATCTTTCACAGCACAATATACATCAAAACATGGTCATTCACTTGGCTGTGAGCCACGAGAAAATCCTAGTAGAGATGACTTTTCTGAAAATGGCTTCTTAAGATTCCCTACCATCACCTTGTTAAGTTTATATTTATTTGACACTAGATTCAATATTAGAATAATGTAAACATTATTAAAGAAATAAAAATATAATACTTGGAAAAATTATAGTATTTAATGCTATGGCTAATGAATCTCTAAGAAATTTTAATAGCGACATAGAGAGCATAGATTCTTTTGAGCTTAGAGTAGCAAAGCATTAGAAAAAAAAACATGAATAATATTTAAAAATATTGTAACAATAGAAACAACCTAAAAGAAAAATTTCTCAATAGTATACCAGTCTAACAAATATGTCTAGGAACTACAGCTTTATTATTATTATTATTATTATTATTATTATTATTATTAATTTCAGAGATGAAGCGAGAGGGAGAGGAAAACATGAATGATGAGAGAGAATCATTCATCGGCTGCCTCCTGCACACCCCCTACTGGGGACCGAGCCTGCAACCTGGGCATGTGCCCTGGACCAGTATTGAACCTGGGACTTTTCATTCCGCAGGCCAATGCTCTATCCACTGAGCCAAACTGGCTAAGGCTAGGAACTATGGCTTTTTAAAATTATACCAATATCTAGCATTGTGATAGGCTCATTCATAATAATAAATGTTTTTAAATGAATACATTATTTACTCTCAAGAAGTGAAGAAGTGTAAGAAAACACTTGAAAGAGAGAGAGAACCATTGATTGTTTATCTCCTGCATGCCCTACACTGGGAACTGAGCCCACAACCCTGGCATGTGCCCTGACCAGGAAGCGAACCAGGATCTCTTGGTTCATAGGTTGACACTCCACCACTGAGTCACATCAGCTGGTGAAGTTCGTCTTTTGTTACTGCTGCTTAGCATGTTTCTATGACACTGACACCGAACCACTGGCTAGAGCACTCTTCCCTGCCAAAGTTCCTGGGCTGCTTCCTTCCCATGCTTCACGACGTGCTCCTAGCTGTATACCGTTGTTGTATTTTCTGTACAGTACTAGCCCCTGTCTGAAATCACCTCCTATACTTGCTTGATTGTCTCCATGGACTAGAGCAGTGGTTGGCAAACCATGGCTCATGAGTTTGGCTCTTCCACAAAATACCACGGCCTGGGCGAGTCTACTTTGAAGAAGTGGTGTTAGAAGAAGTTTAAGTTTAACAAATTTGGCTCTCAAAAGAAATTTAAATCGTTGTACCGTTGCTATTTGGCTCTGTTGACTAATGAGTTTGCTAACCACTGGATTAGAGTATGAAATTTCAAGACTGGCAACTTTGTCTTGCTTACCACTGTACCGAGCACCAGCATCGAGAAAAGTGCCTGTCACACAGCTAAGCCTCACTAAGCATTTATCAGGTAAATAAATAAGCAAACAGCTAGAAATTCAACTGTTTCATCCATTCGTCTATCTCGTTTTTGAAACCGTAAGTCCCAGGATCAAGTTGCTAAGTCGCCAAGTTCAGAGGCTGTGCAGTCCTTTGTCTGGACAGGGATTCTCCTTCCTTGGGTCATACAGAGTGGGGCAAAAGTAGATCTACAGTTGTGCTTATGGAAAATAATATAATAATTAATACATGTAATAAAAGAATAAACACTGTGTATATGACTTTACCGTCCTTTCAAAACCGAATATGTGGTGGGAGATGCAATTCCCACGGGAAATTAGGATTTCCTAGGCTCACCGTAGTACACAACTATAAGGAGGGAGAAGGAATGTGTTTCTTTTTGCCATTAAAAATGCCATAAATGAAAACTTTGCATTCCTGCCCATCAATTAACAGCTTTCAATTTGATTCCTATATTTCCTGAAGAAAGCCTTTAGGACCTGGGGTAGGTAAGTCTCTCTGCTCACACTGATAAACATTCCTCTCCATTAAAATACGCGGGAAGCCTGGAGATAATTAGACCCACTTGTGTCAAGCAATCAGCAGCACAGGAAAGAGGTCACAAAAACAATGATAAAAAACAACAACAACTGGCTAATTCTTGAGAGAAACAAAAGGAAAACCCCTGCAATCAGCTGAAAAGTGTTTTGGTTGCTGTGGTTCATAGAGGGATCTGTTATTTGTATAATGAAACTTTGGTTTCTGTCTCACTATCACCATCTTTTCTTGTCCTCCTCCAGCAAAGACACACCCAGACACCCAGGCATAGGCATAGTCATCTTGTGTCCATCACAATAAAAGCATATGAGCTTCCCTCAGTCAGTTCTGTAAAAGCAGTCACTTATCTCCACAAGAGGAGCATCTATGAGGTATTTATTCTTGCTTTTATTTATTTACTAGAGGCCCAGTGTATGGATTTGTATACTGTGAGGTCCCTCAGTCTGGCCTGCGCCCTCTCACAATCTGGGACACCTCAGAGATGTAGCAGTGCACGAAGCGGCAGGTGGCCAGGGAGAAGCCCGAGCTGGGACAGGTGCCACATAGCTCCTGCTTATCCCAGCTCCACTGCACCTGCTGCCGACTTCGCTCAGTAGTGCTGCTGGGGAGGCTGGAGAGCTGCTGCACCTGTGCTCTCCAGCCATGAGCCCAGCTTCTGGCTGAGTAGCTCCCTTGCTATGGGAGCACCCTGATCACCAAGGGACAGCTCCTATGTTGAGTGTCTGCCCCTTGGTGGTCAGTATGCATCATAGTAACTAGTCGTTCAGTCATTTGGTCGTTTAGTCATTTGGTTGCTTAGGCTTTTATATGTATACTAGGGGCCTGGTGCACAAAATTTGTGCACTGGGGGTGGGTGATCCCTCAGCCCAACCTGCCCTCTCACACATACTGGGAGCCCTCAGTGGATGTCCTACTGACCACTCACCCTCAGCCTGCCCAAGGCCTAAAGCCTCTGGCAAAGGCTTTAGGCCTTGGGCACCCAGCCATCACCCTGCAATGGGGCAGATGGCTAGCTCCGCCCCAATCCCACCCCATAGTCCCATCCCTCCCCCCCAGGCCTTCACCCCAGCCAGTGCACGCCAGGCCTCAGGGGCCACATGCTTGCTGGCTGGCTCCGCCCCAGCTCCTGATTGGCTGATGGGCATGGCTTGATCAGAGATATGGTCAATTTGCATATTACTCTTTTATTAGATAGGATAGACTAGAGGCCCAGTACATGAATTCATGCACAGGTGGGGTCCCTCAGCCTGGCCAGCAATTAAGGCCTATTGCAGGGTTGGCTGGCTGTGGGGAGGGGCCACAGGAGGTTTGCCAGTGGGTCAGGGAGCTGACAAGTCATGGGAGAGACTGCGGGAGGTTGGCTGGCTGATCTCTCAATTAGGGCCAAATGGGAGAGCTAGCCAGGTGGAGGGGGGGGGCCACAGGAGGTTGAGCATCTGCCCCTGGTGGTCAGTGTGCATCACAGCAACTGGTCGACTGGTCATTTTGGTTGTTTGGTTGTAAGGGTCACTTAGGCTTTTAAATAGATTATTTTCAATGCTTGGGATATGTCACGTTTAAAGAGCCCTTTGAAAATCCAAGACCTGCTTCCTTTACTCTTTTTTCAATAGAACATTGATGGCTACTAGAATGATAACCTGGATACAATGATCAGCTCCACAGAATCAGTGACAATAAGATTTATTCATGCCTAGCACCATGCTCTAGGACACAATGAGTTTTCAGTAAACATTTTGTAAATACGTGCATAAACAATGGAAAGTCAGTGGACAGATGAAGGCCACAGGGCTATTTCCAAAGCAGAGATTCTACAGACCTCCACTTTGGCTTTCTCTCCTCATCTCAATTCCAAAACTTCATTGCAAATCTGCTGTCTGTCTCTCTTGATCTTTCCTCAATGCTATGTTTTTTCTTCTACCTTCCATTCCGGTCTTCCTAATACTTTGTCGCCTAACTTTGATAAGGAATCCTGATAAACATTAGCATGAGAGCATACCAAGTATGCATATTCCTTGAGATTTTTTCTTTGTTATATACATATATGTGACTTCTGATTCCAAGAAAAAGTGCATTTTTGAAAAACCACAAGGTAGGTGTTTGTGCAGAGTAGTCCACAAGAGCCCCAAAGAACGCACAGTGTCTATTTAATTTAAAGTACTGTTAATGATAGAAGGGCCAATAATTAATATGTATTTCTAGAAGTGTTTTCTTTTAATCCTCACTGAGGATATGTTTTTATTGTTGTTAGTTTTTTTTGCTTTGTCTTGTTTTTTGTTTTTTCTTTTCTTTTCTTTTCTTTTTTTTAGCGAGAGAGAGAGAGAGAGGGGAAGAGAGAGAATGAAACATTGATTTGAGATAGACACATTGATTCATTGCATCCCACACATGCCCCCAATGAGGAATTAAATTTACAACCTAGGTATGTGTCCTGGTTAGGAATCAAACCCACAATCCTTTGGTGTATGGGATGATGCTCCAACCAACTGAGCCACCCAGTCAGGGCTATTTCTAGTTTTGTTATAAAAATCCCTGTTTACATTAGACTTAGAGGGAAAAATTACAGTTTTTCTTAAAATTCAGTTCCAGTTTTAAAAATAAGGCAATTTCAGTGACTTTCATTCATAAGTACTTTTTAAAAACTTGATCATAAAAGAAAATGATTGTTAATTTTATTATTTAACCTCCTCAGTCAAGAATTCTATAGACCAATATGTCTACGATAAACCTAATTAGTTCACCACCTTCTGAAATCCTTCTCCCATAGTATTCGTTTAAGGAGAGGTAACAATGGAAAAGTGACTATTTTTTTCAAGGTCTCTTTGAAAGTCCATGTTGGTGTCAGCCAATCTCCCCACCTTTCCTTTTGTTCAGTGAGATGAAAGATAAGAGCAATAACCATTATAAATAATTAGTGCCTACACTACCTTTCACCAACCATTATTGAGATGACCTTCTTTTCATAAACTATTATGAACCAAATGCCTGGTGAACATCTGCACATTCTTCTATCACATACCAAAGAATGATCAACTCTGTGACTGTTTTAATAAGATTGGCTACTAGGGAACAGAACAGAATGTCCGAGCTGGAAGAAACGACAAAAACAGCTCAAGTGTGACTTTTAAAAATAAGAAAAGTAAGGCCTCAACAGGTGAGCCGACTTTCTGTATTCTATACTGGCTGCTAACTGGATGCAGCACCACAGTCCTTGTCTTTCCACATCTACCTAGTTAGTGATTTTTCCAGCCAAACACCAACTGCTCAAGGCTCATAACTTTACTCAGAGGATTGTTTTGCTAAGGGGCTGGGGACTTAAAGTTCCTTTGGAGAAGTAACTGCTAATTACACTCTTTACTAACAATTGGTCAGTTCTAACTATACCTATGACTATTGTGGTTATTGATTTATATGCTCTATCCCTAGAAACAAATTCTGTGATTTTAAAAAACTGCTAACCAAGACAATTTATTTTGGGATGGGCTGTGTGACTAGGTTTGGATGAGCCTAGGAGTTAAGGGAGTGATTTTCACCCAAACACTGCAGAGCTCACACATGTACTATCTGCCAGAGCAGGAAATAAAGTGAATACAGACTGACCTGGAGCCACACGTGTGTCCCGGAAGAGATGTAGCAAAAGGCGGGGAGCAAGTGGCTGCTGCCTTCAGATGAACAACAGAGCAGGAGTGGCCGCAGATGAGTTTTGACAGGGAGCAGAAGGCCAGCTATTCAGGCATAATGTAGCACCTCTGCAATGCTGTATCAAGAAAGAAGTCTTAATTGGGATATGGCCAGGTAGGGTTTCTGTCTGGGGCCAATAGGTCCCAGGAAAAATCATCACAATTAGGGAGATGTGACAAAAACCACTAGTAAGCCTGTAATCCAGTCCATTTCTGTGTCTCCAGCTCTCTCTAACAAGCAGTATGACTATTTCCTGAGCATTGGCCCTGGAGGTAGCAGACTAAGGTTTGAGCACAAAACCACTGCTGCTGGCCACTCTGAATGCTTTTTTCATAAACAATGAATATGCAGTGATGCGTCATCTATAGTCATATCTGTGTCTGATTGGTGAGGGATTTCTGAGGCTTTGTAATTGGGACTTTTTTCTTTGAGAAGTTAACTGTCTTTTCCACAGTCATTCTGGTCGCCTAGCAACAGAGGACAGCAGAGCAGTAACAGCAATTCTAAAACTCTAAGGAATGGGGATAGTTGATGTCTGTCCCATGGACAGGTTACCCCAGTGGGCCTGACTTGAGATGGGACAATGTTATAGTAGGAAATCTGTGGCCCCGGAGTCTGAAACCCCAGAGAGAATCAGGTGAGTCCACAGCTCTTCCTTTTCCAAAATAATTCATAGGATTTTCTGTAAAATCTGGGGGGAAACATTAGACAGACTTTTTATCCTTTCTTGAGGAATGACCCCATAGTGTGAACCAGGCTGTCTTCCCAGATCATAGGGCAGGACCTGAACACACAGTAGGTGTTCAACAAACATTTGTCAAATAAATAAGCTGTCTCTCACTTGCCCTTCTCAAACCACATTCTCACCCTAACCATTTTACTGGTGTAGGAAGGTGTGTGAGTGTGGGGGGTGGGGAGGTGGGGGCGAGTTAGGGGTTAGGAGAGCTGACCGAGGCCTTTTTTAGAGCCACAGCAATAAAATGTCACCTTCGCTGCTCTGTTGACAAGAGATCTATACACAAAAGAAGACAGGTCATTCCAATATTTCCCAAGTAAAAGCCCAAACCAAATCTAGCTACAAACATGGAAGCATAATTCACCTCTATTATTGGTCTATGGTTAATTACCGGAAAACTTTCATGTTGGCACAATACTCATTTCTTCTTCAAATGTGGAAATGCCTTCCATTTGAATTTTCTTACACACCTTGGGTGAGACCTGGACCCGGGAGGGAGGTATACTGTGTTTATGGTCACATTAACCATATCTGCTTTGTAAAGCTTTAAAATGTATTTTTTATGGCATGAAATGTGTGAGTCTTGTTTTGTATTTTTACCCTTGAGTCTGTGATCTATGGGTGATGTGGGAAATTCACAAAGCCCCCCAGATTTTATGTGAAATGTTTCCCTGTGCCAAAGAGTACATGAACCTAAAACAATTAACAATCTTTGAGAGGGAGGAAATTTTGTCTGTGAAAGAAAATGAATTTACCAAACACTCATTTTCTTTATATTTCCCTGGACATTTCACCTAAAGAGAGAATATGTCAATGTGCTGACAACTGGAGAGGTGAGCATGTTACCAAATGCAAGGAAAATGCCCTGCGATGAACAACTTTGAAATGAATAGCCCAGTGGACAGCCAGCAGGGCAGCCAGGTGGAGAGTCCGGCTTTGCTCCCACTGCAGACTATCACTGGGGTTCTTGTTTACTGGTATATGAAGCTCAGTGTTCTGTGGGAGGAGCGGGCAGGGCTTTGAGGCAGGAGACCATGGATCACGCTACCTCGGTTAACCTTTAGGTGAGTTCAGTTTAGCTCTTTCACTTCTAAGCAGGAGTAAACTGGTCCCATTATCTACTTGCCTGTCCCATTTCCTTTCCCCTCTTCCTTTCTTCTCATGCCCTTGAGACAAACCTCCAAAATGTATATAAACCAAATGGGAACTTGCTTCTAAGTTGTCAACATAAGGGAAGGGAAGGCCTGGAATGTAATTAACTTCGGTAATAAAAAAAGGCATCTTCCCACGAAACTCTTTCCTATAAAAATTGGGTACTCAATAGTTATATTTTAAAATTTTATTAAAATCATTTAAAGGGACTAATTGGTGACTGATTACCAACATCAACTGAGCACTAAAAACATAATGTAAAAAATTTGGAAAATAGAAAGATTAAAGGAAGAAATAATGTTTATGTTCTTGTCAAGCACTGAGAAAAAATAACTGTAAGGCTTGCTTGCTTACATCATATTATTATTCCCTTCCAGTAGAAATTTAAATAAGTTTTTTTCAGTTTTCCCTTGAACAGTGAAGAAAATACTGTAATAAAAACAAGCTTTGTAATATATTTGCTAGTTTTAATTTGTTTTCTCTCAGGCTAATCGGCTTTACAAAGCCCCCCCCCCCCTTAATTATGGTTCAACATGACTTGTACTGTGTATGCTATGCTGCTATGGATACTCTGAGGCCATGACTCATGACCTTTAAATATTATTGTCAGGCAGCCAAAGGTCTCTCATTTTTTTTCTCTCTCTCTCACTTTTAAACCAGTAGTTTTGTTTCAGGCCCTATTAAGAGAAGGCGGTATCAAATAGTTTTCTCTTGTATATTTGTGGAACATCTAAATATGAATATGCACATAAGAGTTTTGTACTCAAATGTTTTGTTTTGTTTGGCTTCATTTAATGACATAATATGAATTTCTTGTTTGGAATATCTAATTGGGTGACAGAAAACATAAATAAGGTATAGTCCTCATATTCCTATGAAGGTGTTACTGAGAAATGCAAAGACATAAGCAGACAAATAATTATATACATTGTGAAATGTAATAAGGAATATAAAACACGAACATCCAAAAACTAGAGAGACAAGAAATACTTCTGATTGGTAAGGTCAAAGAGGCAGCTTTTTAGTTATGGTGTGAGGAATGGATAAGGTTTTAACAAGCAGAGAAGAGGGCTTGAGCATTCCAGTTGGAAAAAAACAACCTGAGAAAAAGATAAATACATACTCTGGAACTACTGGGTAGAGTTTGGTGAAAATATCAGTTTTGTGAGATGCATGATAGAAGATAAAATTAGTCAGAAAGGAAGAGGGGCCAGCCTAGTTAGGTCTTTCCATTGGTTGTGTTGTCCAGCAATTGTGATAACTCTTTATCCATTTCATGATAAAGAGCTACTATCAAGTAGAAAGCACCAAAATACTGGGTTTTTTAAAATTTAGGTATAGTGCAAGAAAAGTAATTGCATCTATCAGAACCCTATTCTGTCCTTTCACTAAGTGGGGATTTCATTAATTTTGTTCTGTAGTCACTAATTACTTTGTGACCATTTTTAAATGAATTTAATTTTTTTTGAAAAGTGAGAGGCATGCACAGAAATATAGAAATAAAATAATACACTTGTTAGGGAGATAGTAGGATATAAAATAATAAAAGTACCTCTGGTTTTTAAAGTAATGTTTATTGGTTGGCTAAAATAGAATGAGGTTTATTAAGATTTAAGATTTATTAAATAATCTATTTATTTGTCAATTTCATTGAACAAATATTTATAGACCTTCCTAGCCCTCTTCAGGATGCTAAAAAAAAATTCTATTTTCAAGGAGTTTACATTTTCAGTAGGGAGGAGACACAATAAATAAGCAAATAATATGTTAGAAGGGTTTAAGTACTTCAGGAAAAAAATAAGCAAAATGCTGAGGATGGATATTTCAATTTTCAATGAGGTGCATATGGCAGACCTCACTGAGAAAGTGATATTTGAGCAAAGAGACGAAGGAAGTGGGAAAGAACCAAGTAGGCAGGTGTGGCGAAAGTATCCTGGCAGAGGAAGTGGAGATGGAAGTCTATATGAGTGGCTGAGGAAGAGTAAGAGGCCAGTGTAACTTGCAGGGGAGGGGTTGAGAAGGAGAATATTATATAGGGTCAGAGGGATTGGAATGGAGCTCTATGGTAGATGGAAAGGGTGAATGGCAGAGACATCTGTAGGACCTTGAAGGTCATTATAGGGACTTTGGATTTTATTCTGAGTGACATGAGATTGCTCATTTGAGGATTCTGAGCACAGGAGTGAAATGATTTTCCTTATGGTTGTTATATGGAAAACAGAATGTAGGGGGCAAGGGTGGAAGCAGAGAGAGCCATTTAAGAGGTTAATTCAATAGCCCAGGTGAAAACTAATGGCAGCTTGAACCAGGGTATTTACAGCGCCACTAGTAAGAATGGTAGAATATTGAACATATTTTGATGTAGAACCAAGAATTTCCTAATGGATTGGATATGGGTTCTGAGACAAAAATAGGAGTCAATATTTTAGCCTCAGCAATGATGTCATCAGCTGAAATGGGGAAGACTACAAATAGAGAAGATTTGGGAGAAGGGATCAGGAGTTAGGTTTTGGAAATGTTAAAATTAAGATATCTGTTCTTATCTCAAAAATAAGATATGAGATGTCAAGAAGGCAACTGAATGAGTGAATGTGGAATTCGGCAAGAAAGAATCTGGATTAGAAATATGTATTTGGGAGTGGTCAGCATATTGATGATATTTAAAGCCAAGAGGTTAAATGAGATCACCAAGGAAGTGAATGTAACTAGAGAACAGAAGTTGTTCTAGAGCCCTCCAAAGCCCAGTGCTCAGGGAGATGGGAAAGGACCGTCAAAGGAGGCTGAAGAGCACAGGAAGGAAACCTAGGACTTTAGGGCGTCCTGGAGTCAATTGAAGGAAGTATTTCCAGGAGGGAGAAATGAATCATGTCAAAACTCTGAAGTAGGTGAGTTGTGACAAATGACTCTTGAATACAGTAATGTGGAGAGCACTGGTGAATTCAGTAAGTGCTGTTTCTGTGGATTATTTTAACAAACTGAATGGGGTGGGTTTAACAAAAATTAGGAAAAAAGGAATTGGAGACAATGAGCATATTACAAATGATGAGAGAAAGAAAGAGAGAAATAGAGGAGAGAGAGAGAGAGGGAGAGGGAGAGGGAGAGAGAAAGAGAGAGAGGGGGGGCAAGAGGGAGGGAGAGAGAGGGAGAGAGGGAGAGAGAGAGAGAGAGAGAGAGAGAGAGAGAGAGAGAGAGAGAGAGAGAGAATTCCACAAGCATGCTATTTCATAAGATAATATGCTTCCCTCCCTCAAGTTCTTTTTTTAGTGGAAAGACGAGATTTCGCAGGTTTACAGAACAGATTGTACTGTTTGGTCTGCTTATTCTCAAGAGAACTTTAAAGACTATTTATCTTCTCTGAGTATAGTTTACATTCCATAGTTTTGACTTCCTTTGGAAATGTTCAGAAATTGACATTTGGAGGAAATACTTTAGGAAATTTATCTTTAATATTACAGTATAAAAACCTATTTGATGTGGTGTGTGTGTACAAGTGTGTAAGCTCCTGAAATAAAATGTTGAAATTAAAACTCTTTATTTCAGCATCACATCTGGAAGTTCCGAGTCAGAGAAACAACAAAGAAACAAACTATCGGTAAGAAATAAAGTTTGCATAAACTATTTCAAAAAACATTAAAGTTAATAAAACTGTAAATTCCTTAATTAATGTTGAGATTATCTTATGTTTCATTTTCATATTTTGCTAAGTAAATATTTTAAAAATAAAACATGAAATTTTCTTTCTCAAGAAAAACGAGGTAAAGTGGGCAGGTGCCAACTAAGGGATGTTATTGGGCAGCAGGGAAGCTAGGGATGGTGTGGTGTGGCCTTTCCTATTTTCACTTGCTCTTGGTGGCCCTATGATATCACAGACATCCTGGGTTACTTCAAAACATTTTCTTGTATATGAGGTAATCCTAGAATTCAGACATGATACAGATAGGGTAAATTACATTATCTGAGTTTAAATCACAATCTACTCCAAAGAGTTCCAGTTCTTGCTTTTTCAACTCAGCTGGTGATATGCCTAGTTATGACCTCGGAGGTCCTCTCTCTTCCTGAGACAGCTGGTTCCTTTCTACCTGAGCCTCATCCAGACCCTCCTTAGGCCTCAGGTAACAACTGTGCAGGTTGCTGATAAGTATTAAAGCTGAGTGATTGCTACATGGAGACTCATTATACTAGTTCTCTACTTTTAAATTTGAGAGTTTCCCTTACAGGAAAAAAAAAAACACAAAAAACAAAAAAAAAAAACCTCTCTGTTCACTGTGGATTCAGCTTTGGTAAGGATCCCCTAGACTCCAAACCATAGAAAATTCTGAAACAACCCTTTCAGCTCTAATGCAGAGGCAGTGTGATATGGAAGAATAAGTGTGGGACTAAGAATTAGGCCCAAATCAGCCACCTCCAAGCTGCATCATGAAAGCCAAGCTAGTTAAACTCTCTGAGCCTATTTTTCATCCATAGAATGAGGATGATATGACTTTAATAGTCTCCAGGGATACCTTGGAGATACAGCAGTTTTGGTTCCAGACCAATAGTAAAGTGAGTCACATGAATTTTTTTGTTTCGCATTGCATATAAAATTATGTTCACACCCTATGGTAAGCTAGTAAGTGTGCAATAGCACTATGTCTAAAAAATGTACATACCCTAATTTAAAACTACATTATTGCTAAATGCTAAACATTATCTGAGTTTTTGACGAGTTTAATCTTTTTGCTGGGAGTGGGTCTTGCCTTGATGTTGATGGGTCCTGACTGATTAGATGGTGGTTGCTGAAGGTTGGGGAGGCACAGCAATTTCTTAAAATAAAACAACAATCAAGCTTGCCACATCAATCGATTCTTTTTTCATGAAGGATTTCGCTGTAGCATGGGATGCTGTTTGATAATATTTGACCAACAGAATTTTTTTTTTCAATATTGGAGTCACTCCTTTCAAAACCTGCCACTGCTTTGTCAACTAAGTTTATGTAATTTTCTAAGTCCTTTGCCATTTCAGTAATCTTCACAGCATCTTCACTACAAAAAGACTCCATCTTAAGAAAGCACTTTCTTTGCTTACCCATAAAAAGTTTAAATTTTTTAAACTTCATTGGTTAAGGCTTTATCATGAGACTACAGCAGTTCAGTCACAGCTTCAGGCTCCACCTCTAATCCCTGTTCACTACATCTGCAGCTACTCCTCCACCGAAGTCTTGAATCCTCAAAGTCACCCTGGAGGGTGACTTCTTCCAAAATCCTGTTAATGCTCATATTTTTACCTCTTCCCATGAGTCACGAATGTTCATAATGGCATCTAGAATGGTGACTCCTTTCCAGGTTTTCAATTTGCTTTGCTCAGATCTATCAGAGGAATCACTAACTATAGCCTTACAAAATGAATTTCTTCAATAATAAGACGAAAGTCAAAACTGCTCCTGATCCAGGGGGGCTGCAGAACGGATGCTGTGTTAGCAGCATGAAAACAACAATAATCTTATCGAGCATCTCCCTCAGAGTTCTTGGGTGACCAGGTGCATTGCCAGGGAGCAGTAATATTTGTAAGAAAGTGTTTTTCCTAAGTTATAGGTCTCAACACTGGGCTTAACCATAGAAACCATAGAAACCACAACCGGGTTGTAAAGAAATGTGCTGTCATCCAGGCTTTGTTGTTCCATTTACAAGAGCACAGGCAGATCAGTTCTAATATAATTCTTCAGAGCCCTAGGAGTTTTGCAATGGTACGTGAGCATTGGCTTCAACGTAAAGTCCCCAGCTGCATTACTCCTTAACAAGAGAGTCAGGCTGTCCTTTGAAGCTTTGACTTCTCTCTGGCTATGAAGGTCCTACACAGCATTTTTTTTCCAATATAAGACTGTTTGTCTACATTGAAAAATCATCTGGATAACTTGCTGGAGCTTCTACATCAGCACTTGCTGCTTCACTTTCCACTTTCATGTTATGGAGACACTTCTTTCCTTAAACTTCGTGATGCAACCTCTGCTAGCTTTCAACTTGTCTTCGGCAGCTTCCTGGCTTCTCTCGGCCTTCACAGAACTGAAGAGGTTAAGGCCTTGCTCTGGAGTAGGTGTTGGCTTAAGGGAATGTTGTTCCTGGTTTGATCTTCTATCCAGACCACTAAAACTCTATCAACAATAGGCTATTTCACTGTCTTATGATTCATGTGCTCACTGGAGTAGTACTTTTGATTTCCTTCAGAAAATTTCCCTTTGTACGCACAAGTTGTTTGCACAAGAGGCCTAGCTTTTGGCCTACCTCAGCTTTTGACTTGCTTTTCGCAGTGAATTAATCATTTCCAGCTTTTGATTTAAAGTGAGAGCATGTAACTGTTCTTTTCTCTTGAACATTTAACCATTGCAGGGTTACTGATTGACCTAATTTTAGTACTGTTGTGTCTCAGGGAATAGGGAGACCAGAGGAGGTGGAAAGAGATGAGAATGGTGGGTTAATGGAACAGTCAGAACACACATTGATCACTTAAGTTTGCCATCTTATACAGGTGCTGTTTGGGGAGACTCAAAATAATTACAATAGGAACATCACAGATCACTGGTCACAAATCACCATAAAATATAATAATAATGGAAAAGTTAAATACTGTGAGAATTATCAAAATGTGACACAGAGACAGAGGGTGAGCTGTTAAAAAAATGACACTGATAGATTTGCTTAATACAAGGTTGCCACAGACATTCAATTTGTAAAAAGTGCAGTATCTCCAAAGCTCAATAAAGCAATGTGCAATAAGATGAGGTATGCCTGTACCGCAAATGAGATATTTGGAATGTGAAAGCGATTGGGTAAGGACCGACAGTGTAAAGGAGCACAGGAGTAGAGTTATTGGAAATCTATAGCATTCAAATGGCCTCTCCTGCAGGCTAAGGGACCTTGCTCTTTGAATACTCTTGCTTCTTTCTGGAATGAGCAGTTCTGCTCCCCTAGCATCACCAGCTAAGAACAACTGATATAGTGGGGTGCATATCCAGAACCTCACTTCTGAGCAATTATTTTGTTCATAAAATGTTAACATATCTTTTCTAGGTATACTTCATTTCATCTGGCCCCACAGAGAATGGATATACCTTTTAAATCCACCGTCATTTTCAGAAGGAGGGCTTTTAGAGAATAAATAAAAGTCAATTAGATTAGTAAAATATGACTTTAATAAAAAATGTATTTTCTAACTTGGAAATCTAGTTTAATCTTAGATCGCTTTTATTTTTCAGTTAACAAACAAAAACCTAAAAATGAGTTTTTATTTTATATAGTGGACCTACTTATGAGCCCATTGCTCAAAGAAGGAATATCCCTCACTGGTGCTACATGAAACATTGATCTCTGGTTAGAACCTTTAGGTTAGCAGTTGAATTGTTTTGGAAATGGGAGATTTTAGCTCTCCCATCTGGTACTGCCTTTTCCTCTAACAATGCTAATCAATTAGGACTCTAGAAGTATCCCTGTCACTAAGGACCAGGTGCCAATCACCACACTTAGGATTTTTGCCTAAGGCTCCCAATTAGCTTCCAGAGTTCAGAATCTATTTCCTTTCAATTTACATTTAACATAGTTGGGAACCCTGGGGCTTGAAGTAGCTGGTTCTGCTTTAGTTACTGTATTTTTATATTTCTAAAAGAATACATTTAGCTAAAAGAGACTAGGATTAAAGACCTCAAGACTGCAGGATGTCCACAATTAGTGCTGCTCCCTCATTACACAATCCTCTTTAAATTTTGGAACTCATAGAATGACCACTCAGCAGAACCCATTCTGCTCTGTACCATGAAGAACCAAATTGCAGGTGGACCTCAGATGCCTCTTTTAAATAGTTCTAGTTAGCTTTGGAAGGGAGGATTGAGATGAAGGATGAAATCTGTTCACTGCTGTAAAGAAGTCTTGAAAACTCGTACATAATGAATCACATTTTACCTTGTGGCACCACTGTCTGGAGACCTTGGTTCCTCATTTTCCTTTTCAGCACTAGTCTCAGAATACTGTTTTAACCTTTGGACTCCCCTGGTAAACTGTGCATTCTTAGAATGAGGACCGGCCTTCACTCATCTCTGTGTTCCTGGGACAAAGTTTCTGATACTAACAGCACTCAATGAGTATGGTTTGAAATAGAACAAATGCATTGCAGTAGGTGATTGACAGACACCATCTCTCTGAATCCTTATAGCAACAGATGGGTGATGTCCAGGATCATCAGCTATTATATTGATACATTTCTTCTAATTATTATTAACATGTTAGAAATTAAGTAATTGAGATATAGAGAAGTTGAGGGAGATTTCAGCTGTTGAATGATCAATGAAGATGTGTTCACTATATAGTAGGAATAATATGGGACAATCCAGTGAGAGTTAGTTTATTTATATCCACTTCTTGGGTGCCAGGTTGTTCCTATTTATCTGGATCTTATTCCTTTGGGCCTATTTAAGGATTAGAATTTTATTTAACTGTTGACTTTGCCCCATTTTAACATCCTCCGACAGAAAACAGCCAGCGCATGTGGATCAAACATGTCAAACTTGTGGCCCGCAGACCGCATACCTCATTTATTTGTCCCGAGTTAGCCTTTGAGTTTGACGTTCTTGACATAGATCATCTCATTTGAAACTGCTTAGGAAATAAAAATTCTATTGCAAGGAGGCTTGGCCTCAACAGGATAGCTGGCTCAGGATTTCCCCCCCTGAACTATTCCTGAGAACTGTGATGCATAGAAATGAACAATGTAAAACATATGATGTCACTGGCCCTGTGAACTGGCACACAGTGAGAATGTGGGTATGAGTTCATTAATGCTCGAGTATGTATAGAGTACTCATTGTGTAAAACTAAGCTTATAAAACCTCATTATGCCATTTAGCTTTCAGTTATAATTTAGTGACGATTTCATTTTAAAAATCATTATGTTAAGTGACAAATATATGGAAGCACTTTAAAAAATTTTTAAATTATAAATCAAATTCATAATATACCGTATAGGGAGTCATCTTTACAAAATGACCTTAGTTAAAACATTTTACATTTGATAAACTGGGGAAGTCAAGCAATGCTTTAAATTATGTTAATTTTTATAAATTCTGTTCTTCTTTTAGTACTTGGTATAATACAGCATTATTTCTTAGGAAGCATATATTTGATAATATTTCTCACATTTCTAAAATGTAGCATTCTAAAGTGGCTTTTAGAAGATTTCTCCTTTTGATGAGCAAACTCTCCAATCATTAATGAATCACTGTTAGTGTATCACTTGTGCTTTCAACTGAACATTTCAAGTGGTTTAAGAAGGCATTCCTATTTGTATGTAACATGAGGTCAATATAGAACTGTATTTCTGTATATATCCAAATACAAAGATTTGCTGATGTTCTAGGAAATAGGTTATTTATTTATTTATTTATTTATTTATTTATTTATTTTGCCATTCTAATAGGTGAAAAGTATCTCAAAACGTTTTGTTTTGGATCTTTTTTCCTACCTTTCTTTTTCTCTCCCCTCCCCCTTTCTTGAAGTATACTTGGCAAATTTAAAGTGTACAAGTTGTTTACACACAGGAAACAACAACCCCAGTCAATCAAGATAATGAAACTATCCATGGTCCCTGGAAGTTTCTCATTTTAATAACATTAGCTCTAGAATTTCCCATTTTAATAATAAGGTCTATTTAATTTGTGAGCAGAGACCATAAAAAAAGACCTTAGCAGTTTAAAATGAGGCTGGCCAAAAACTAGAAAGTGTCCTTTAGAAAATGATCCTTTGTGAGCAACCAGCAAAACGACTTGTTTTTAACTTCTATAATAAGGTAAATTAGTTAAGTAACAAAAGGTCCTGTTTGCACGTGCAGATGTTCTTTTATATTTTTTAAATGTCAACAGAGAGACAAATTGAGAAAACATGGGCACTGAAGCAGACTGTTTTCAGATAGGATATTTTGTAGAATTTCCCCAATAGGCATGGGTGGCACAAAGGACCTCCATAAACTGAAGCATTTGAGTGTCTGCAAATTTGTTTAATCAAATGCCCATGACATTTTCTCTCCATTTGGATCCTTCAAATGGTAAAAACTTCCAGAGAACAGGCATTATTTGGGAAAAGCATGCTAATTTGTGCTGTGTAGTGCCGACATGTTTCATTTTCTGTGCTGGTGAAAATGTTGGTTGAGAAGTTTGTGTGTAGATGAGGAAGGAAGTGGTGAGATGTAAAAAGGTGACAGAAGTCAAATGTGCTGAATACATTTAGACACATAAAAGTTAAATATATATAATTAGTCCAATCTAAGGGTTACTCTGAACTAATATTCTGGATAAATTCTAGTTTCCCATACAATTTTCTCATCTTCTGAAACCTGAGTGTTTAGATCAGAGCAAGGGGGGAGTATGTTTTGGGGACCATCTGATCAATCAGTCTTTTTAAGACACATCAACTGCTGTCATCTGAAGAAAAATACTTTCCCACACTTGCAAGTGTCCTTGAGAGAGAATATCCTCCAAAGGGCCTAGACAATTATTCAATCTAGTCTTTCCTCAGGGAGTAAATCTCCCCTGGGGAGGTGCTCTTTGGATGCTTGGAGAGAAGAGAGAGCCTGGGGTGACCTTGGCCTGAGGAGCTCACGATGCAGGCCCTGAGGCTAGAGCAGAGCCTTTGGCTGCCTTAGCTTCATCGGCCAGATTGGATAACACAGATTTCATTTGTTTTGATAGTTTGGTTAAACTGAAATTTGCTGCTGGAATAATAACCCCAAGTCATCATGTCAGTAGTTGAGCTGTTTGTGTTAGATCAGGTATCAGAGTCAGTCGGTTATTTCAAAATATTTCTAATAATTTGAATCATTGTGTTATCTGTACTTGAGGTCCAGAGAAATGGAGCATTTCTCCAAGTTTTGGCTAGAGTTTGCTTCTTGCAGAAGTTTACTTTCTCCTCAAAAAAAAAAAAATTGTGCATTAATGTACAGAGATGAAAATATAATTTAGTCCTGAAAATTCTATACCTTGTAAGAAAACTTACACTCACCACTATTTCAACCCACTTAAGAGGTATTTGTTAATATTCAAAATAAGTAATAGAAAATATTTGTAAGACTTATAATATTTTTAATATACTAAGTTCTTATAAAAATCCTTTAAATTAAAAAAAGGAATGGTTGAGCATTGACCTATGAACCAGGAGGTCATTGTTCAATTCCTGGTCAGGGCACATGCCTGGGTCATGAGCTTGATCCCCAGTGGGGGGTGTGCAGGAGGCAGGCAGTCAATGATTCTCTCTTATCATTGATGTTTTTATCTCTCTCTCTCCCTTCCTCTCTGAAATAAATAAAAAATATATTTTTAAATGGACAAAGGACACAAATCATAATTTACAAAAGAAGGCAATGGAAATATCCAATAAGATGTCCAAACTTACGTTTACCAAATAAAATGTTCAAACTTAATAGAAGATAAAGAGATTAAAAATTTTTAAACTTAGATGTCATATTTAACTGTAACTTTGACAGCTATACAAACAGCCAATAAATATACGGAAAGATGTTCAACCTCACTGGCAATTACAGAAACGCAAATTGAAACTATAATGAGATACCACCTCACACCTGTTAGAGTGGCCATTATCAACAAGACAAGCATTGGAGAGATTGTGAAAAAAAGGAGCCCTCCTTCCCTGCTGGTGGGAATATAGACTGGTGCAACCACTATGGAAAGCAGTCTGGCAACTTCTCAAAAAATTGAGAATAGAGCTACCATGTGACCCAGCAATCCTCCTGGGTAAAAACTGGAAAACTTTGAGTGTATTTGCAAAGATATATGCACCTCTCTGTTCACTGCAGCATTATTCACAGTGGCCAAGACATGGAAGTAGCCAAAGTGCCCAGTGAGAGAGGACTGGATAAAGAAAAGGGGTACATATATACAATGGAATACTACTCAGCTACAAGAAAGGATGAAATAGCGTCATTTGCAACAACATGGGTGAACCTTGAGAATATTATGCTAAGTGAAATAAGTCAATCAAAGAAAGCTAATAATCATATGATTTCACTCATATGTGGGATATAAAACTGAAACTCATGAACACAAATAGCAGTGTGGTGTTTGCCAGAGGGAAGTGGTTGGGGGTGATGGGGACCTAATATATGGTGATGGAAGATTTTACTTTGGGTGGTGGCCACACAGTGCAATATACAGATCTTGTAACATAGAAACCCATACCTGAAACCTATATGATCATGCTTATCAATGTCAACCAAATAAATTTAACTTTAAAAAATAAAATTACTTTTTAAAAAGTATTAAAAATATTATTATAGGAAAATGTATAAGAAAACTATGATCCTCATTTAGTATTGGTGGGAGTATTAATTTTGGAGATGCAATCTTAAATGTGTATCAAATGTATTAAATGTGTATCAAATGTATTAAATAAAAAAACAAGTTGATAGATATGTATAAATATGCTTATTATAGGGTTGTCCAATAGTAGGGAAAGTGCATTGCATTTAGTAAAATTTATTGTGGACATAAAAAATTATGGTAATTTTTAAATTTAAAAAATATAAAAAATGATATTTATCAAATATCAATTGTACCTATGATATATTGTTCATTTAAAATGATCATAATTTAATCAGATATAACCATGTATAGTATGAATCAATGTTTTATATGCTGTGCATCTTACAGGCACATCCACACACAGAAGTCTATAGAATAATGCACCAGTTGTAGTCTTAGTCAGCTCAGGCTGCACTAACAAAATACCACAGACATTTATGCATTTCTCACAGTCCTGAAGTCAGAGATTAAGGTACCAGCATGAGTGGGTCCTGACTTGCAGATGATTGCCTTGTTACTTTATCTCACATGGGGGTAGGGTGGGATGCAGTAAAAGAGAGAGAATGTAATAGAAGGA
Source organism: Antrozous pallidus (assembly GCA_027563665.1). Taxonomy (NCBI): domain Eukaryota; kingdom Metazoa; phylum Chordata; class Mammalia; order Chiroptera; family Vespertilionidae; genus Antrozous; species Antrozous pallidus. The sequence continues at coordinate 82,629,743 of CM050512.1, forward strand.
GAGAGCCCACTGATTTCTCCTTATAAGGACACTGATCCCATCATGAAGACCCCACCCTGATGACCTCATCCAAACTGAATGACTTCTCAGAGGCCCCAACTCCTAATATTATCACATTGGGAATCAGGCCTTCAATGTGCGAATGTGAGGTAGCAGGTGACACAAACATCAATCCATAACATGTTGCGATCTCTGGATGGTAGGCTTATGAATGATTTTTCACTTTCATTTTTATACCTTTTATATTGTCTGGATTTGGGGGACATAATATATAGAAAATCTGTGCCACAGAGATGATGCTTAATTCATGTATTTTCTCCTTTTTCCTCTCATTCATATAGTATTTAAGTTCACTTATCTGAATATATTTCCACCCTTTCTCAACTTTTATCCCACTGCGAGCTCCTAAAGGGTAAAGAATTTGATTAACTCATCTTTATCCTCCAAGCTTTAGCCCTGGGACCTACACATAAAAGGCACCCAGTAAAGATGTGCATGATCTCATTGTTATTGAGTAGCTGAACACATTGCATTTTTCAGATGGGGAAGAAAATGCTCTTGATCCAAAGTAAAATTAATTTGTAAGATATATTTAAATTAAATGTGGGTTAGAAACATTCTTTGAAAAAGAGTAAATCCTGTATTGTTTGCCTTGAATGCCCAAGACACATGCTGTAACTCAGAACAGTCTGCTTACCCTAAACGTTATAACTACTTAGACACTTGCTTAAAATAGAAATGCCTATCCTATTCATTTCTCTCCTTTTGAATAAAGCAGGACTTAGCCTTTGTGTCTTCAAAAGTGTTCTTGTCTATTTTTTAAAAATAATCATGAATATTTAGAAAAAAGTCTCCCATAATAACTTACTTTATGACTGCTTAACATGGAATGCTGAGCTTCAAATGGTTAGATTTGCGAACTTGAAGTAGTTTAATATCCACAAGGTAACTTTTCAAATTACTCAAGTTCTTAACCCTTAGTATACTAAAAAAACAGTCATCATCATTTATCATCTGGGCCAAATAAACCCATCAAAAATTGTTTTAAAGTAATTTTTCAAATAATTTACATAAGGATAATGGCATAGTTTAAAAATCATTAGAAATTTTAATAAGAATTTAAACATAGTGAGTCTTGTATCAAGTAACAATTTTGCACATAGTGGTAAACATTTAAAAGAAAACCATCACACATCCTCTTAGCAAACAGGAAAAGTTCAAGTTCTTAACACCAACTATTGTGTGATAGTCTTTGCTGTTTGAGATATCCTGTTTTCTTTTTTGTCCCTAAAGATATGCTTTCACTCACTGATTCATGAGTTTGAGGACATTCATCTAAGTTTCTAGGAGTCATGATTGGAAGATTCATAGTCTATTTCACTGACATAATTAATTCCACTGTCAACATTAGTATCTAGAAGAGCACTGCCCCTAGAAATATACTACAAGTCATACATGTAATTTTAAATTGTCTAGTAGTCACATTAAAAATTTTAAATAGTCTGCCAAGACCGGTTTGGCTCGTGGATAGAGCGTCGGACTGCGGATTGAAGGGTCCCGGGTTCGATTCCGGCAAGGGCATGTGCCTTGGCTGCGGGCACATCCCCAATAGGGGGCGTGCAAGAGGCAGCTGATCGATGTCTCTCTCTCATCGATGTTTCTGACTTTCTATCCCTCTCCCTTCCGCTCTGTAAAAAAAAAAATCAATAAAATATATTAAAAAAAAAAATTTTAAATAGTCTTAAACAGTTTGGCTCAGTGGATAGAGCATCGACTTATGGACTGAAAGGTCCCAGGTTCCATTCCAGTCAAGCGAATGTACCTTGGCTGCAGGCACATCCCCAGTAGGAGCTGTTTAGGATATGGCTGATCGATGTTTCTCTCTCATTGATCTATCCCTCTCCCTTCCTCTCTGTAAAAAATAAATAAAATACATATTTAAAAATTTTTAATAGCCCTGGCTGGTGTTACTAAGTGGATAGATCATTGGCCTGTGCACAAAAGAGTCTTGGGTTCAATTCCTGGTCAAGGGCAGGTACCTGGGTTGCAGACTCAATCCCCAGCCCCAGTCAGGAAGCATTCAAGAGACAAGCAATCCATGTGTCTCTCTCGTTGATGTTTTTTTCTCTCTCTCTCTTCTATACTCTCTAAAAATCAATGGAAAACAATATCATCAGGTGAAGATTAACTAACTAAATAACTAACTAAATAAATAGGTGAAAGTAAATTTTAATAACATATTTTATTTAACCTAACATCAAAAATATTGTCACTTCAATATGCAATCAGTATAAAAACGTATTGAAGTATTTTACATTATTATTTATTGTGCTAAGAAGTCTTCAAAACTCTGTGTATATTTTAAACTTACAACACATCTCAATTAAAACTAACCACATTTCAAGTACTGACAAGTCACATATAATTAGTGGCTTCTGCATTGGACAGTGCTGATTAAGAACGCAGCTCTTCACATTCATCTTCTGATTTGTCTAAGAATTGTGACATGTCCTCCTCTATCAATTTTCTTCTCTTTGGACATTACATATGGGGAAAAAATGTAGTATTCACAGCTGTGTTTAATGAAAGCCAAAACTATTCTATAAAAATGGTGTCTCCTCTTCTATACCTTGAAAGATGATGCAATACTTCTGGCAGCACAATGAGAAAATAAAGGACTAATATCAATTTTACTATTGTATTGTCCTCTGGGCAATTTCACTGGGGACAAAGCCCATAACCTGGGCATGTGCCCTGACTGGGAATGGCACTGTGAACTCCTGATTCATAGGTTAACACTCAACCACTGAGCCACACATGCTGGGCCACACTTTTTTCTTTTTAATCTTTAAAGTCTTCATTGAAAAGAATTGATGAATATCGATAAAAAAAAATTCCGGGAATGATCAACGTGTTTCAAATACAGGAAAAATAACATTATTGTGATCCCACAATGCAGCCTGGATTTGAAAAGGCTCCAATATTTCTGTATTGTATTTGCAAGATAGAATGAGTTTTATTCTATATTATTTTGGTTTTTATAAGACTTCTTAAAAAGAATAAAAGCCATGAAATATAGGTTTTTATTAATACAACTAGAGCCCCAGTGCACAAAATTTGTGTATGGGGGGTTGTATGTCCCACAGCCCAGCCTGCACCTTCTCCAATCTGGGATCCCTCTCATATTCCAGGACTGCTGGTTCCCAACAGCTCGCCTACCTGCCTGCTTGATTGCCCCTAACCGCTTGTGCCTGCCAGCCTGATCACTCCCTATTCACTCCCCTGCCAGCCTGATTGACACCTAACCACTCCCCTGCCAGCCTGATGGATGCTTAATTGCTCCCCTGCCAGTCCAATTAATTGCCCCTAACTGCCCTCCCCTGCAGGCCTGGTCACCCCCCACCCCCAACTGCCCTCCTCTGCTGGCCTGAACACCCCTAACTGCCCTCCCCTGTTAGCCATCTTGTGGCAGCCATCTTGTGTCCACATGGGGCAGCCATCTTTGACCACATGGGGGCAGCCATCTTTGTGTGTTGGAGTGATGGTCAATTTACATTTTTCTCTTTTATTAGATAGGATGGCTCAAAAACAGAAACTCAAAACTACATTGAGTCCAATGAAAATTGGTGGTATATTGAGGATTAAACTGCATTAATTAAACTGTATGTGGGGAAATTTTTCAGAGATATGTTTTTTAAAAATTTATTTTCTTTTCTATAAGATTCTATCTCACATGACAGCTTTCCCCAAATGTTCTCCTCAGAAGTTCCTTGGAAATGTATTTCCTTTAGCCCTAGTACATCCACACTCCTCTTCATTCTCTCTCTTTTCACTTCAAAAACTCAACAGAACATGTCTAACAAGAAGGTCAAGAGAAGGAAGAACAGAGAAGAACCAGTAAAAACCCTCTTTGGCAGGCAGAAAATAGTACATTTTTTTAACTTTTGTTCTTATATTATGCATAGTGAATTACTTTTTCCAACAAGGAGTAACCAGACTAGATATAGTTGCATGATGCCAAGACCACCAGTGTTTCTAAGAGTTTGGGGTCTCTGTGATCAATGATATGGCTCTTTCTAGACTGTGAGCTCCCAGAAGCTGTATCATTGAAACATAAAACCTAGAGCTTAAACAGAAGATGCTTTTAGTGGCCCATGACATAGACAATGGAGTGGTGAGGGCCTGGGGTGAGGATGGGCTGGAGAGGTCAATGGAGGGAAAAAGAGGACATATGTAATACTTTCAACAATAAAGAATTATTAAAAAATAGAAGCCTGGTACATGAAAATGTATGCACTAGAGGGGGAATCCCTCAGCCTTGCCTGTCCCCTCTCACAGTCTGGTAGTCCTCAGGGGTGGGAGGCAACCTGGCGATTAGGAGAAGGCGATGCCCCCATCACACCTCTGCTGCTGCCACTGCTGGCAGTGCAAACCTCAGCCAGTGCTGGTTACCTGAGCCTCAGGTGGTCCTGGGCTACTGGGACACTGCCATTCAAGGCTTGCCTGCACCTTAGGCCCACCCTGGGCGGCTAGGTAGCCAATATCCAAGGCTCGCCTGCACCTTGGGCATTGGGTGGGCAGCTGACATCTGAAGCTTGCCTGTGCCTTGGGCTGGCCCTGGGTGGCTGAGGTGCTGAGGGGACTGTGGGATTCTAGAGGCAGGTGCATGGAGTAACCATACCCACCTGGGGTTGGGCCTGGCCGTGTGCTGCACCTGCTGCCCTGGCATGGCTGAGAGGACTGGGTGCCACCATCCTGTGGCTGTGGGTACTGCCATATTTGAGGGTGTGACAGTCAATTAGCATATTTCCTCCTTATTGGCTGTGGGAGATGCCATCTTTCTGAGGTGTGACAGCCAATTAGCATATTCCCTCTTTATTAGATAGGTTAATAAATAAATAAAATCAATTAAAAAAGACATATCCTTGGATGAAGATAAAAAAATAAAAAGTAAAAAATAAATAATAAATAAATAAATAAATAAATAAATAGAAGATGCTTTTTAAAAAGCTTACTTCTAAGGATCAGTCATTATGCTAAGCATTTTTCTGCATTACCACATTTAATCATCATAGCAGCTTCTTCTGACTTATTATTTCTTCCATTTTTAGAGGTGAGGAATTGAAGGCTCAGAATAAATTACTTGCTTTAAGTCACACAAACATTAAGTAATAAGAAGGCAGATTCACATTTAAAATCAACAAAACCCATCCCAGTTAGTATTTAGAGGGGAATTAATTATTAAAGGATAATAGGTATCTTAGAGTATCTCTAGGAGAATCAGAGAATCAGGCTTGGAAAACATACACAATTACCCTGCTAGGCTCTGGTGAAGAGCTAATTGCTGCTGCCACCAGACATAAGCCCACATTACTGTTACTTCCCTGGGTATATTACTTCTAAGTCTGTCACTTCAGCCTCAGAAAAAGAATGACTCTCTCAACTGGACCATTTCTACTTGACACCTGTTTCATATCCCTTTCTTCCATACTCAAGTCTCAGGCTGGTGTGTCTAATTGGTGGAGACACATATCTACAGCCTGGCTGCAAAGGATGTTGTAAGAGAAAGTTCTTGGCTTATACTTTGGGGAGATGGGTTTCATGAAATGGGAAATTTTCCAGACAGGGAAAAACACTGGACTGTCAAAATGGAATGGCAAAAGCTGACCAAGAGAGCAAGATGAATTAGCTATAACAGAGGCCCACTGAGTAGCTAATGTCGGGCATGCTACATCACCTTCACTGATAATCTGGCCATGCCTCTTAGTAATATTTTGACTGTGAGACCTTCAAGGAAGTGGAAATTCACAGCAAAAGAGAGCTCTCTCATCTGTTCTCTGTTTACCTTATCATATTGGAATGCACTATGGAAATTGTTGCTAAACTTTTATCTGATTTAAAAGAATGCCTAACACATTTCTCGTTCATATCTTGGTAAAGAAGGGAGTCTGTGCAAATGCCAGGCTGGGTCACCGAGGAGACGTGTCTCATGGAAAAGGTTTCTCATGAAACATCAAGTTCATCAGGTTCAATTAAGGATTCCCTTGCTAGGTTTTGAGAATAACATCATCAGAGTACAGAATTTCTTATCACTGCAGTTAAATTTCTTAGCTTTTTTTAGTTTTCTTATTTAGAGCCTAAATTTTACTGGTAGAAATATTACCTTCATTCTGAATATTGTTAATTATAAAATATTTGATGTTGATTATACACAGTTTAACAATAATTTATTCATAAAGCTAAGTTGAAAAGCCTTGGTTAATGTGGGTAGTAAAATTCTACCCCTTTACTTTTTTTAAAGTTACCTGAAAATCCTTTTTCCTAGAGGCATACACATTTCCTACAACATTGGGATTCAAGGGGAGGATGAAAACATTGTTGATCAATACATCCAAGTACTCAAAACCTAAACTTATGTAAGATGTGTGAGAAAATAAATAATGCTGTCACAAAGTACTAAACTATTCATAACATTGTCTTTACAAATGGGAAAAGCATTTGCATTATTATATACTCCACTACTAGTAAACCAAAATTTTATTTAGCACAAACAGTATTTTTTGGTTGTTTTATTTATCAAAGGAATCAAAATTCTTCCTGCAGTAAGATTAATTTAACATCTTTTTTTCTTTATAATGTTTTATTTTATAGTTATTATGTTCAATCTCCTTGTTTTATTTTGTTCTCACAACAATCCTGTGAAGTAGGTAGAGTAGTTTAATTAATTTTAAAACCTTGGTTAATTCCTTCACCCTGTAATTTACCTGCTTTATACATTTGTTTTATGTTGCTGTTGTTTTTTAATGTGGTAAAATACCTATAACATAAATTGACTATTTTAACCATTTTTAACATGCAATTCAGTAGTATGAAGCATGTTCACATTTTTATACAACTAACCTCCATAATATTTGCATCTTGCAAAACCAAAACACTGTATTTATTAAATAATAACTCCTCATTTCCCTCTTTTTTTGTCTTTTAAAGAAATCAAGTCTTTTCTTAATAAATTAAAATGTTCTGAACTGAATTAAAATAAGAGTTGGACTTTTCAGAGTTTTGGGTAAGCCATTATTTATAGTTATTTATGAAGCTATCAAATGTTACACAGTCATTCCTCTTTCACTTCCACGCCAATGATCTTTTTATAGGTTAAAATATGAGTCAACAATTCCTTTCCAATACATGTTTCCTTTATTTTATCAGTGATGTTATAGAAATGGAAAAGTAGTTAAAACTTTTGTGAAAGTCTGACCATTGAAAACGTTTTTTCCTAGAAAAGTAGTATCTTGAAATCTTGTTAATGTAACTTGATAATAAATACAGGTCCATCTTGAACTTGGTCTAGAGAATTGCAGAACTATAGTTCTGGAAAGACCACCTGATAAGACATTCAGTTCATTATTTAACAGATGACTTAGAGGGTCTCTATATTTTTCGATTTTACAAACCCATAAGAATTTTCATCTCCAAATTAATTAGGTTTAGGTCTGATAGGACTGCCACTTTTCCACTTTAACTCTAAAACACAATAATTTCCATATACTATCACTATCATTTTTGTTAAAGAAACATCCTTTTAATACCAATATATGTAGGTTGATCAAAATTCCAGAATAAAGGACAATTCTCTAAATGGAATAAATTGGGCTTCATGAAAACTTCAAATTGGTCTTTTTAAATCTTCAGTTTTGTCTTTTTCTTGCTAACTGGTAAAAATGTTATCATAATCCAACACTGATCTATGGGCTGGCATTTGGAACCCACTAACATAATTAAACCCTTTTGGCCTGAGGTGTCCATATTCCCTTCCAGATTCACTTTCTACCCTTCCCCTTCCACCTTCCTCCACCGCCCCCCAGTCCCTTATTCCTCCTCTCTCCCACCCCCTACCCCAATATTTTCTAGAGAAGCTGGTCCCTCTGGACTTGTCATTCAGGCTCTCTTATCCTCTGGCTTCTTGTTGGACAAAGGAGATACAGACAGAACAGAGGGTGAGAGATGAGGTAGGGCTATTTATTCCACTGATCAGCCCACTGCTACTGCCTGGGCCAGGGTGGCAGGGGCTACATCCTCTACCAAAGGATCAGCTCATATGGGGTCCTCTCTGCAAGCTCCATCCTGTAATAATGCTCCCCCCTTCATCTTCCCCTACCTCTTTAAGGTGAGGCAAATAGTACCTCTACTTCTCATAGGGGCTCCTCGCCATTCTTTGTTGGTGTCCTTAAGTGTGTCCACACCTTTGTACATAGTCCCTTTATCATATTCTCCTCAGTGATGCCACTGGAGTGGCCATCTGTTTCCCACTGGGACCTGACCAATACATCCATCATATAAAGATGAAAAACTGAGGTTCCAAGAAGTGCAGCCCAAAGTCACATAGCTCCAGTGAAGTCCAGAATGTGGCCGTCCAGAGTCCAGGGTTCTCCTTAGTCAGTGCTCATCTCTGTCACCTCATGGCCATCTCCTTTAGTCACATTGATGGGCACTTTCTAGAACCTTCTTTTTACTGGGCTTTGACAAAAGTTGTAGTTTGTTCAAGTTTTGAATAAAAAATACCTCATTAGGTAACTACTGAGGCAACCCCAAGCACAGAGGAATACTGTTTTCACTAGGATGAACTGAAATCAGGAAAACTGAGTTTTTAAATTGTTGCTTAATAGAAATTGAAATTTTAGCCTAAGAAGCTATCACAAAAGATAAGCACAAAAGGGCAAGAAACTGATGAAAATTCTACTCTAACATGAATTCTGATCACCAGAGATGGGGGCAAGTATGACAGTAATCTGCTTGGGGGAAGGGGCTGAGCCAGGGCCCTGGGGAAAGACTTTAACCTGTGTGAGAAATAGGAACGGGCTGTAGAAGAGTAAGGAATTTTAGAGCTCCCAGTGCCTGTCAAGCAGGGGGAGGGAGCAGAAGACTGCAGTGGCAAGTAGACAATTCATCAAGCAGAAGCTTGACCATTGCAAAGTGGTGAAGGCCTGTGTTATCTGGCAGGAAGTGACTGCATTCCTGAGCAGGGGCTGCTGGAGCCCTGGACACTGGAACTTCAGATGGCTGGAAACATTTCATTGTAGCAAGCTGCCCCATGTCAAATGCTCTTCTGCAAAGGTGAAATCGCCTGTAACCACATCTTTATTTAGCAATCTTGTCTTTAAACGAATGCACATATTTAACCTATTAACTTTGTTCTGACTGCATACTTGACTGGATTTCCCACTGCTGTCGTTTGATCATTTGCTGTTACAAAAGTTTCTCTGTGGGGAATTTCTTTCACTGGAGTTTAAAAATAAGCCAGCAAGTTTTAATATCAAATGATCCTCTTTAAAGGAGCTAGGGTAATGGAATTATTAATAATAACGTTAATTGAACACTGCATCTGTCTAAGCAGTTACCTGCTTTACCTCATTTAATCCTCACAACAACCCTGCCATCATCACCCAACTTCTTGCTCTCTGCTGCCCTGTTTTGCACCTGGCCTTGGCAAGCAGATTTTCCCAGGCTCCGATCCCTGTCAGCGTCCCAGGCTGGTGCATGGAAAATATTGCTCATAGACGTAGCTGTGATAGCCTCTCCGCGTGACTGCTCCTTCTGGTACAACCACCTTTGTGACTGCTGAGACTTTAATCAAGAACAACTATTTTTTGAGCTCCTAGCAGATACTCAGTGCTGCTGTCTGACCTCTGCACTCAGGGGCCTTTGTAAGTGTCACACATGGATTCAGAGGAGGGTGGGGGATGTGGATCAATTAGAGACCGGAACCAGTCTCAATGGATGGAAGGGGTTTGTATGGCTGAGAAAGGAGAGCAAAGTCATTGTAAGGCAAAGAAATACTAATGGGAGATATCTGTAATACTATTAACAATAAAATATATTTAAAAAGGACAAATACTAAATTAAAAGTAAGGAAGGGGATTTGACATTGGGTGGTAAACACACAATACAATACACAGATGATGTACTTATAGACTTGTGCACTTGAAACTTAGGTAATTTTATTAAGCAACGTCACCCCAATAAATTTAAACAAATGAGGAGGAGGACAATGAAAAGATACTGACATGGGTTAGAGAAATCAAGAAAACTTAAATGAGAGAAAAAGAGGTTTTCCTTCAGATTCTCAAATGAGAACCGGTGCAGCCAAAAGATAATCTATTCTTATAATTTTGTAGAAGAGCTATCAATTTGTAGACTGTCAAATTTAATACACATACTGTGATCAAAGAGTATATTGAATTAATACTCTGTAACAGTCAATTAGTTTGATCATCTTTATTATCTTAGCTACATGCCACCTGGATTACCAGCTTGATATTTAGGTAGGAAATTTTAAGACAAAGAGTACAAGTTATAAACTAAAACTTCCATCGAATTGCTGGAATTTAACATTTGAAAATGCAGACCTGGGCTCAATCCCCAAACACCTATGTATATCATCTATTTTCAACATGTGATGTCATGTTGAATATAATTTATTCATCAATTATTTTAACCACCAAGACAGACTCATGTTGATAATAACCATAGATTGCTTTATATAGGGTGTGTCCACATGTGCCTGAAGCAGCATGAACTTAATGGTATAAGTCCCACCCTTCTGCTCATCTGCCATTGCATCCTGCAAAATTGGGACAATGACTACACCTAACTTTTTTAAGATCCTTGAAAACCACACATCTACCTCCAAAACGCCTAGCCCCATGTGTTTACTTATTTCTAAAATTATTCTCAATTTAACGTTTACTCCTTTGTTTGGCTAATGGGAGAAGACATTTCTACCTCATGAAGATACATTTATGGACCTTTCCCTTAAGGGACAAGAAGGCAGGTCAGTGTGGGGAGAGTGATAGCTTGCTGCTGGGGTAAAGAAGACAGACTGCATTCTTCACTGTTTGCTCGGACTCTCTCTGTTCTGCAACACATGACAATTTCTTAACTCTACCTGTACAAAAAGTCCTATTATTTCGTAACAGTCTCCAGCCAAGCCTGTTTCATTTGGCATTATATACAATGCTTGTCTTATTGGAAATGGTAGTCTTTGGCCAGGGAAATTTGGGATGTTTGGAGAAAAAAGACCTAGAGAAACAAATTAACCGATCCTACTTGGTCTACTCACAAAATATTTTTAAACTTTCTCTAAAGACCCTACATGATACCAGAAGATTCTCCTTAAAAACAGTAGCTCATATCTGGGGTTCCCAATCTTTTTGGACAAATTTGGTCTCTTGACAATTTCTCCTTTCTGCATAAAATGTTTTTATAGCATGAACTACCTGTAAGTGTAAAGAACTTGCTTTGAGGCTAGTTTTTTTGAGAAATTTTTTTGAATGACTTAAAATTATTGGAGTCATCGTGGCATGATGAAGATCATTGGTTCATCCCAAGAACCACCATTTTAGCCCAAAATGTTCAATTCCCACCCCCCCCCCCCAAAAAAAAAATCTTTTGGAGAATGTTTGCAGCCACTAGGAGCCAGGCTGTTGTAGAGCTACTCCTTGCTCATGAGTGTCATTTATATCTGAGGCCTGTGGCATGGCCCTAAGGGACAGAGTGCTACAGGAACCATAAGAACTGAATGATGCTCTGTTTTCATGGCTGGTTCCATTTGCCACCAGATGGCTCTATTGTATCATCAGGAAATGCATATACGTAAAATCGGTGGGCTCCTAAAGCAAAGGGAAAAAACCAGAGCAGCAAGTTTTCTGTTTTAACTTTTCATGTTGTGCATAACTTTAATTAATTATCTCAGTAGCCAAAGAGTGGGCAGTAAGCACTCCAGTCTCGGTGGGGCCAGCAGCTGCTCTGTCCATGCCAATTTTGCATACTCTTCTGCTTTTAGATGAGCAAAAGCAACATTTGAACCATTTTACACATCTGCTGATTTAAGCTGGATTAGCTGTGTTCTGGGGAAGGATGGCCTGATTCTAGACCAGGTGGTGTGATATATTTGCTTTAATGGAGCCTCTAATAAGAAAATGACAGGAAACAAGAGCGTCTCTAAATTCAAATGACTGTTTCTCAAGATAGTTGAATGTTTAAAATTGTAGGCATTCTTGGTGACATCTCTTATTAGGAATTTAAATTTTGCTTGTAACCTCTTGAGGGAAAGGTGTTTTGTTTTATATCAAGAATAAAAGTTGCCAAACGACCAAATTCCAACATGAGAAATTTTATTTGAACTTTTTAAAAACTATTCATTGTTATACTTTAATATGCATTTTTACCCTGCCTTTAGAAACTAAATGTTAAATAAGGCTATTGCTTTTGTAATGTTTCCTGGATTTATTACTGTGTTGAAGAAGAAAAAGAGATGATGTGTATGAGTTTATGAAGCTATCCTTAGTCCATAAAGTTGTTGGAGACATGCTCAGGAAATTATCCATGTCAAAAAGTAATACTTGCTTGTTATTTTAAAGAAAGAGTCCCTGGAAACCGGACAGATGACGTTTACTTTGGCACATCTCAAGTCCCTGGAGGTTTGCCTGAAGGAAGCGGAAGAAAAGGCTAAAGCTTTATCTGAGCAGGTAATGCCTATCATCGGTGATGGAAACATGTGTTTCTTAGTATTCAGTAGAGCAAGTGTCAATCTAAATACCTACTGTAACCTCTGCAATTATTCACACACTTACACACTCGCGCACACGTGTGCACACATACATAAAGCATTTCATTCATTTTACATAAAGCAACAATTACTTTAATCTGTATGAACCTTTTCAGCCTTTACAACTCCTTTTACTATTACATTTTGATTTTCGTTCACCACAGCCCATGAGTCAGGCAAGCGATCTTTAAGCAAGTGGTTTTCCTGAATAAGTGAAGCATATTTGCATTATAAACACATAAGCCCAAAGGTAAAATAAAAACCTATAGGAACCACACAGAAGAAATTTTCCCAAATTATTTGAAGAAAGAGAATTTTCCAAATACTGGCTTCCCTCTTGATCTTTAGAAACTCACAGAAGCCAGGCAGGTCCTAGGAAGAGCCCCACCCAAGCTGGGCAGCCTGGGTACTTTATAGGGGACCTGCGTACACAGCAGGTCTCTGACGTCAGACACAGAGTGTGGGTATCAATAAAGCTCAGCCCAGGGCCTGGACCATTTCCCAACAGGATTATACTTTGCAACAGCATAGTGTGTGGTGCAAATCCCATGATTACTGTTGTCCTTTCTACTGAGCAGGGAGCTCAGCCCCAGAGAACAAAGCTGCCTAGAGCCTGAGGCCTACAGAGCCCACTGCTCACTGTTGGTGACAGGCAGTAGAGGAAAATGGACAGCCGACACTCTGAAATGTTATAAACATCTATTGAGTTATCATGGATTGATACGTTTTAATAATATATTCTGAGAGATTTTTGAAAAACAATTTTAAGATATTTTTTATAAAAAAGGTTTGCCCAGCAAAATTTGATTGTATGACATTTTACAAGAATTTTTGCAGAAACTAGGGGGAAAGATGCTTATGCTGTGAGAAAATAAGTATAATTAACATGGAAGGTAGTGGCACACACACATATGGCCTGTTTTTCTATTTCCATTTACCAAAAAAGTGCATGTCTTAATTTGGGATGTGTTTTTGTGTTGTGTCTATTTTCATTTATTTTATTTATTGATTTTAGAGAAAGAGGAAAGAAGAGAGTGGAACATTGATTTGTTGTTCCAATTATTTATGCTTTTATTGGTTGATTGTATGTGCCTTTATCAGGGATCTAACTCACAACTTTAGCAAATCGGGATGATGCTCTAACCTACTGAGATACCTGGCCAGGGCCAGGATATGTGTATTGTTTACTGACTAAATGTGATTGATGCAAGGGTCATGGGGGACTTACATCATTTGGTGAAAGGTGCTGTCCTAGGCCCAGAGCCAGTTGGGAAAGTTTCCATGTCAGCAGCAAGACATAACTCTGGCTTGCCAACTGGTCTTTTCTCTAAAATAAATAAAAACAAGCCTTAAAACTGTGGCAATATTATGAAAAAAATTAATAATGAACAAAGGCACCATTTCAAAGGGGGAAAAAACTAAGAATTTCTTAACTTCCATACTGGAAGCAATTTTGAATGGCTAACTAAAAGAGGGCATCCTAGCTGGTATTAACTTTGGCACTAAGATATATGTTTATTGTGTAATTGAATGTCTTTTAATTATTTCTCATTTAAATCAGTAAAATTCAATTCACCCATAAAGTATTCAATCCTTTTATTCTTTATAAAGTATTTTATTCAATACAAAGAGCCCCTAATATTTAAGATACTTAACTCAATTATCCCTTTATGTAACATAAAAAAAAATTAGATCCATTTTTTCAGCATTTAGAAATTCAATATATGAAATGGAAACTGGATTTTATTTATCTTCTTTATACCTGGTATGAGTAAGATGCTAGTTAGGTGTTTCAGGAAGGATAATAGCTATATACTCCACTCTGGACTTCTCTACCCAAGAGGTTCACAACCAAAACAATCGATGAAAGATGTAGAGAGTAAAAATAAGCATTCATAATGCTCCCAGATAAACTGCACAATATCATTAAGTTGCAGAATCTGTGTTATTTTCCTAAAGTATTGTCCTTGGAGTTGCCAAATTTGCATAACCAAGTGAATTTGATTGGAAGTTGGCAATGTTTTGAGAAAAAGGAGGGTACAATGTGTAAAAAAACAAAAGCTCATGGCAAGCATTTTCAATATTACATTTTTAATTAAAAGTTGAGTATTTTACTAGGTTTGGCTGTCTCCACTGTTACTGTTGAAATGGGTTAATCAAATATAGGCACTGTTCTCAGAAGATTTAATCCTGAAATTGTTGCTTCTTCCAGTGTTTTCGATTAGTCTTATTCTTGTTTTAAAAAATATATATTTTATTGTTTTTTTACAGAGAGAGGACCGAAACATCAATGAGAGAGAGAGAGACATCAATCAGCTGCCTCCTGCACACTCCCTACTGGGGATGTGCCCGCAACCAAGATACATGCCCTTGACCAGAATCGAACCTGTGACCCCTGAGTCCACAGGCCAGTGCTCTATCCACTGAGCTAAACCAGTTAGAGCCAATTAGTCTTATCCTTGAAAAGGTAAGAACTCTAAGAACATTCCATTCCCCCTCCCCATTTTTAAATTCAGTAGATTTTTTAAAAATGGGAAGACAGAAGGATAGTGAGAGGGAAGGTGAGCATCTGACACTTCTTAAGTTTAAGATACGAGACTATTTCAGCATGGAACACCTGTCTCAAACAGTCAAACATTTGTCCACTGGGTGCCACTGTCTTCCTTAGCAGGCTATGTCACTAAGTGGTTGCAAAAAGAGAAACTGTCTTTAATATTCAAGACAATGATGGGAGTGTGTGTGTGTGTGTGTGTGTGTGTGTGTGTGTGTGTGTGTGTGTGTGAATACTTATGCCTATAAACATGTATACATCTTATGGCTTCTTTTAAATATCATGATTTGCCACAAAGATGATGAGAATGTTATCTGGCTTACACCAGTAATAAAAATTGCCAGCCTTGTGGCTGAGCACAGGCCAGATATGCCGGCCTAATGGGCTAGAAATGGGTGGGTAGAGGAGAGCAGAGGAAATGGCAGGAACAAAGGTTTGTGCTCTAACTAGGGAGTTGGAAGCTATGGTGTGGTCAACCAGTGAATTCTGCCTTTGAGAAAAGGGAAATCTCACTATCAGCCAAAATGTTACCCCTGGCTTTGCCTCTTAGAGAAGAACAGAAAATTATCTCAGAATGAAAAGTATAGATGCCTGGGGTTTGATCTACCATAAGAATCTGTTGGTCTGCGGCCTCAAGACCAACATTGAACCTTTCTAAGGTTACTTTCAGGAAGGTCTCTGTTGTTTCACTATGATTTTTTTAAAAAGGAAGAAAGAAGCTTAGAAATAATGAGAAAATAAAGAGATTGTGAGGTCACACAGTAAACAGAACTTTTGTTGGTTCCCCTCTAGCTAACAATTATTCTTTATTTCTCTGCAGTCATGTCACCATTGTCAAACAGAAAAGAAATATGAGATCAGGATAATTTGCAATTATGGCTTATAATCTGGGCTATTCATAGCTATAATAAGCGAGTTTGTAGCAATTTAGTAGGACAGAGTAAAATGGGGTCATAAGAATCCAACTCTTGTCCTGGGTTACAATAGCAAAGAACACAAAACATTACCAAGTTTTGCTAAAGAAAATACTTGATTGTATTTTCTACTAGAGGCCTGGTGCATGAAATTCGTGTGGGAGGGGGAGAAAGGGGAGTGTTCTCTCAGCCCAGCCTGCACCCTCTCACAATCCTGGACCACTGGCTTCTAACCACTCACCTGCCTGCCTTACTGTCCCCCTGTACCAGCCTGGTCATCCCTAACTGCCCCCCCTGCCAACCTAATCACCCCTAACTGCCTCTGCCTGCTGATCTGGTCACCCCCAACTGTCCCCCACCTCCCGCCCACCAGCCTGGTTGCCCCATGTAGCCTGCTGTTCAGTCATTTGGTTGCCCCTCACTGCCCGCATCCTGCTGGCCTGGTCACCCCATGCAGTTTGCTACTCAGTTGTTTGGTCATCTCTCACTAACGCTTCTGCCTGCCTGGTTACCCCACACAGCCTGTTCGGTCGTTCATTTGGTTGAGGTGGTCGCTTAGGCTTTTATATAAATAGATAGTTTAAGATCAGTAAAAGGAAATGCCTAGAAATGAGTAGTAGATAAAGAACTTGAAGTAGGGGGTAGGAAAAAGGGAACAGTGTTAAGGAAGAGAAGGAAAGTAGAGTAGAAAGGTTTCTGCAGCAACTCCTAACAGTGGTTTTTGCATGTGTACTGGCATTTATCACCTGGACAATGGGAGGGCCAAAGCCACACTGGTGGGCTGCATTTTCGACCTTACACAAACATCCCACAGCTTTTGTGCTGAGAAAATGTCAGGAAAACCCCAAGTTTCACAATGGAGCAGAGATGCAGAGACACCCCAGTGCGCACGATGTGTGGGTGAGACAATCCCTGAGGTGCTTCTGGTTCCAGCTCCCAGCGGCAGGCCCCAAAGAGCACAGGCTTTGTTCCTACTCCATTTCATGCTAACTTTATGACCTTGGCCGATTCACGTAATTTCTCTGAGTCATCGCTGTCTTATCGAGAAGGGGGTAAACAGACTGGTTTCATAGGGCTGTTGTGAAGATTAAATAAGTGTATCTGGCTCTTAGGTTCTCAATACAGGTTCACTTATCTATACTCATGACAGTCATCATAATTAAATTGTGTGGTTCTTCGTGTCATGGGCTGGTGTGTGTGTATGTAAGACATTTCTTTTTTTATTAATGTCTCTCAAAATGTTTGAAAGCTACCCAAACATAACACAACAGCTCCTCCCCATCCCTCACAATCTTGCAGTCTTTCAACCAAGGCAGATCACTCTCCTAGCCCAGCTCCCTTGTCTTCACTTGGCTTTCTCATCACCTACTTTCTCTTCTTTCTTTCTCGGCTTTTCACTTGGTAAAGGGACTTAAGTAGCTAATCTTGTTCTTTTCTTAATCATCTCTTTGGCCTTTTGTTTGTTTTTACCATTCTGTGATTTTGCCCAGCCTGGGAGCTGAATGGGCACTGCTTGTGTCTGGTCATTGCAGGGTTTTCTTAAAGAAATTGGAGAATAGGGGGATATGTGATCATTCCCCAGCAAGGAGGTGAGTCCAATAACAACTATGTAGTCAGAATTAGCTTCAAGCATCTTCTAGATACCATATCCAGCAAAATATTAGTTACATATTAATATTAGTTTACATAATAAACACTAGCTGGGAAAGAGATGTCATGATTTGATGCAAAAGCTAGGAAGTGGAATGTTTAGGGGGATGAGGGACTTGACCTTTACTCTAACCTTTTATTTTCAGGTAGGAATGAGACAAGAGACAGCAAGGGGAACCTTTTGACCTTTAAAAATAATATTACCCCTTTTGTTTTCATCAAGAGAGATGTATTGGTGATAAACCAAAACACAAAGAAATTTCAATGGAGATGACTGTGATCGTTTTATTTCCCAATCTTTGGAAAAACACATATGAACCTTTTTCTTACTTCTTAGTAATAGCTTATATGGCAGTGCAGTATAATTTTTTTCCTTACCTGGTGAGGAACGTTGCCGAAGGCCAAAAATAAAACTTGTAACAGTGCCTTCCTGTATCCTCACTCTGTAGTGAACTTGACCATTTAAGTAACATTAGAAGAAGATTCTTTTTCTTACCCTCCCTTCCTCCCTCGCCCAATCCATCTCCCTGCCTAAGGTCCACCTCCATTTTAAAGAATAATAGGAGCAATAATGAGGACAAAAAGATTCAGTGAGGGGGTGTCTAAGCTCGGATCCTGCAGGAATGTGTACCTGCTATGCATCATAAATGATAGACAGTGAGTGAAGGAACTGACATTTATTAAGCATCTACAGTGTTCTAGGTACTCTGCTGAGATTTATAGACATTCCATGTGATCCACTCAAGAACCCTTTGAGGGGCTCTGTTATTATAACCCCGGAAGAAAATGAGACTTAAAAACATTAAGTCATTTGCCCCAGTCATACAGGTAATAAGTGGTGAAGCTGATGTTATTAGAACCTAAGTATTTTTAAAATTCAATGCCAATATTCTTAAGAACATGTGGTCACAGGCCAAAGCCATTTAAAAGACGTTTCCTACTCAAGCAATTCTGAACAAGAACTTACCTTGGTTCCCAAACTGGAACCTGGAGGGCTTGTCAGACTGGGCTCTATTCCCAGAGTTTCTGACTCAGGAGATCTGGGGTAGGGGATCACGAATTTTCATTTCTAGCAAGTTTCCACTCCAAGTTGAGGCTAAATTCCAGCTCTAACACAATCCTACAAGCCCAGGTTCCTTTTCACCCTTGCCATGTGCCCCACAAAGACAGGAACTGATGAATTAGGTAGGGTTAGTCTTGGGTACATAAAGCAAACAACTCAAATAAAAATGGCCTGAACAAGTAGATTTCTGTTTTTCACTCATATAAAGTTAGTCTAGACACAAGCAGCTGAGGACAGGCGTGGTGGCCCCACAATGCTCAGAGGCCTCCTCCCCTCCCCCCCCCCCCCCACCAAAAAAAAATGTCCTGGTTCTTTTTCATTGTTTAAATGCAACAGTGGATCTGTTGATGTCAAGTTTGTTTGAAATCAGTACTGTGCCCTTGGTAGGAGTATTCATTTCTGCAAATGCTCAGAAATTATGCTTGATATGCCAATCTGAAATCATGAGTTTTTGTGAATGAGTTTTTGTTTTCCAATCTATTTGGAAGTCTACTTTAATGCCATAAAATCACAAGCCATTTGTTTGACTTGGCATGGGTTTCCTTATCATCATAAAAATGTAGTTATTGAGAATTTTGTTAAATAATTTAATTCTGGTTAATTTTACAGCAGAAGAGTTTCCTTTTAAAACGTGTGTGTACACACACACACACACACACACACACACACACACACACAGTCCTATGTAAGCAGATGTCAATTTTCACTCCCTTACTGGATTGTCAGACATCAATTTGGCAGCCTCAGAGAATGTAAGGGAAAAAATCCAAGCTAGTGGAGAGATGTGTTGTTTTGAATAGAGTCAGGCACAATGACAAATGGGCTTCTGTTGTTATTGTTGTTACAGGCTGGATGCATGGACTGCTGGCTTGTTACATAACTAAAGACTTCCTTTTGATTGCAAATGTCAAGATCAGAGGTTAGTTTAAAATAGCTGACTGGGTGCTAATAAATGTGACTTTCTGTCTAAGAAAAAGCAAAAGGCCTTGTGCCTTGAGTCATGGCTCTGTTGATAAAAGTAGGGATCTTTTTGCATGGGCATAACCTGTATTTTCTTCATAAGATTTTCTCAAAGATGACAAACTTGCTTTTACTTTGCTTAATCTCTATAAGGAAATTAGTAAATTAGGTATATGCTTTGGTTCAATTATTCACATATTCATTCAATAAATATTTATTGAGCCTGTACGATGAGCTAAGCATTCTGCTTTGTCAGTTTATGCATTTCTCCTAAAACCCCTGGAAAATAGTGTCCCTATTACAACCCTGATGTCTGTTCTTTCTATACATTCCTCCTTAAAGACCTGCCTTTAGAGCACACAATCTGTTAAGAAGAACCAAGTCTTCATCATTAGTCTGATCTTCTTCCTGACCACATACTCTGCCTACTAAATATCTCCACTAAGGTCACAGTCAATTCAAGCTCCACCTGCACCTTAGCTTCCTGCCCCAGATCTGTTCCTCCCACATATCCCCTATACCAGGGATAGGTGCCATCAGCCACCTTGTGGCTCATGTTAGAAATCTGTGCTGCTTTGATCCTTTTCTCTTCCTCACGCCACACATCCAATCAATTTCTAAGTACTTGAATGATGATGTCTCTCAATAATTCTTAAATCCAACTTCTTTTTTCTCTATCTTCACCATCATTGTCCTTATCCAGGCCACCAATTACAGAGGTCCCTCCTGATTTTACTTTTATAAAGGTCCTTGTTTAATGGCTTCTCAACACTATAGCCCAAGTGAAGATTCTTCGACACATACCTCATATTTTTCCTTGGCTTAAATCCTAATTAGCACCCCTCTCCCTTTTACTGTCAGAGTCAAATCTATACTTCCTAGCAGATCTCATAAGCATTTATAGTCTGAACTCTCTGCTTGTTTTTCAGCTTTATTTTATACCAGTCCCTGATATCACAATTACACCACTTTTAATTTTTTGAATGTACCATATTCTCCATTACCTGTCTTGTGTATAAAG
This sequence comes from Antrozous pallidus, assembly GCA_027563665.1. NCBI lineage: Eukaryota > Metazoa > Chordata > Mammalia > Chiroptera > Vespertilionidae > Antrozous > Antrozous pallidus. Next base: position 82,650,506 of record CM050512.1, read on the forward strand.
AAACAAAGGCCTTTTTCCTTAGAGCCAAGTTTTAATTAAACATTCTTCTCTCTCTGCTTCTGACTATAATTACTCTGTTTCCACCACCTCCTCTTACCCATTTCCCATCTACACTAAAAGAGAAACATGTAAATTGACTGTCCCTTCCCTACATCTCCCAGCCAATCAGGAGCAAATGTGCAAATTAACCCAACAAAGATGGCAGTGGCCAAGGAGCTGGAGCAAGCAGGAGGCTTGGGTTGCCTCTGGCGAGGTCCTGCCTGCCCTGGCCTCCAGTCAAGGAGAGGCTGAGAGCCTGGGTTGCCAGGGGAGGTGGCCAGCCTAAAAATGGCCCTCATCCCCTTACCCTGGCTGGCATGTCCCCATAGGATGAAGGTTGCCACTGGGTGACATGGCCAGCTTGCAAACAGCCATCACCCCCTCACCCAGGCTGGCCAGGAACCCTAGTGGGAATCTCCACCCTGAAGGGGGTATGGCCAGCTTGAAAGCCCACAGCCCCTCACCCAGGCTGGCCATACACCCCTAGTGGGGACCCACACCTCATGGGAGCATGGCTGGCCTGCAAACCACCACAGGCCCCTTTCCCAGGCCGCCCCATGCTCCAAGCAAGGGAACTCCCACCCTGATCAGGGACACCCTTCATGGCAATCCAGCCGGTCCCCACCCATGCACCAGGCCTCTATCTATACTAATAAAAGGGTAATATGCTAATTAGACTGGGAGACCTTCTGGACAAAGCCATGGTGGTAGAGCCAAGGTAGAGGCAGTTAAAGGCCAAGAAGGGAGGGCAATTGTGGGTGAGCAAGCCAGAATGGGATGGCAGTTATGGGTGATCAGGCAGGTGTGGGGGGCGGCATTCAGGGTTGATCAGGCCTGGCAGGGGGGGGGGTAGTTGGGAGTGAGAATACCAGCAGGAGGGGCCAGTTGGGGGTGAGCAGGCCATCAGTGTGGGTCAGTTGGGGGTGATAGGACAGCAGGGGGGTGCAGTTTGGAGTGATCAGGCTAGCAGGAGGGCTGTTGTGGGCGAGCAGGCCAGCAGGGCAGGGGCAGTTGGGAGCCAGCAGGCCGGGGGGGGGGCAGTTGGGGGTGATCAGGCTGGCAGGGGGACATTTGGGGCGAGCAGGCTGGCAGGCAGAGTGGTTAGGGGCAATCAGGCAGGCAGGCAGGTGAGCAGTTAGGAGCCAGCAGTCCCCGATTGCAAGAGGGATGTCCGACTGCCAGTTTAGGCCTGATCCCTGTAAATTGGCAGTAGGACATCTTTCAAAGGGTCCCAGATTGGAGAGGGTGTAGGCCAAGCTGAGGGACCCCCTCTCCCCATCCCCAAGTCCAGTGCACACACGTACTTTGTGCATCGGGCCACTAATTATCAAATAAATTCCAACCAATTTATCTATCAATTGCATGCTACTTCCTTCAAAATGCTTTTCTTCCTCCTTCAAGTTTGGATTAGATGTCCTTCCCAGGTGCTCTCATAATTTCTCTCCCAGTTCTCTACCCCCACCAACTATATTGTCCTTTTGTATCTATCTTCTTCTACACCATATGCCTCATGGAAGAAATACAGAGAGTGACTTCCCTGAGATCTCAAATCAAGTTAATATTTATCCACTTATCTCCCTGATATCAAAGCTCATGCTCTTTCCATTATACCAGCTGTAGCTGAGGAGACATTAAAAGGTAAGAAAGGGGATAGAAGGAAACTTTTCTTCTTCCTCTAATCTTTTAGTCCCTGGGATTTCAGAGAGAAGATTTTGCATGGCCATGTCTTTTGTGAATGAAGATCTCATTTATTAGCCTCCAGAAGAGTTTAATGTTTATATTTGGGGTTGTATAAATGCAAGTCTCTCAGCATCACTGAATAGATATATAGTGACAGGCAGTCCCTGATACCCTTCAAGGGATAATCAAAGTTTGAGAATATTTGCATAATAATACTAATAGGTTATTGGCCTTTTTCATGATTATTCTCTCACAAGTCTATAGAGAGGTTTTCTAAATGCCACATGAAAGATCAAATACTGAGCAGGTATGAGACTCCAGCAGTCAGACATTAAGGAGGCTTGAGTAGAAAGGGAGACCCCTGAAAGAAACTCAAGGATAGCAGAATGCATTTCTGAGTCAACCCTGAGAGTTCTACCAACAGGGTAAGCCCTATCCTCAAAAAGAGCTCAGAAAATATGCTGGAATTAGAGGGACTGGCTACATTATTTGAATGGATCTCAGGCCCTTGCAATTGTTGGCTTCAATTTCTCAGAATCTGACATTATTGCTTTTGGATGTTTATATCCCAGCACTTGACCTTTACATCAAAGCCAATGATTAATTGCCTCATGTTTTCCCATGTCTCGTTTCTCTCGTAGGTATTCTTATCTATTCATAAGGCCCAAAGAGTCTCTTTTGAAGATTAAAGGAATCTTAGGACTCTTTATACATAGGCCCTGCCACTATATTTCAATTATAGGCATACCTTATTTTATGGTGGTTTTCTTTATTGCACTTTATAGATATTATATTTTTTACAAATTAAAGATGTGTGGCTACCCTACATCAATCACCTATTGGTGCTATTTTTCTGACAACATTTGCTCACTTTGTGTTTCTGTGTCACATTTTGGTGATTCTTACAATATGTAAAAAAAAAAATATTATTATTATATTAGTTATGGTGATCTGTTACCAGTTATCTCTGAAGATATAATTGTAATTGTTTGGGGTGGAATGCCACAAATCTTGTCCATATGAAACAGCAAATTTACTTGATAAATGTTGTACATGTTCTGACTACTCCAACTGACCATGCCCTGTCTCTCTCCCTTTCCTTGGACTTTCCTATTCCCTGAGACACAAAATATTAAAATTAGACCAAGTAATAACCTTAAAATGGCCTCTAAGTATTCAAGTGAAGGGAAGTGTTTCAGGTCTCTCACTTTAAATCAAAAGCTGGAAATGATTAACTCAGTGAGTAAGGCATGTCAAAAGCTGAAATAGGCCAAAAGCTAGGCCTCTCATGCCAAACAGTGAGCCAAGTTGTGAATGCAAAGGAAAAGTTCCTGAAGGAGATTCAAAGTGCTACTCCAATGATTACACAAATGATAAGAGAGTGAAACACCTTATTGTAACAGGAAAAATGTTTTAGTGGTCTGGAGAATAGATTAAGCCAGCTACAGCATTCCTTAAGCCAAAATCTAATCCAATTCTGAGAAGGCTGACAGAAGTGAGGAAGCTGCAGAAGACAAGTTTTGAAGCTAGAAGAGGTTGGTTTGTGAGTTCCAAGGAAAGAAGCCATCTTCATACACAAAACTGCAAGGTAAAGCAGCAAGTGCTGATGTAGAAGCTGCAGCAACTTATCCAGAAGACCCACCTAAGATAATAAAGGTGGCTACAATAAAAAAGGGCTTTTCAAGATAAACAGCCTTATATTGGAAGAAGATGCTGTCTAGGACTTTCATAGCCAGAGAGAAGTAAATGCCTGGCTTCAAAGCTTCAAAGGACAGCCTGACTCTCTTATTAAGGAGTAATGCAGCTGGAGACTTCAAGTTGAAACTAATGCTCATGTACCATTGTAAAACTCTTATGGCTCTTAAGAGTTATATTAAATCTAATCTGCCTGTGCTCTATAGATGGAACAACAAAGCCTAGTTGACAGCACATTTCTTTACAACATGATTTACTCGATATCTTAAGCCCAGTATAGAAACCTATACTCAGAGAAAAAAAATTTTTTAAATTTTACTGCTCATTGATAATACACCTATTCACCCAGGGCTCTGAGGGAGATGCACAATAAGATTAGTGTTCTACAGCCCATGATCAGGAGAAGTTTTAACTTTTAAGACTTATTATTAAGAAATACATTTTGTAAGGCTATAGCTGTCACAGATAGTGATTCTTCTGACAGATCTGGGCAAAGTAAATTGAAAACGTGGAAAGGAGTCACTATTCTAGATGCCATTAAAGACATTCATGATTCATGGGAAGAGGTCAAACTATCAGCATTAACAGGAGTTTGGAAGAAGTTGATTCCAACCTCATTGATGACTTTGTGGATTCAAGAATTGAGCGGAAGAGTTGTGCCGTGCCAGCATAGCCAAGGGTGAACCCGAGGAGGGGCAGTGAAGGATTGAAGAAAAGACAGACAAGAGAATACCGTTGGGGCTTGGTGAATCTCCCATGTCTGGATAAAGACACAAAAGACCCAGTTTGCAAGCCGATGCTTTATTTTATAGTCTGATTAAAACAAGGGTAGATTAACACGTATACAAATGTTCTTGTTTTGGCAACACTTGCTGCACCTTCCACAGCCCATTAGCTATTTAGGAAGGAATTAGGGAGGGCTACACTGCCCTCCAGGCTGGGACTTGTTTGTGGCCTTGCCATAGGTCAGCCTGAGGTTTGACCCTAGAACCACTCCCTATAAGAGTAACTGAAGATGTGATGGAAACAGCAAAAGAACCAGAATTATAAGGGAGCCCAAAACTGTGGCTGTATTGCTGTAATCTCATGATAAAGCCTTACCCAATGAGGAGCTGCTTCTTATGGATAAGCAAAGAAAGTGGTTTCTTGAGTTGAATAAAGATGTTGTGAAGACTGTTGAAATGACAAAAGATTTAGAAAATTACATAAACTTAGTTGCTAAAGCAGTGGTAGGGTATTGTAAGGATTGACTGCAATTGGGAAAATTTTACTGTGGGTAAAATGCTATCAAGCAGCATTGCTTGCTATACAGAAGTCATTTGTGAAAAGAAGAGTTGATCAAACAGCAAACTTCATTGCTGTCTTATTTTAAGAAATTGTTGCAGCCACCCAGTCTCAGGCAGCCACCACACCCATCAAAAGCAGCCATCAACATTATGTCAACATCAAGACAAGACCCTCCACCAGCGAAAAGATTCCAACTCACTGAAGACTCAGATGATAGTTGGCAATATTTTTTTTTAGCAACAAAGTATTTTTAAATTAAGATCTGTACATCTTTTTTAGACACAACACTATTGCATACTCAATAGGCTACAGTATAGTATAAACATAATTTTTATATGTACTGGGAAAACCAAACATTTGTGTGACCCCCATTATTGTGATACTCATTTAACTGCAGTGGTCTGGAACCGAACCCACAACATCTCTGAGGTATGTCTATGTTTATTGACCTCTCATTAAATATTACTCACTGTTTTCACTCAGAGCTCAAATGTTCCTTTATTACCTTCTATATTTAGGGGTGTTATGGGTTCAATTGTGTCGCCTTCAAGTTCAGTCTCAGAATATGACTTTATCTGGAAATGGGGTTGTTGCAGATGTAATTCGTTTAGATGAGGACATATTAGAGTAAAATGGGCCCCTAATCCAGTAAGGCTCTTTTTCTCATTAAAGTTGGAAATTTGGACACTGAAATACAGAGAGAGCCACATGAAGATGAAGGAAGATGAGGGTCATGCTTCTACAAGCCAAGGAACACTGATCCCCCAAAATCACCAGCAGCTAGAGGAGAGACAGAGAAAAGATTCTTTTTCATAGCCCTCATAAGAGACCAACCGCACTGACACCTTGATCTTAGATTCCTAGTCTCCAGAATTATGAAACAATAAAGTTATTTTGCTTACTCCACCCAGTTTGTGGCGCTCTTTTACAGTAGCCCTAGCAAACTAACCCAGGGGGTAACTATGCGTCTAAATTATAGACATTTGGAAGTCTGTTTTAAGATATTCATGAACCTAGAAATGGCTGGAAATAACTTTATAAAGGCAGAAATATTAATAAATGTTAAAGTTTGTTCTGTCTAGGATTGGGGTAGGATGAGGAAAACATTGTTTGTTTTCAGATGTAAAATTAAAATGAGACCAAACCAGTTCTGTGAACTAAGTGTGTACCTTCAGTGCCAGAGGTTCCTGCCCATTCCACAGATAGGTTAGGTCATTTTAAAAGTGCTTGCTTTTGTTATTTATTGCTAAAGAATTTCATAGTTTGTAGTACTAGTCTAAGTCAGCTTGTGAAGCACTTAGCACAAGGGAAGCCTTTGTTTTTAAATGAAGTCACTCCTTTCTCGGTAGTATGAGCTCCACAAGGTTTGTCAACTCAGTTTGTTTTTGAGTGGTTTCTGAGTGATACCAGAAACCTATTCTGCAGTGCTAATTGCTGTGTATATGGGTGTGGGTTTGGAGAAGTACAAGCAATAAAAGAAGATGAACATAAAAATTTACATTACTTAATGGTGAGGTTTTAATCATTGTACTCTATGATCAACTGGATGAATGGTGAAAGAAAGAGAAGTTTCAGATATTTTGTGGTTTAAACATATGGATGGGTGAGTCTACTTCTTGAGAGATAAGTTTGGGGAAGATATATGGTATGAGTTCATTTTGAATACTCTAATTTTTAGATGCTTAGTGTACATTCAAGTGACAATATTACGTGTGTGTGTGTGTGTGTGTGTGTGTGTGTGTGTATGTCTGATACTATGTAAAAAAAAAGTTAAGTCATAAACATGTGACTAGAATTTAAATTATGGCACCTAATGAAATCAGCTAGAGAATTAGTACAGATAAGGGAGAGAGTTGGGCTAAGGACCAAACTCTCAAATTTCGATATTTAGAGGACTGGAAGAAATGGGAAATCTAGCAAGGAAACTGACAATCAGGAAGAAATCCAGATAATCATATCCTGGAAGCAGAAGGAAGAGAGTGTTTCAAGAGGCATGGGATGCTCAAATGTAATATTTTACTGGGAGGTTTAAAAAGAAGACCAGAAATCTGTCCATTACATTTGGTAAAATGAGGATTATCGGTTACTTTGACAGGATTAGTTGCAGTAGAGTTGTGGAGGACAGAAGCCAACTAAAGAGGTTAGGAGAGAAATATAATTCAGGGCAGCTCTCTTCCCGGACACTATAAACTTTTTTCTGGAGAGAGAGAGAGAGACTAATGATGGTAGAGTGAGAAAATTCTGAGAATCTAATTTGAGTCTCAGAATCAGCTGTGCCTTTATTTCCTAGCTAAATGACCCAATACTTCTCTCTTTAATCTAAGACAATGTATACTGTGTTTCTGTAACATGACTGAGATGGTCCTGGCAAATAGAGGAATTAATGACATACCAAAACTCAAATTTAGTACAACCCCCACTAAAGGAGTGCCCTCTAGCCTGTTTCCTGATCATGGCAATAGAAGAAAAGGCTCCCTGAGGTCAGCAACAGAATCAAACATCAGAAACCTCTGTCACTGCACTGCCCAGACAGGCTTTATTATCTCTGACTAGTAGAATATGGTGTTTGCAAAAGCGTGCCACAAATGTAAGTTGTTTCCCTTGCCTTTTCCTGAAGGGGGATTTTAGACATACTAGGGAGATACACTTTCTATTTAATCTTTAGGTACCATATGATAATGGGACTCATCTGGATTTGAGTGAGGGGGTATTACACATAATTTGGGGATCTAAATGTGAAAGTAGATGCACTAACTTGAGATGACTTTGGGTTGTCTCCTTTTAGGAGGAGGTGAGAACATTTTGGATTATGTAGAATAGATGCACCATATTATGTGAGAGCATTTTAAGAATTGAATATACTTATGAACATAAGGGTGTAATTGTGCTGAATACCCAGAGGGTGATATTTAACTAGCCTCTGTTTTTATGTCTACCTTTACTGAAGAATTGCTCATCCTGACTTCAATCTTGTAATAATTCTATGACTGTCAACCACAGTATTCCTGACTAGAAGGAATGATCTTTGAGTATATGACATAGGTCTAGTCAATACCATTATTTATTTTCCTGACCATAAATATTGAGCCAGGAGAGGTCATATGAATAGGCATGGGCCAAAGTCATTTTTCAATTTGTTCCTGGAGGGCAAATTGTCTGACACATGAGGTCATGAACCTGGAATGCCATAGGTAATGTTTCCCACTGTGTAAAGAAAGTTTGTCTGCACTGGGAAATAATGAGGCCAACACACAGGAGCAGAACCAAGACATAGAGTTAAAAAGAGATGATACTATGAGTTCTTTGGAGTTTGTGAAATCTAGTTGTGAGTAAAACAAAAATCTATTTCTGTCTTCCCAGTTATATAAGCCAATATTTTTAAAGAAAAAGAGTGAAAGTATGTAAGAAAATGGTAACAGTGTGGACAGGCAATCATTTTAAGAAGTTTGAGTGGGAAAAGGAGCACAGAAATTGAATGATTAAAGATGAAGATGCACAGAGTTCAACTGACAGCTTTCATACATAATGAGACTTGTTGTACCTATACACATGTATATTTGCTGAGTAGAATCATCCAGAAAGAATGAAAGAGATAATTCAGAAATAGATTCAGGGAGCAGGGTGAAAATTCCAGAAGCAAAGGTGTTGTGAAAAATGAGATGGGTTTCAAAACCAATGGGAAGATAGTCAGAACTCGTTCTCTATTTGTTCAATAAGGATGCTTTCCCCTTCCAGTAACAGAAGCCAAATTAGAGTACTATCATAAAGCCAGCTATCATCTCACGAAAGAATAAGTCTAGAGGTGAGGCAGTTCCAGGGCTGGTTAATTCAGTGGCTCAAGAATGTAACCAAAAAGCAACAAGAAAAGCCCAGAGAGAGCAGAAGGAAGGAGATAATAAAGATTAGAGCATAAGTAATACAAAAGATCAATGAAACCATGAGCTGGTTCTTTGAAAGGATACACCAGGTTGATGAACCTCTACCAAGGCTCACAAAGAAGCAAAGAGAGAGGACCCAAACAAACAAAATCTGAAATGATAGAAGCAAAATAACAAGACTCCACAGAAATATGTAGGTTTGTTAAAAAAAAAATACTATGAACAAATCTATTTCAACAAACTAGACAATCTGGAGGAAATGGACATATTCCTAGAAAGATACAACTATCCAAAACTCAATCAGGAAGATTCTAAAATAGAATCTTCCCAATAGGCCAATAACTATGGAAGATATTGAAGCAGTCATCAAAAAGCTTCCAGCAATCAAAAGCCTGGGGCCAGGCGGCTTCACAGGGGAGTTTTACCAAACATTCAAGGAAGAACTAAAACCCATCCTCCTCAGACTATTCCAAAAAATTCAAGAGGAAGGAACACTTCCAAGCTCATTTTATGAAGCCAGCATCACCCTAATACCAAAACCAGATAAAGACAATACAATGAAAGAGAATTACAGGCCAATACACCTCGTGAACATAGATGCCAAAAACCACAACAAAATACTGGCAAATCAGGTCCAACAATACATCAGAAAGATCACACAACAAGACCAAGCAGGATTTATCCTGGGAATGCAAAGATGGTACAATATCCACAAATCAATAAATGTGATACATCACATAAATAAATTGAGGGAGAAAAAAATCACATAGTCATATCAATTGATGCAGAAAAGCATTTGTTAAAACCCAACACCCTTTCTTGATAAAAATTCTCAGCAAGGTGGCAATAGAAGGATCATACCTCAACATTATAAAAGCCATATATGACAAACCCACAGCCAACATCACACTCAATGGACAAAAAATAAAGCCATTTTCCCTAAGAACAGGAACAAGACAGGGATGCCCTCTCTCACCACTCCTGTTCAACATAGTAGTGGAAATACTAGCCATTGCTATCAGACAAGAAGAAGAAATAAAAGGCATCCAAATTGAAAAAGAAGAAGTAAAACTGTGCTATTTGCAGATGACATGATACTATACATAGAAAACCCAAAAGACTCCACATAAAAATATTAGACTTAATACATGAATTCAGTAAGGAAGCAGGATACAAAATTAACATCAAGAAATCTATGGCATTTCTATACACCAATAGTGAACTTACAGAAAGAAAGACTAAAAAAGCAATCCCATTTACTATTGCATCAAAAAAATTAAGATATCTAGGAATAAACTTAACTAAGGAGATAAAAGACCTATATGCAAAAAAAGTTCAGGACAATGAAAAAGGAGATAGAGGAAGACATAAATAGATGGAAGAACATACTTTGTTCATGGATTGGTAGAATCAACATCATTAAAATGTCCATACTACCCAAAGCAATCTATAGATTCAATGCAATCCCTATTAAAATACCAATAGCATATTTCACAGATTGAGAACAAACTCTCCAAAAATTCATGAGTAAACTCTCCAAAAATTCATGGAGTAAAAAAAGACCCCGAATAGCTGCAGCAATCCTGAGAAAGAAGAACAAAGTAGATGGGATCTCAATACCAGATTTCAAGCTGTATTACAAAGCCACTGTTCTCAAAACAGCCTGGTACTGTCACAAGAACAGACGTATAGATCAATGGAATAGAATAGAGAATACAGAAATTGACCCAAGTCACTATGCCCAATTAATATTCAACAAAGGAGGCATGAACATACAATGGAGTCAAGACAGCCTCTTCAATAAATGGTGTTGGGAAATTGGACAGATACATGCAAAAAAAGAAAAAGAAAAGAAACTAGATCACCAACTTACACCATACACAAAAATAAACTCAAAATGGATACAGGATTTAAAGATAAGATGGGAAACCATAAAAATACTAGAGGAATCCACAAGCAGCAAAATCTCAGACCTATGCCAGAGGAACTTCTTCACTGATACTGCTCCTAGGGCAATGGAAAATAAAGAGAAAATAAACAGATGGGACTACATCAAAATTAAAAATTGTTTGCACAGCAAAAGAAACCATCAACAAAACAACAAGAAAGCCCACTGCATAGGAGAACATGGATTGCAGGTCCATGCTTAAAATACCCTTACAATGTTATCACTGATAAGGGTTTAATCTCCAAAATCTACAGGGAACTCGTACAACTTAACAAAAGAAAATAAACAATCCTTCAAAAAATGGGCAATGGACCTACTAGAAACTTTTCGAAAGAAGACAGAAGGAAGGCTAAGAGGCATATGAAAAAATGCTCAAAGTCACTAATTATCCAAGAGATGAAAATCAAAACGACAATGCGGTATCATCTCACAGCTGTCAGAATGGCTAACATCAACAAATCAATAAACGACAAGTGCTGATGAGGATACAGAGAAAAAAGAACCCTCGTACACTGCTGGTGGGAATCCAGAGTGGTCCAGCCACTGTGGAGAACTAAAAAACTAAAAATGGAACTCCCATTTGACCCAGTGATCCCACTTCCAGGGATATATTCCAAGAAGCTAGAAACATCAATCAGAAAGGATATGTGCACCTCTATGTTCAAACCAGCACAATTTACCATAGCTAAGATTTGGAAACAGCCTAAATGCCCATCAGCAGATGAGTGGATTAAAAAACTGTAGTACGTCTACACAATGGAACACTATGCTGTGCTAAAAAGAAGGCATTCTTGCCATTTGCAATAGCATGGATGGAACTGGAGAGCATTATGCTAAGTGAAATATGCCACATATATATATATATATATATATATATATATATATATATATATAATCACATGATCTCACTCATCTATGGGAAATAATGAACAACATAAACTGATGAACAAAACAGATCCAGAGACAGGGAAGCATTGATCAGACTGTCAAACGTCAGAGGGAAGGTAGAAGAGGGTGGTGGTAAGGAGGAGAGATCAACCAAAGGACTTGTATGCATGCATATAAGCCTATCCAGTTGACAAAGACAACAGGGGGTGAGGGCATGAGTGGGGAGGGGGGGTAATGGGGGTATGAGGACAAATATGTAATACCTTAATCAATAAAGAAATTTAAAAAATAAAGAGCATAGTTGTAAACAGACACTTAGAATCTACGCTCTTAATACATATATAACTATACCTGCACTTCAATAAACCATAAAATGGAAAAAATAAAAGAATGTCACCAAAAGCATAAGTGTTAGCCATCCGCGGCTCTGCCATCCTCAGTGTTGACTGTGCCACACTTGTAAGATATCTGCAGCAGTTTTAAGCATTATATTCAGTCAAAACAACCTGAGGAAAAGGGATGTGCTTCCTCCTGTGTGTCTTTTTTACAAATCTGGTAAAATCTGTCTCCTCAGGCTCCAAGGATTGCAGGTCCACGCTTAAAATACCCTTTTGCTAGTATACCTGGGAATGAGACCAACATGGCTGGCTTAGTTCAGTTGTGATTCATTTCCTGAGGCTAGACAAAGCCAAGCTCCTCTAAATACATGGCTGCTAGCTAATCCAAATCTACTGTCTGGTAGCAAGGGATAAATGGGAAACAGCTCTTGGGAAACAGATTAGCAGTGTCTGCTGCAGCAAGGTTTATATACTGGCTCCTGGGAAGGTGTCTGCTCAAGGGAAGCCAGCACACTGGCAACTTCTATTCTTTCTGTGAATTATTGATGAGGTGGTCATTGCAGTGAGGGGTGAATTTTAAAGACAAAGTATGAAATGACATTAGATAAGAGTAGAGAGTAATAAATAGCAATCTCAGGGAAAGTTAATTTACTAGAAGAAAAACATAATATTTTGATTTCAGAGCATTGTTGAGTGCCTGAGATTTGTGTTCATTAATTTAAAATGAAACCAGTCAATTCAATTTTGTTATTTTTTTCTAATAACGTTCCATAAATGGATATAATGCTAACAATTTTCTTGACCACTGAGAGCTAATTAGTAAGTCATTTTCTTTTGTTTTTATGGAGATTAAGTTCACATAACGTACAATTAACCTTTCTAAAGGATGCAATTCAGTGGCATTGAGAGCCTTCAAATGTGCAACCAACACCTCTCAAAAGTTTCAGCACTTTCTTGTCACCTCCAGAACACTTTGTACTCATTAAATAATCATTCCCCATTCCCCTCCTTCCATTCCCTGACAACCACTAATCTGCTTTCTGTCTCTATGGGTTACCTATTCTGGATATTTCATATGAAAGGAATAACACAATATGTGACCTTTTGTGCCTGGATTCTTTCACGTAGCATAATGTTTTTGAGGTTCATCCAAGTTATAGCAAGTGTCAGTACTTCATTCCCCTTTGTGTCTGAGCAATATTCCATCGTATGCATAAGACACAGTTTGTTTATCCATTCATCTGTTGATGAACATTGGATTTCCACCTTTAGGTATCATAAATAATGCTGCTATAAACATCTGTATACAAGTTTCTGTGTGAATATATGTTTTTATTTCTCTTGGGTACATACCTAGGAATGGAATTGTTGGACTATATGGTAATTCTATTTTTAACTTTTTGATGACACACAAAACTGTTTTCCACCAGCAATAGACAAGGATTCTTATTTTTCCACATCTTCACCAATTCCTTTAATTGTTTTTTTTTTAATTATAGCCATCATAGTGACTGTGAAATGGAATCTCATTGTGTTTTTTGTTGTTTTTACTGGGAGGAAATTTTTATTATTTTTAAAAAATCTTTATTATTCAGATTATTACAGTTGCTCCTCTTTTACCCCCCTATAGCTCTTCTCTACCCAGTTCCCACTTCACCCCATGCCCTTACCCCCACCCCCACTGTCCTCATCCATAGGTGTATGATTTTTGTCCATTCTCTTCCCGCACCCCCGACACGCTTTTCCCCTCGAGGATTGTCAGTCCACTCCCTTTCTATACCCCTGATTCTATTATATTCACCAGATTATTCTGTTCACCAGATTCTTTAATTCACTTGAGTTTTAGATTCACTTATTGATACATATGCATTTGTTGTTCATAATTTTTATCTTTACCTTCTTCTTCCTTTTCTTGAAGAATACCTTTCAGCATTTCATATAATACTGGTTTGACAGTGATGAACTCCTTTAGCTTTTTCTTATCTGTGAAACTCTATCTGACCTTCAATTCTGAATGATAGCTTTGCTACAATCTTGGTTGTAGGTTCTTGCTGTTCATCACTTTGAATATTTCTTGCCACTCCCATCTGGCCTGCATCGTTTCTGTTGAGAAATCAGCTGACAATTGTAGGGGTACTCCCTTGTAAGTAATTAACTGTTTCTCTTTTGCTGCTTTCAGGATTCTCTCTTTATCTTTTGCTCTTGGCATTTTAATTATGATGTATCTCGGTGTGGTCCTCTTTGGATTCCTTTTGTTTGGGGTTCTGAGCACTTCCTGGACTTGTAAGTCTATTTCTTTCACCATGTGGGGGAAGTTTTCTGTCATTATTTCTTCAAATATGTTTTCAGTATCTTGCTCTCTCTCTTCTTCTGGCACCCCCATAATTCAGATGTTGGTACACTTGAAGCTGTCCTAGAGGCTCCTTATACTATCTTCATATTTTTGGATCCTTTTTTCTTTTTTTCTTTTCCGGTTGGGTGTTTTTTGCTTCTTTGTATTTCAAATCTTTGACTCAATTCTTGCAATCCTCTAGTCTGCTGTTGGATCTCTATATATTATTCTTTATTTTAGTCAGTGTATGTTTAATTTCTAGTTAATCCTTTTTCATATCCTCAAGGGTCTCACTAAATTTATCAACTTTTTCTAGAAAATTCTTGAAAAACCTCATAACCATGGTTTTGAACTCTATATCCAGTAGTTTGCTTTCCTCCATTTCTTTCATTTGTGACTTATTTCTTTGTTGCTCCATTTTGGCTGCTTCTCTGCATTGATAGAATGGCTTTGTGTGCTAGGTGTCCTATAGGGCCCAGTGGCTCAGCCTCCCCAGTTACCTGAGGTGGACACTCTTGGTGCACCCCTTTTTGGGTTGTGTGCACAGTCTTGTTGTAGTTAAGCCTTGATTGTTGTTGGTATCACTGTGAGGAATTGACCTCCAGGTCATTTGGTTGTGAAAATCAGCTGTGTCTATGATGGGAGAACTTCTGTGCTGGAGATACCTTTATGGGGCAAGACTTGCTTCAGTGGGGCTTTGGTGCTCACTAAGTCTGCCCCCTGAGTGTGTCCCTTATGGATTTCAGGAGTTGTAATCTGAATGGTCCTACTCTGACCCCTGGGTACACTGGCTCTTGGGTCTCCAAGGAGGTGCTAAATTAGCCTCTGCCTGAGGCCACCCAGCAGGAACTATGGAGAGATCTGCAGATTCCTCTTCTTTGTTTGTGTTTTGGAAGTGCCTAGATGAGGCCCAGCTGTGAAGCAATGCAAGATGCTGTGGGGCCTTGGGCCTTCTTTTCTTCTGGATGTTCTTGGTCTTTCTAACTCAGCTGAAGTTTGTTAGGTAAGTTTAGATTTCAAAGGACCAGGCCATTCATATGCAAAAGCCTCTGCACACAGCTTGGATGGGGTGGGGTCTCAGGGCAGAGCAAACAGCAATGGCTTCCCTTCAGACCTGCCCTCAGAGGCTCCTAGGTCTCAGTGTCCTGTGTTAATTGCTGCAAGCACATCTGAGAGAAAGCCGCCCTCGAGTTCTGCCCACTGCCAGACAGTCCAGTTTCTTCCTGTATGAGTCTGGGTCCCCAGAGTCTCGCCTGGAACTGGAGTTCAGAGCAGTCAGGAGTTTGTTTCTCCCTGTGGATGGAAAAAGACAGTTGCATACTCAGTTGCCAGCCCTCTCGGCGTGCGCGCCTCCATGCCTCCGGACTTTATTTCCACAGCTCCTCTGAGTCTTAGTGCGCTTTTCTCTTCATTTCTAGTTGTAGAATTCCCACTTAGCCAGCCTTCCTGTGGTTCTGGATGATGTCCATTTTGTCTTTTAGTTGTAGGTCTGAAGTGGTTGTGCATGGCAGCAAGTTCAGGTGTTTACATATGCTGCCATCTTGGTTTCTCCTGGGAAAGAATTCCTCTCATTGTGGTTTTGATTTGCATTTCTTTAATTAATGACCAAAGATGTTGCCTTTTTAAAATTAAGAAACATTTCCACTAACCACTATAACTGAATACCTGAAACTAGTAAAAAATAATATTGAATGTAAACTGTAATTGAAAAAAATATATTTTGAAAAAACATTTCCAACTCTATTCATAAAATTAATAAAAGTGGATTTTTAGAGTTACATATTAATAACAAAATGGGAAGGAAATGAAAGATTCTAGAGATATATTGTAAAATTTAACTTCATGGTGACATCTACCTGGCACTGGGAAGGCTCTTGAACATCTTTCCATGTTCTTTCGGCCATTTATCTAACTTCTTTGGAGAAATGTTTATTCAAGTTCTCCCCCCACATTTTTATTGGATTGTCTTTTTGCTGTTGGATTGTAAAAGTTCTTTATATCGTCTGGATACTAAATTCTTAGCAGATATATGATTTTCAAATATATTCTTTCATGCCATAGGTTTAGTTTTACTATCTTGATAATGTCCTTTGCTGTACAAAATTTTGATGAAGTTCTATTTAACTATTTTTATTTTGTTGCTTGTGCTTTTTTAATATTATTTTAGAGAGAGAGGAAGAGAGTGGGATAGAGAGATAGAAACATCCATGAAAGGGAAACATCTATCAGTTGCCTCCTGCATGCTCTCCGCTGGGGATTGAGCCACTACCTGGGCACGCGCCCTGACCAAGAATTGAACCAGAAACATCTTGGCTCAGGAATGGACACTCAACCACTCGGCCACATTGGGAGGGCTTGTTGTTTGTGCTTTTAGTGTCAAAGAACCCACTGCCAAATCTGAGAGCTTGAAGACTTTTCCCTACTTTCTTATAAAAGTCCTTTGGGTTTGCTCTTATAGATTCTTGTTAGTTAATATTTGCTTATGGAGGTAAAGTACACCTTCAGTATTTTGCATGCTGTTATGCAGTTGTTGCAGCACCATTTATTGAAGTAACTCTTCTTTACCTGTTGAATGGCCTTGGCACTGTTGTTGAAACTTAATCGGTCATAAATATTTGGTCTCTTTCTGGACTCTCAATTTTATTTCATTGTTCTGCATGTCTATCCTATGCCCAGTAAGACACTGTTTTGATTACTGTAGCTTTGCAGTAGTGCATTTTAAAACTGGGAAGTGTGAATCCTCCAACTTTGTTCTTTTACAAGATTGTTTTGGCAATTCTGGGTCTTTGAGATTCCCTATGAATTTGAGGGTTAGCTTTCTATTTCTACAAAGAAAGCCATTGTAATTTTAATAGGGACTGTATTGACTCTGAAGTTTGCAATTCAGGAACATGGAATAGCTTTCCATTGTTGAAGGAATTAATGAAGATTCCTTCAACAATGTTTTATAGTTTTCAGTATATCAAACTTTCACCTCCAGTTATTCATTACTTGGTAATTTATTCTTTTGGATGCTATTGTGACTAGAATTACTTCTTTTATAGCCATACCTCATTTAATTGTGCTTTGCTTTAGTGCATTTCACTGATAATTTTTTTTTTTTTGTTACAAATTGAAGGTTTGTGACAACCCTACATTAAACAGGTCTGTTGACACTATTTTCCAATAGTATTTGTTTACTTTGTGTCTCTGTCACATTTTGGTTATTCTTATAATATTTTAACTTTTTCATTATTATTATATTTGTTATAATGATCTATGATTAGTGATTTTTGATGTTACTAATGTAATTTTCTGAATCACCATGAACCATGTCTATTTAAGATGGCAAACTTAATCAACAAATGTGTGTGTTCTGCCAAGACCGGTTTGGCTCAGTGGATAGAGCGACGGACTGCAGACTAAAGGGTCCCGGGTGTGATTCAGGCAAAGGCATGTACCTTGGCTGCGGGCACATTCCCAGTAGGGGGCGTGCAAGAGACAGCTGATCGATGTCTCTCTCTCATCGATGTTTCTGACTTTCTATCCCTTTCCCTTCCGCTCTGTAAAAAATCAATAAAATATATATATATTTTTAAAAATGTGTGTGTTTGACTGCCTTACCATCTGGCTGTTCCCCATCATTCCCCTTTCCTGGGGCCTCCCTATTCCCTGAGACACAATAATATTGAAATTAGGCCAATTAATAACACTACAGTGGCCTCCAAGTGTTCCAGTGAAAGGAAGAGTCACAGATTTGCTCCTGATGAAGAAGCTATAAAGACTGTTGAAATAACAACAAAGGATTTTCATATTGTATAAACTTAGTTGATAAAACAGCAGTAATTCACTCAAAATCTGAACGAAGTTCTGTGGGTAAAATGCTATCATACAGCATAACATGGTATAGAGGAATTCTAATAAAAGGAAGAGCCAATCAATGCAGCAAATTTTATTGCCGTTTTATTTCAGGAAATTGCCACAGCCACCCCATTCTTCAGCAACCATTCAACATCGACACAAAAAGATGACAACTCACTGAAGGTTCACACAATGGTTAGCGTTTTTAGCAGCATGTTTTAATTAAGGTACAACATTGTTGTTGTTTAGAAATAATGCTATTGCACACTTCATAGACTACAATATAGTATAAACATAACTTTTGTATGTACTGGGAAACCAAAAAAAATTGTGTGGCTTGTTTCATTGCAATATTATCTTTATTGCAGTGACCCGGAACCAACCATGCAATATCCCCGAGATATGCCCGCATCTCCTTTTGTAGTACGTTCATTTCTGGTCATGCTAATTATGCTTTTTATATTCTGTAGTTCAGACTATTTGACATCTGGGGTTTCACTGATCCTGGAGAGAATGTCCCTCCCAGGGTTAGCCAATTCCTAGGGATATTAAATCATTATCAGATTTTGCCTGTGAGCCTCCTTTTAAGTTCAAACCAATAAATCCAAAATTCACACCCTCAGGGTCATCTCCTTCTGGCTCCACACTCAGGGACACTATTCACCTGTCTTACCACAACCAGACAACAAAGGACAAGGTACTCAAAACATCCTGCTCGTCCTGACTCACCCCTTCCTTCCCACAGTATAAGAAATGCTCTTATCCACCATTTTCTTCTTGCTTCCTTTACCTCTTGCCTGATCCTGGTAACTCCCCACTTTGCCCTCCCCAAATTATCGCCCCCATGGTGTGGCAGGACCCCTCCTCCTAGGAATTGTAACAAACTATATTTTGGAATGCAAACATCTCCTGATTTGTTGGCCTCCCTATGCCTGAATAATATTAAAACCTACATTTTAAAACACTAGTGTATAGCAACAAAGATTTGTGTGTTTACTTGTGCTCTGAACCTTTACTGAAATCATTTATTAACCCTAGTTTTTGTGAATTGTTTGAAATTTTTATATACAGAATCACATGTTCAAACAGAGTTTTATTTCTTCATTTTCAATTTAGATGCCTTGGGTTTTTTTTCTTTCCTAATACCACTGGGTAGGACTTCCAGTACAAGGTTGAAGAGCAGTGGAGAAAGCAGGCATCCTGTTTTATTACTGATTTGAGGGCGGGAAAGCTATCAACTTTCACCACTGAGAATGAGATTAGCTGTGGGTTTTTCATAAATGCCCTTTATCATGTTAAGGAAGTTTCTTTCTATTCTTTGTTGAGTGTTTTTATCATGTTGAATTTTGAAAATTATTTTCCAGACCCTATTGAGATGCTCCTGTTGTGTGTGGGTTTGTTTCTTTTTATTCTACGAATGTCATGCATGAAAGTAATTGATTAAAAAAATATATTAAATCAGCCTTGCATCCCTGGAATAAATTCAACTTGGTCATGGTGTACTAGTATATTATTTTTAATGTGCTGTTGGTCCAGTTTGCTAGTATTTTGTTGAGAATTTTTATATTTATATTTATAAAAGATATTGGTTTGTAGTTTTCATATAGTATCCTTGCCAAATGTTGGTATTAAGGTAAGATTTTAGAAAGTGTCCCTTTTTTATTTTTTAGATGAGTTTGAGTAGGATTCGTGTTAATTGTCCCTGAAATGTTTAGTGAATTAACCCAGTGAAGTCATCTGATCCTGAACTTTTTGGGGGAAGTTTTTAATTCTGATTCTGTCTCCTTACTTTCTTTTAAAAAAATTGAATTTATTGACTTGACATTGGTTAATAAAATTCTATAGGTTTCAGGGATATACTTATACAATGCAGCATCTATATATTGTATTGTGTATTCACATCCCAAGTCAAGTCTCCTTCCATCACCATTGCTCCCCACTTTACTCTTCCCTACTTTCCCTCTGGTAATCACTGTATTGTTGTCTGTCTATGAAGTTGTTCTTTTCCCTATTTTTTCCTGAATCAGTTTTGGTAATTTCTGTGTTTTCAGAAATTTTGCACCTCATCTAGATAATCTTTGTTGGCATTCAATTGTCCATAGTATTCTTGTACTCCTTTTAATTTCTGTAGTAATGTCCTCACTTTCACTTTTTTCCTACTTATTTTTATCTTTTCTCTTTCCTCCTCTCTCTCTCTCTCTCTCTCTCTCTCTCTCTCTCTCTCTCCCTCCCTCCCTCCCTCCCTCCCTCCATCCCTCTCATAATATAACTAAAGATATGTCAACTATTTTATCATTAAAAAAAAACAACTTTTGGTTTTTATTGATTCTCTCTACTGTTTTTCTTTCTCTATTTTATTTCTTCCATCTACTGGTGTTGGTTATTCTTTTTCTAGTTCTTCAAGGTGTGAAGTTAGATTGTTGATTTAACATACTTCTTTTTTATTCTAGGTGTTTTCAGCTATTAATTTCCCTCTAGTGCTGCCATTACTGCATTTCCTGTTTGGGTATTTTGTACTTTGCGTATGCGTGCACACATGCATGCATCTAAGTTTTTTCTAATTTTCTTTATGATTTCCTCTCCAACCCATTGATTCTTTAAGACTGTGCTATTCATTTCCATTTATTTTCAAGTTTTTCAGTTTTCCTTTTGTTGTTGATTTCTAGTTTCATTTCACTGTAGTCAGTAAAGGTACTTTTCAATCCTTTTAAATTTATTGAGAATTATTTTATGGCCTAACAGGTGGTTTATCCTGGAGAATGTTCCACGTACAATTGAGAAGTATGTGTATTATGATGTTGTTTGGTGAATTGTCTTTCATATATCTACTACATCTAGTTGGTTTGTAGTGTTGTTCACATATATTTCCTTATTGATTTTCTGGTCTAGATGTCCTAGCTTTTATTAAAAGTTGGTCTTAAAGTCTCTATTACTATTTATTATTTTCTATTTCTCCCTTAAATTCTGTCAATAATCACTTCATATATTCTGGAGATCTGTTGTTTGATGCATATATGTTAATAATTTTAGTAAATTAACCCTTTTATCACTTGTGTTTTGTAGTGATTTTGACTTATTATCTATTTTGTTTAGTATTGGTATAGTCTCCCCAGCTTTTATGGGCAACTAGTTGCATGGAATGTGTTTTTTCAACTTTTCACTTTCAAACTATTTGTTTCTTTGAGTCTCAAGTTAGTCTCTTGTTACCAACATATTTAAATCATGTTGTTTTAATCCATTCTGCTAGTCTGTCTTTTTTTAACTTGATTTGGAAAGTGAGAAACATCGATTCACTGTCCCACTTATGTATTCATTCATTGGTTGATTCTTGTATGTGCTCTGTTGGGAAATCAAATCCACAATCTTGCTGTATTGAGATAATACTCTAACCAATTGAGCTACCTGGCCAGGGCCTACTCTGTTTTTTTAATTGGTTAGTCTAATCCATTTACTTTTAACATACTGCTGATAATGAAGCACATACTTCTTTTCCTTTGCTATTTGTTTTCTCTGGTAATTTTATCAGCTCCTCCAATGCTGCTTCTTTTGTGTTTGTTTGTTTGTTTTCTAGTGTACCACTTTAATTAGCTTTTACTTTTCTGTATCCTTTAAAATTACTTTTAGTTTTATAATATGTATGTTAATATGCTTTGTAGTATCCCATTAGTCCCTTAAGCTCTGTTCATTTCCCTTAATTTTTTTTTTCTTTCTGCTCCTTAGACTGGGTAATTTCAGCTATCGTATTTTCAAGTTTGCTGGTTCTTTCATCTGTCTGCTTATATATACTGTTGAATCCTTCTAATGAATTTTTTATTTCAATTATTTTACTTTTCAACTCCAGAATTTCTACTTGGTTTCCATAATTTCTATCCCTTTATTCTTATCCCCTACCTACTCCTACACCATTCTTCTTATTTGTTTTAATTCTTTGCCTGTGGTTTATTTCAGTTCTTTGAGAATACTGAAGATAGTTAATTTAAAATATTTGTTCAGTAAAACCAAAAGTTCAGTGTCTGGATTTCCCAAAAATAATTGTTTATCTCTTTCTTCCTTTCTTTCTTTCTTTCTTTCTTTCTTTCTTTCTTTCTTTCTTCCTTCCTTCCTTCCTTCCTTCCTTCCTTCCTTCCTTCCTTCTTTCCTTCCTTCCTTCCTTCCTTCCTTCCTTCCTTCCTTCCTTCCTTCCTTCCTTCCTTCCTTTCTTTTTGTAAACAGGTAATAGTTGGCTTTGTAAGAATTATAATTTTTTGTTGAGAATTAAAAATTTTAAATATTGTAATGTGGTAACTCTGTAAATCAGATTTTCCTCTCCAAGAATTGCTATTATTGCTTGCTGAGGGCTGCAATTATACATTTGTTATTTTTCTAAAGTAAGTTTGCAAAGACTGTATTGCTTATCATGTGTGGTCACTAAAGTTTCCTGTTCCATTATCTTTAGTTAGCCAGTGATCTGACAGAGGTTTCCTTGCTTGCGAGTCTCTTTACTCATAAAATTCTTCCCTGGATGCTACAACTATTCTTCTAGATTCTAGAGTTCTGAAATGGTTAGTTCTGACAGTTCTTGCCAGCTTTTTAAGTAGAAGGACCAATTTCTGGAGCTTCCTACTTTGTCATCTTCTGTGAAGTTCAAATAATTTTGTTTTAACTATTATCTTGAGTACAATTCTAAAATATATCAATATCCTTTCTTAACTGTATCAGTGTATTATAGAGCAGATATAATTTACCTTCCTTTGGTTTTAACTGTATTGCAATAGCCTATCTAATAAAAGACTAATATGCAAATTTGACCATACCTTCACTATGCTACCAGCCAATCAGGAGCAGGGGGGCATGGCCAAGCACGGCACGTGGGAGGCTGAAAGAGCAATCAACAGGGACCTGAGGCTACACCCTTCCCCAATCCAGAGGGGCTTAACAGGGGACCTTAGGCCTCGACCCCTGCCCAGGCACCAGGCCAGGGCACCACAGGCCATGCCCCCACTTGGCAGTGATTGACAGGGGATCTCAAGGTGCACTTCCTATCCTGGTGCTGGGTTAGGGGAACTCAGTCTGTTCTCTCCACCCAGCAGGGCTTGACAGGGGACCTCAGGCTGTGCCCCCACCTGGCAGGGCTTGACAGGGGACCTCAAGCTGCACCCTCACCCTGGCACCAGGCTGGGGAACCTCAGACCATAACCTTTGCCCCAGTACCAGGCCAGGGGACCTGAGGCTGTGCCTCTCCTGCCTGTATGGCCTTGGCAGGGGACCTCAAGCTGTGCCTCCCACCCAGTGGGGCTTCACAGGGAACCTTAGCCTGAGTCCCTGTGCCAGTGGGGCTTGACGGGGGACCTCAGGCCATGCCCCCTACCCAGTGGGGCTTGACAGGGGACTTCAGGTGGTGTCTCCCACATTGTGGGACTTGATGGGGGACCTCAGGCCATGCCCCCCATCCTGGTGCTGGGCCAAGGGACCCAAGGACATCCCCTGCCCTGCAGGGCTTGACAAGAGTGGGACTGGCTGGGTCTGGATCTACTCCAATGCAGGGGGGCGGCTGAGTCTGGGTGTCACATGATTTTAAGGCACATGTGAGTGAGTGGGGACTTAACTCTGGGTCTCGTGGTGCGCCCCAGGCTGACAGGAGAAAGGTTTTCATATACATTTTACTAATTTTCTTTAGTCTCTGATACTTCTTTATAGAGAAAGAGCAAATAGCAATATTAAATTATTTCCTCTAATTAATACCCTTTTAATGTGCACGAATTTCGTACACCAGGCCACTAGTATGTGTGTCTGTGTGTGTGTGTGTGTGTGTGTGTGTGTGTGTATCCCTTATATGCAACTAGACCAAACAACCAGTCACTATGATGTGTGCTGACCACCAGGGGACATGCATGGAACATGGCAAGTGTCAGCAGCAGGTGGCAGAGTGTGGAACATGGGCATCAGCCACAGAGGGATGGTGGAGCATGTGAACGAGTGTGCCAGACTGATGCGGGCACTAGTCAACTGTTATCAGGATGAGTTTCTGGTGGTTACTGAAAATTCTTTGCTCCCATTTGCCACTGTCCCACTGGGCATTCACACCTGCCACAGGCACCTGCACCTGCTGCCAGCACCTGGTGCCAACTCTGATCACTTGGTACTATCAGCAGGTGCTGTAGCTGCCACTCACACCTACTGCCAGTGCCAGCCCTGCTCATATCTGCAGCCAGTGCCAGAGCCACTAGTTGCATCCACTGCTGGTACCTGGCACTGACCCTGATCGCTCAGCACCGTCAGTGGGTATGAGCAATGGCTGCCAGCCCCAATCACCCCTGAGGGCTTTTCCACCTTCCCCTGCTCCTGAGGGGCAGTCTGGGCTTCAGCTGCCGCCACTTGCACCTGCTGACAGTGTTGGCCCTGCTTGCACCTGCTGCTGGTGCCAGCCCCAATCACTCTGCGCCATCCATGGATGTGAGTGGGTCCGGCATTGTCAGTGTGTGGGAGCGGCGGCAGCGGGGACTGCTGGAAGACAGGGGCCATGGTGGGAGGGGCCAGGCAGAGGCACAGAGGATGAGCTGAGATCCTCCCCTGTGCCCACCCAGGCTCACAGTCCACAATTCCTTTCAAGATACACAAATTCATGCACTGGGCCCCTCGTATCTCTATAATGATCTTTATTTAACATTGAGGTACATAAAGAAAGTTGAATTTTTTAAAATGGATTTACACAACTTCAATATGAAGTTGTCTATTTTACACAAGTCTTACGACAAATGTTGTTAATGCCTTTTAAATCACCTCTTCACTCCATAATTGTTAGGATCATGAATGGAGGGGAAGGAGGCCTTGCCTTCAAAAGGAGTCAAAGGTAGAATATTATCTTCCCAGCATCATGTTAACTATCTGTTCCAGCAAAGCTAGCTAATTAGGATATATAAAAATCCATCCCTTTAAGATTAGGAGAATTTCTACTCTCTTTTTTGTAAGCAGATACTTGATTCTAAGTTGGACTGAGCTTTTGTTTCTATGCGCTTTAAAAACAGTTACTTTAGAAAACAAAGTAGTTCTTATGGAAAAAGTAAAAAAGAACAGAAAGGATAAAAAGAAAGGAAGCAATGACCAAGGTCCCCAGAGTTTTAAAGTTCAATTATAATATCCTGTAGCTTCTAATTTGAATTTCCTCGTACTTACTTAGATGCCTTGTTTTCTATCCCATAATTTGAATTTAAATTTAGGCATCGATCCTAAGGGTTTCTTGAATTGAACATTAGACTTTGAAAAGTTCTAAACCCCCATCAAAACAATGGATTGAATTCAAAATTTTGGCAACTAGCATTGACTTAATGTAAAGCATGATCTTTTATGCAGCACTTACATTTCTAAAAAGTTAAATGTATACTTTTTATTTTATTTTCCTCTCGTCTCTTTCCTTTTGGATTATCAGGTTTATTTAATGGGCCATTTTTCAAAGGGACTGGGGAAGTACCAATTTTCTTATGCTGATAAGCAATTTCATTATTATGTAACGTAATCCAACAGTAAAGTACTAGTTCTTGTCCCAACATTACTAGTTCTTATCCCACATGAAGAGGAAATAATATCCCTTTATTCTCCTTTTGTGAGGTGATGATATATTTGCAAATTAAGACTCATAGTATAAAAGTTAATAAATGGAATGATTTTAGCCAAGATTGTTCCTGGCCAATTTGATTATGTCTTATTGTAAGTTTTAACTGAACTCTCCATTCAGCCTTCTAAAAAATTTACAATCTAGTTTAAATACATATGACTAGAGAACTAGCATGTAAAAATATCGAAAGATAGCATAGTAAAACCCTTTTATGAGTACCAAGGTCATAGTGTCAGTGAGTTGTGGAGGGAAGACTAAAACATAGCTCTCCTGACTCCAAGTCAAGATGCTTTAGAGCTATGCTGAACTGGAGATAAATGTATCCGAGTCAAAGAGATATGAAGACAGAAATCCCTGACAGGGGAAGAGGAAGGAGATGGAGTTGGTGTCCATATAAAAAGGAAGTAAGATGATAGGTCAGAATTCTCAAGCCTTAAAAACAAAATTAATTTTCTTCAGGTAAATAAGTAAACAAACATGTGAGAAACAATGCTGAAGGCCACATAGTAAAATGGGAGGGAGAATCACAGGCCTGGTCTTTGCAGGCAGCCTCAGAGTTAGGGTTTGAATATAATATAGAACCCAGAGGTAGAAGCAAACCAATCTAGATCCAAATCCAACCTCCTCTTATTAGCTATGGGTAAGTTAATTCATCACTAAAAGCATCTAGCTTCTCAATCTATATATATAAAAGCCTAAGCAGGCATGGCAACCAAATAGATGACTGAACAGGCTATGTGGAATGATCAGGTCTACAGGGGGGTTAGTGAGGGGCAAACAAAAGACTGAGGAGCAGGCTTCTTGGAGCAACCAGGCTCACGGGGCGGGGGAGTAGTTGGGGGTGACCAGGCCAGCAGGGGGTGGGGCAGAGAGGGGTGGCCAGGCCGGCAGAGGGGGACAGTGAGGGGCAACCAGGTTGGCAGGGGGCAGTAAGGGGCAACCAGGCTGGCTGGGGTGGCAGTTGGGGGTGATCAGAGCATTGGGGGGGGGGGGGCAGGGGCAGTAAAGGGTGACCAGGCAGGCAGGCAGGTGAGCAGTTAAGAGCCAGTGGTCCTGGGTTGTGAGGGGGATGTTTGACTGCCGGTTTAGGCCCAGGATCAGGCCTAAACTGGCAATTGGACATCCCCTGAGGGGTCCCAGATTGGAGAGGGTGCAGGCTGAGTTGAGGGGATACACACCCCCTATCCATGAATTTCATGCATGGGGCCTCTAGTCTTTAAATAATAATAAGAAGAAGAAATACAAATAAAAGCTCTTCTAGGATTTTGAGCAATAGAATAAAGTAGCACATATGTAAATAGCACACAGCAGGTACCTACCGAATAAATGCAGTTGCTGCTATTTTTCTATGGATTTTACTGACTTGTCAATAGCATGGAATTTCGGAATCAGACATCAAGTATTCTATTAGTAGAATGTAATAGAAAATGCAACTCCTACACAATAAGGAAATGTATTATCTCACTAAGTATAAGTCTCAAGGTAGGACA
The DNA here is from genome assembly GCA_027563665.1 of Antrozous pallidus. Classification (NCBI taxonomy): domain Eukaryota; kingdom Metazoa; phylum Chordata; class Mammalia; order Chiroptera; family Vespertilionidae; genus Antrozous; species Antrozous pallidus. The sequence goes on from CM050512.1 coordinate 82,677,512, forward strand.
TGCCTCAAGATTGCTTGATAAAACATTTTAATAATGTGAATCAGACCTGGTTTTTTTCATTCTTCCATTCAGAGTGTGGTTCTGTCACATAACTGGTTTCCTGATATTAATAGGATAGCTACAGTAGCATTCATATCTGACAGATAAGAGAGAGCACTTGTCCAAATCATCAAAGTTCCTCCTGTGTAGTACGTGGTCCAAGTCAGATCACATCTCCTCATGCAAGGTTAATGTTGCCAAAGAAAAGCAAGGCTCTGATTGCTTTAGGCCTTGTTTCCTGAACCAATCAGCAGCAATGATAACAGGATTGTTGTGATTATCAGGGCTCTTGTCTTGAGCTGGGGTCAAATTTGGGTTAAGAATATCAGACCCAATGTCCACTACCACAAGCTTGGGTTCCAACATTTACTTGGTACTTCCTTGGACAAGTTATACAACCAGATTGAAGTCTTCAGATAAAATGAGTATGCAACTGAATTAAGATTAAATAAACATAAAAACAAAAGGCTTGGCAGAATGCCTGAGATGTATCCAGTAAATGTTATTAAGATTATTATTTATCTATACATTTTATGTTATATAATAGTTTTTAAAATATTTGGTACAGTATGAGGTATTTGAAAATATAAACAATATCAGTGGGTTTTTTACATTTTTTACCTCCAAAGTCTTACGTATAATAAATGTCCCACATATCTCTTTAACAAGTGAGTGAATAAATGAATATATATTGAATGAATAAATAAAAGCCTAAAACAATAAAGAGTAGATGGACAACAAAATGGTGACTAGAGAAATTACAGGATCAGGAGAAATATGGAAACAAAATAGGCCAGACTGAGAAAGAATATATTGTGAAAAAAAATTCTAGACCTAGAGACTGTTTCCCCTGATGTCTAGAGTGGTTGCAGGAAGTGAACAAAACAAATACAATTTGAATTTAGGTTAACCAGCTCATAGAGGCTGTGAAGTCTTCAGATAATTTCATTTTATAATTAGACTAGAGGCCCAGTGCACAAAATTCGTGCATGGGTGGGATCCCTAGCGGTTGCTGGCTGCCAGCTGGGGCCTCCCTTCATTTATTCGGTAGGTACCTTGGCCTGTCACCATCCACTTACCTACTCCACCATACCACTGTGGTCTCATTCTCATTGGGGCCCATCAGGGCCGGCAGCACCTCCACTGCTGCCTGCTGCCAGCACCACACTGCCAATGTCCACAATGTTCTGCGCTGCCCCCTGGTGATCAGCCCACATCTAACTCCTGGTCAGTCAAACTCCTGCCCATAGAGACAATTTGCTTATTAGCCTTTTATCATATAGGATAACTAACAAATATTTGGATAAAACCCACATGAATGCTTACTGCAATCTAGAGGAACTAGCTGAAATAATAATAGCTACTGAGTACTTGCTATATTCCAGACATTTTTAGTGTTTCCTTATATAAACTCAAATAATCAAAGCAAACCCATAAGGTAAGTATTATTTTTTCATCCCCATTCCCATGTACAGATAAGCAAATCAAGCCCAGAGAGACTGAACAACTTGCCCAAATCACATAGATAGCAAGTAGCAAACTGAGATTTTTACCCAAGAGTCTGTATGCTAAGCTATTACTCTAAACTGTGTGATAAGATAGGGTGCTCAGAGAAACTAGGTTACATTCTCAAACCATTGTGCACCCAAGAGCTAAATGTGTTAGCGCCCACGAGGCGCACCACAGGCCTCCTGAGCCACTGAGAGTAGAAAGGCATGGCCAGTCGTGGATGACATACGTGCTCCCCCTGGTCCTGAACGGCAGATGAACAGAGTACTCCGACACAGTTCCACTGTGGGGAAGAGGGCTAAGGGACGGCCCACTGAAGGAGCCAGGCCACCTTGATTACCTGCCTCATTAGCCTTTTCTTGTAGTTTTTATCTTTAGATACCATCAATAGGGTGAGCAATCTTGGGAGGACACATGTGCTTACATTGTCCTCTAGGCAAGGACATCTAGGGATTAAGAATAAGGATTCCAGTAAACACCGGGGGGTCTACATATGCACAGTCTTGTTTGGAAAGGTCAAGGAATAATTAGAAGCACTGCCTTCAATACTCCCCTAAGTCTCCCCTAAGTTGGAATTCTGATAAACAGGGCAGATGGCCTTCCACACACTTTCCTTTTATCAGAAGGTCCACCATACAACTTTCTAACCATGTCTCGTGTGCTCCCCAACACCTAGCATATAACATAATGGCTGCGGAGAGTGCCAACTAGACAACTATTTAAGTGGATGATTTGTGTAGATGAATGGATGGATGGATGCCAGTTCCCATCTGATAGCCACAGCAGACCAACCTCTTTATGTTTAGTAAATTGTCATTAAATACTGGCTGCACTTTTCAAGATGGGACAATATGCTTCACAAAAATGCTTAGAGTAATATGAAAGCGGCATGCATCCTCTGGGATGCCCGCCCAGGGGATACGCTGCACCTGGAATGAATGCAAGGCTGTGTGCCCCCGTCCAGGCACTCAGAATTGTTGCTGACCTACAGAGGAAACGCACAGCAAGCTGTCTGGATGAAAGAAAAAGCTGGTCCAGGGCTCTCCAAGGGAATCAAGGGACTAGGGACTATCAAACTACCACTTTCCTCAAGAGGAATCTACAAACAGTAAAACAAAGACAGTCACTTCTAGACTTTGTTGTTGTTAAGTTTAGCATAGACTAGCCTTTGATCAGACTTCAACTTGAAATTCCTGCATTTTTTTCCTTTTAGCTCCATCTACCCAGTTGGCTTATATGGTAATCATTTAAGGGGGTCAGACCTCCTCCCCTTTCTAGAGAGCTGTAGTCCTCCAAGAGTTCAGTTTCAAGAACCACATGGAAAGCACAGTACAGGTTTCAGATACAGCTGTACAAATAAAGTGACCTTGAAACATAATAAAGATGATGGTTAAGATCACTGCGTTAGAAATCTCTCTGCCTGCTGTAACTATTGGTCTCATCTCTTGCCCCCTCCCAAAATCTTTACTAGGAAAAATAAATAAAAGCAACGTTATTTTCCTCTCTATGATGTTGTTTCATCTGTCATCGATGAGGAATATTCAAGAAGCCATTTTCATATTTAATCGATATTGGTGGAGGTAATTAGATTATAAATAGGATTTTTAAAAGAAGCCTTTAAAAAAGTCACTGTGCCAAAATAGCCCTAAAGCAAATGTCTTTAGCTTTCAGCCTCTGAAGAAACAAAGACAAAGCTGCTGGAGCAGATTTCCTGGCTGGAGGCAAAACTAAAGGCTCTGGACCGTAAGGAACACAGTGGGGAACCGTACGAAAAAACGGTTCTTGAAAAAGACCAGGTATGTAGTAGAAGAAAGATCACCTTCCTTTTAAAAGTTACCTAAATTGATATGAACTGACAATTCTGCAGTCCTTACTGGCTGGGTTGGAAGTTTGGTTTAAGTTCAAGATGGCAAATAATATTTGTATTTGTTAAACATATTAGTAATTGTATTCCCTGACAAATATTTACATAGTAATATTTTTAAAGTTTGTTTGACATGTATCCCTTTGAACCATATTATCTGAATACTTTATTTAGTAAATGGTATTGACTATACAAATGTTTCTTAGTTTTCAAGGTTTCAAGGTTTCAATCAAGGAATAGTTCCTATGTAATAAAATAGTGGATCAGAAGATTTGGCATATGCTTTTAATCAATTTCTTTATAAGAACTTATTAACTTCTGGAACTCTAGACATTTATATGTGGTTATTATATAAATTTATAATATATATTCTTAGAAAAACATATCCATATATATAAAATCTATTTGGCCTCATATACATGTATATAAAAATATAAGGTAGGTTAGCATTACCTACAGTATATGAGCAAGCATTATTTTTCCCAATCATTTCTAACTCTTTCTATATATATATATATATATATATATATATATATTATTGATTTTTTACAGAGCAGAATAGAAAGTCAGAAACATCAATGAGAGAGAAACATCAATCAGCTGCCTCCTGCACGCCCCCTCCCGGGGACGTGCCCACAGCCAAGGTACATGCCCTTGACCGGAATCAAACCCGGAACCTCTCAGTCCGCAGTCCGTCACTCTATCCACTGAGCCAAACTGGTTTCGGCCATTTCTAACTCTTAATACACTTATGCACTCTATCATTGTGCTCTTCTACAGGATGGAAAAGAAATAGGGATAGATGCAATAATTTTGTTAATGAACATTTTCAAAACCTCTAGCTGAGATAATGCCATTCAATGATTTGAGACCTCATACATATTTATATCTGGAACACTTTGAATATGTAAAAAGAATAGTTATATACTTGGTTTCTAAATTTTTCTCCATTTCAGTACATTGAGAAATTACAAGCTGAAGTGAAAGCTTCCCAGGAGCAACTGACAGCCCATGTAAGCACTTTTTTCCTTTTTCATCTCTTAATATACCATTGTGATTCTGGACGTGAGCAGAAAATTTTCAGAAATTATAACTGTTGTCATTCAAGCCCTGGCTGCGTAGCTCAGTTAGTTAGAACGTTGTCACAATATGTCAAGGTTGTGGGTTCAATCCCCAGTGAGGGCACATACAAGAATGAATCAATGAATGTATAAGTAAGGAGAACAAGAAATCTCTCTCTCTCTCTCTCTCTCTCTCTCTCTCTCTCTCTCTCTCTCTCTCCCCCCCCCTCAAAATCAATATATAAAAATAAATAATTACTGTGGTTTTTTGCTGCAAACCAAATCAGAAGACTACGAATCAGTATTTTTATACAGAGCTGCATAAAAGAATTCTGATTTGTGTGGATGCTAAAACATAAAACTGAATTCCTATATAACCATGTGGTTCGATCAGGTGCCACCAGGATGAAACAACCGGAAACAAAGAGTAGAAAGACAAGGAAACCAGGCTAGTTTAGCGAGTTGCATGGAAGGGGAAATTTTAGACACATTGAATATAGGCCTATGGCAGTTCTTCTTAAACCTTAGAATAGCAAGAATTATCTGGAAAACTTTATTTTTCTATTAATTTATTTTTAATGTAGAAGATTTTAAAAAACACTTTGCCTAGAGATTCTGCTTGTCCCTGTATACCTAGAGTGGAACCTGAAGCTTTTACTGCTAGGTGATACTAGATTCCGGTAATGCTGAAACTGCCAGTCTTTCAACACTATTTCAAGCAGCACTGTTGACAGTTTTATATATATTTGTTCTGCCCCAGTTTTATGATTTTTAGCTGATCATAGAAACAAATCTGATACAGAATTATATATCTTTAACAGCAAGTACATTGCTGAGAGAAACGATGAATTTCTAGGCTAGATTTCAATTATATTTTAGCCTAGCTTTACTCAGAGGACAACTAATGAGCATCTCCTGCCACAATACCCTTGCGTATCCATGCACATAAATCAGCTGTCACCCTGATGCTGTCCCTTCCCAAGGATCTGAATAACCTTGATGCCCTAAGCGCTTCCTTAAAGACTTCCTTAGTGACCTCCTCTGTCTACATCATGGGTGTCATGGGATGGCTTCTCAATTAGGAACACTGGCCAGTCATGTTAAGTGGCCAATATGAACAACAAACCTCTCAGGGGACTCTGAGTGAGACCTGAGAGGCTGCAGTCCAGGAGTCCTACAGAAAAAAAAAAAAAAAGAACAAAGAAAGAAAAAAAAAACACCTTGCAAAATAATAAATTCTAGTCACTATCCGTTTGCGGTTTGAAATGAGCTGATCCAGATAAAAAATCATAGTAATTGTCCCAGTTTTGTGCGAGGATGGAGAAGAGCTAACCGGCTATGGCAGTCAGCAGAGCTTTTAACTCTAAATTCACAATCTTCTTTGACTTCATATGCTCATTGACCAATATTGAAAGTGACTGAGGCTGCTTTTGTGCCACTGTAACATCTTCAGACAGACAGAAGCCTATCTCATTAGCCCAGGGTTCTGTCCCCCAGGCTCTCCCCTGGTCTGCCCCTGAGGATGCTGGGTAATAGCTTTTGTCAGAGGATGTCTCCTCTGGCCTGATTGATACCTACAGCCAGATGCCCAGGGGGGTTTAGGTCAGAATTTTTTATGGAGAGCAAATGCCCTGTTTCCCTGAAAATAAGACAGTGTCTTATATTATTTTTTGCTCCCAAAGATGCGCTAGGTCTTATTTTCAGGGGATGTCTTATTTTTCCATGAAGAAGAATATGGTACACATTTATTGTTGAACAAACAAAAAAAAAAGGAAATTTATTACCTTATACAGTACGATAGTAGTTGTCATCACAAACCAGCATAACCAAACAAACTGTGAATCCTACGGTATCAAGAATTTCTTATTACTACCATTATTTCCATGTATAACAATCTATGGTACATTTACTGATACTGATATTTACCAGTATGAACACAAAGTAAGATTTATTCAATGACAGTCATGTCTTCATCTTCTGGAACATCATCATAACAATCCAAACCCTGAATTTCCTGGCAAATTTCTTGTGACTCCATTTCTTTCAGAATCAGTGGACCAAATCTCTCATATTTAGCAATAGCACTGTCCTTAAATGAGTACTTCTTGTCAAGGTAGCCCACTTGCAGTGCATTTGCAATGCAACTGTCAGTGATTTTCTCACATGAATTCTTCACCCAAATCACAACCTCTTGCAGTTTAGGTTTCACAAAGTTTCCACACTGATTTCTCTCCATTCTATTTTCAATGTAGTCATTAATTTCCATGTGCAAATTGTCGTTGAATGGCTTGTTTATTGCAATATCAAGAGTCTGGAGATAAGACGTCATTCCTGCAGGAATCGTTATTTGATCTATTTTTCCTTCGTGAAGAAATTTCTTCATGTCTTTAGTGTGGTGAGTGCCGGCTGCATCCCAGACTACGCAGACCTCTTTGGCTCCCTCACATAACAAGTGGCAGCATTAAATGGACCCACTTCCTTATAACTGCTTGTGTGGCCCAGGCTTCTTCAGTTTCAAGAATAAAAATATTATTGGGGAGGTCTTATTTTTAGGGGGATGCCTTATATTATAGTGAGAGGCAAAACTGTAAGTAGGTCTTATTTTCGAGGGATGGCTTACTTTTGGGGAAACAGGGTATTTCACTAGGGTTCTGAATATTAGCTTCCAGCATCTCTTCATGAAAAACTGATGAAAAAACATAGTCATGGATGCCTTAGGGAAATTCCTGTGGTGTCTGCTTCTCTTGCCTAATTCCTGTGGATGCTATCCCTATCCCCCACTGTTTCTGTCCCTGGATTATCTGAACTGGGATTGCTTCCTTGTTTGAGGGTATTGATACCAATGACTGAAGTTTCTCCTACATGATTGTTCCAGTATTCAGATTTAATACAGCAATGTGATCATCAAAGTTTTGCTTCAACTCATCAATAATACTATCTAATAAAAGACTAATATGTAAATTGACTGTATCTCCACTACATCCACAAGCCATGTCAACCAGCCAATCAGGAGTGAATATGTAAATAAACCCAACCAAGATGGCTATGGCCACTGAGAGCAGGAGGGAGTCTTGGGTTTCCCCGGCAATGGAGGAAGCCAAGCATTCCACATGCCCTTGCTGGTCTAGGCCTCCACTCAATGCTACAAGTTTTCAATTATAGAAGATAAGTAAATTCCAACAGAAATGGTGGTAGCCACAGAGCTAGAGAGAGCAGGAAGCTAGGGTTGCACCCAGCGATGGAGAAAGCCAAGCTTCTGCAGCCCTGGCCAGCCCAGGCCTCCACTTAAGGCTACAAAGTTTCCATTATAGAAGGCAAATAAATCCCAACAGAAATGGCTGCCACCATGGAGTGAGCAGGAGGCTTGGCTCCACTCCAGGCTTCAAAGTTTCAATTATAGAAGCTAAATTAATCCCAGATACCAGGCCTCTGCTTGGGTTGCTGGGGGGTGTGGCCAGCCTGCAAATCACCACAGGCCCCTCACCCAGGATGCCCCATACCCCAAGGAAACCCCCATCCTGATCCTGGACACCCTTCAGGGCAAACCAGCTGGCCCCCACATGTGCATCAGCCCTCTATCCTATCTAATAAAAGAGTAATATGCAGATTGACCATCACTCCAACACACAAGATGGCTGCCCCTATGTGGTCAAAGATCTGCCCCCATATGGACACAAGATGGCCACCACAAGATGTCCAGCAGAGAGGGCTGTTGGGAGGGACCAGGCCTGTAAGGGAGGGCAGTTGGGGGAAATCAAGCCTGTAGGGTAGGGCAGGGCAGTTAGGGGTGACCAGGATGCCAGAGGAGGGATCGGGACTGCAGGGAAGGGCAGTTGGGGGGACCCAGGCCTACAGGGAAGGGCAGTTAGGGGTGACCAGGCCTGCAGGGGAGGGCTGTTGGGGGGAACCAGGCTTCCAGGGAAGAGCAGTTGGGAGGGACCAGGCCTGCAAGGGAAGGCAGTTGGGGGCCATCAAGACTGCAGGGGAGGGCAGTTAGGGGTAACTAGGCCAGCAGAGGAGGGAAGTTGGGGGCAAACAGGCTGGCAGGGGAGCAGTGAGACATCAATCAGGCTGGCAGGGGAGTGGTTAGGGGGTGATCAGGCTGGCAGGCAGAAGCAATTATGGGCAATCAGGAAGGTAGGCAGGCGAGCAGTTGGGAGCCAGCAGTACTGGACTGTGAGCGGAATGTTGACTGCCTGTTTAGGCAGTTGGACATCCCTTGAGGGGTCCCCGTTTGGAGAGGGTGCAGGCTGGCCTGAGGGACACCCACCTCCCCGCACGAATTTTGTGAACTGAGCCTCTAGCACTTAAATAAAGATGATATAAATAACACTGATTACTGAGAGTGGATTATGTGTATACTATGCGATAGGTGCTTCATATATTCTATTTTAAATCTCAGCACAGCCCATCAAGGTAGGCATTATTTTTCAGATAAGAAAACTGAGATTTAGAGATTAGATCACTTGTCACACATGTTAATTCTGAAACCCATACTTTTTCTCTCACAATTTGCTGCCTCTCCAAATTATATTCATACATGCCATTTGCAGCATAAATCTGTGTTTATAAAGATTTTATCTCCAATCTTCTTTCTCTCTGGGTGACTCACCAGTTCATAATGCTTCAACTCTCACTTCCATGCAAATAAACCCCTCCACCCCTACCAAGTTGTTTCTATTTTAATCATCCCCTGATTACAGCTCCTTGGTGTTCCAATAAGCATTTCTTAAAACATTGTTCCTAGAAAAAAAACATTCCAAATGATGTTAATAGATATGTTGCGGAAAATATGAGAAAGGCATTGGAAATTAAGTTAAATGCGTGTTTTCCTAAAGGATTTACCAGTGTATAATCAATCTCCAAGAAAGGACCAGAGCGTGATATTTGTCTTTGGTGTTTGACCATAAATGGCATTTTAAACACACAGGTTTGGAGACTGCTGGCCTATTACAATGAATTAAAGCACTATGCTTGCTAAATATCACCTGACTATCTTGCTGACATTCCAAGTTCAGCATATATAAAGTCAAAATTATCATCTTCTATTCCGATCTCTTTAATATGCTCCTCTATATTCCCTGGTCATGTGAATAATACCACACTGCTGGCATTTATTCTAGATGGAAGAAGCAGTATTAGAACCCTACCTCTCTCTGCCTCCATTTCCAATTTACCATCTCGCTGCACCCTCCCCTCCCAATCACAATGTAGCCCACTCACTTTCACATCATCAAGCCCTGGCTGCAGAGGAGAGAAAGGTTAAAATCAACATGGAAAGATTTGGGATGGGGCAGAAAACTAAACAGAGCCAAGAATTAGCACTCACAGGGAGAATGGCTGTCCCATGGGAGTAGCAGAAAAGAGAAAGGGGATTAAGGAACCAAGGTGATGGGAATGGAACCCCTTTGATGGGGTGAAAGCTCATTTAGGAGATTAAAAGGCTCCTGGTAAGAAAACAGGATTCTAACTGGATGCCTGAGATTAAGAAATAACGGAGAGTATTATTAATAAGAGTTGTCAGGAAGTACGTGTCGTGTGTAAAGTTTGGAATTCCCATTTGGGCCATGCCTCCTAAACGTAACACTACTGTAGGTCTTGACCACTCTAGTAAGTCTCCTTGTTTCCCTGACTCCACTCTGAGTGACATTTCCAAAAGACCATCCCTACTCCTCCTCTCCCTCTTCTCACCACTCCCCTCTCTCTCTGGCTCATGCTGAACAGGCCAGTAAGATGGACCAGTGTCAGATGGTGCTTGTGACTTTGCTCTCTCCCTTCTCTTGGTCTAGACCAGTGGTTCGCAAACTGTGGCTCACAAGCCACATGTGGCTCTTTGACCCCTTGAGTGTGGCTCTTCCACAAAATACCATGGCCTAGGCGAGTCTATTTTGAAGAAGTGGCATTAGAAGTGGCATAAAGTTTAAAATATTTGGCTCTCAAAAGAAATTTCAATTATTGTACTGTTGATATTTGGCTCTGTTGACTAATGAGTGTGCCGACCACTGGTATATACTATCCTTCCATTTCCTCTTTGTACAAGTAATTCTTACTCTTCTTGCATGGCTCATATCAGGGATCAACTTCTTTCTTCTCCCCTGAGTATCTTCTCTAGGCTGCCATAGTCTCCTGTACATACATCTGTATTAGCTCAAAATATGTTTTATTGACATTAATCTGTTTATACATCCATCACCCACTAAACTTGAAGGTCATTAAGGGCAGCACCAAGAATATGTTTCTGTATTCACCACCCCAACTGCTGAATTAAATTGAATTTTACTCTGATCATGTCATTTCCAGTTTCAAAGCCTAGAGTAAGAAAACCTTTGCCCATTATCCCATAATGAAATCCAACCTCCTGAAAATGAGGGCCTGACTCCTTTTCCTGCCTCCTGTCCATCACACATTTGTGACCCCCAAGTATACCCATGCACTCCTGTCCTGGAGACTTTGCTCCTGGTATATTTTTCTCCTAGAATATCTGTCCCCACCATTGTGTTTGCCAGTTTTCTCACTCTTCATTGAGACTGTTCCTTCCAGGAAGTTTTCCCTCAATATCAAAGTAGAATTAATATCTCCTTCCTTGGTCTTCTCAAAGATCTTCTCTGTCCCTCTCTTCTGTCACTTGTCACACTATGACCCCCCCAAAAGATTAACTGATGTGGCTTAGCTCTTCCCCAAGACTGTGAGCCCATGAAGAATAGGAGCAAGTCTGCTTATCCTTACACCTCTCACCGTGTCTGGCTCAGGGACTTGGACAGATTTCATTTAAGTGAAATGTTAAAATGGCTAAATTAAAAATAATGTTATTTTGGTATTTAAATATCTGGGAAAATTACTTTATGATACTTTATTTTTTAAAAATTCCAGTTACATAAAGCATTACTTTAATCTGAAATTGATATTTTGAAAATAGAACATGAAAGAAAAAAAGGTAATGATCTCTTAGAAAAGAAATAAAAAGAAAAATAACACAGAAAGAAAACACAGTTGTGGGAAACCCCTCTTTCAGCAGCACTAAGAACATCTAAAGGAAACTATGGTCTTAACATGAAAATTAACAATGTAGGGGTCTTGGCTTCCTTTATTAAGAGTTCACTTTTCTAGAATCCAATAATTGAATTACATTATTGTATAATTAAATTGTCAGCTATGGAATGAAGAGGAAATACAAGCCTAAACATTTCAGAGTGAGTTGTCACTACAAATATTTTGATGATTAAATTTTCTTTCCATTATCTTTACTTTGCCTAATCACTTTGCTTATATTTTCAAAAGATTACAAAGCATTGCCTTTCCCATTGTATACATGGATACTCATTCTGAGCCACCCCCAGGACTAACCTGCCTGGTGTTTTTATAACTCCCTCCCACATGATTACTTATCTGCTTAGAGACCTAGTGAGCTTAAACACTATTTGGAGTGAATGTTTACAATCACTTAAAGGTAATTGTCCGTGTTGGGGCAATTTGAGTCAGAACTAGGGATTTTTTTTTGGGGGGGGGGGGCCGGGGGGGGGGGAAGGAAGCCTTTTAAAATGAATGCCTTCCAAATTGTTAAATCCATTGCTTATCTATTTTTAACATTTTGCGGGTAAAAATACTCAGCCCTGTCCCTCTACTGCATCATTGATGATCTGATTATCTGCAGTAGTCCAAAGGTTTGCCTCCCCATCCTCACCTCCATCCCAATGGCCAGCTATCCCCAAGATCTGACCAGTGCCAAATTTTCTATAATATTTGATGAGATTATTTCAAAAAGAGAAATCTAGGTAATTGGGTGGTAGACCCCGAGTGTTATGTTATTCTCCATACCTTTCCGTATGCTTAAAATATTTCATAACAAACTAAAATTTTTAAATATCCTAAAGAAGGAACCCTTCCAGTGAATAATATAGCATGCTTCAAGGATAGATGAGTATATCTTTGAAGTGAGAAGCTCCTGGCCTACAGTTTCTGAGGACATACTTAGACTTGGTAGCAGAGGTCTGGAAGCTCAGCATCCAGAATGGAGGCCATGGAGGAGCTACCAGGAAGTCCCCAGAAAGTTGGTTTAACTTCTTCCTTTCTTGCCAAGACCGGTTTGGCTCAGTGGATAGAGCGTTGGACTTCGGACTGAAGGGTCCCGGGTTTGATTCCGGCAAAGGCATGTACCTTGGCTGCGGGCACATCCCCAGTAGGGGGCATGCAAGAAGCAGCTGATCGATGTCTCTCTCTCATGGATGTTTCTGACTTTCTATCCCTCTCCCTTGCGCTCTGTAAAAAAATCAATAAAATATATTAAAAACAATAACTTCTTCCTTTCCTTATCAAAGGAAGTTCTCAACTGTCATTTTGCTTTCTAAGTTAAGAATCTACAAGAGCCCCCAATTTAGATCAAATGCGGACTTCTCTCCCCTAGAATTCCCAGGCCTCTGCTAATTGGCCTTTTCCTACTATGACAGCGGAGATGGACTTTCTTTGTTGCCTTGCTGTTTTTGGTTGCCTACATATCCATTAACACGTTTAGCAACATTACCCTGATACTCTTTTCAGTGGCATCTCTCCCATTCTACACAGCCTTAGAGTGTCTATACCTCAAAATGTCCTGTCTCCCCTAAGTCAATTAGACTCTAGATATTAATTTAGGTAAAACAAGAAAGGAAAAACTGGTATATTTTAACAGTGATGCCCTGGCATTATGACAAAGGAGTTGTGCTGGTGGGACCAGAACTGCTCTAGTTCCTATCTATATCTAAATCAGATTCCTGTCCTTTTAGGAACCATCCAATTGCCCTAGTTAGCTTGAAGAAAAATCCCTTTTTCTTTAAGCTAGCAAAATCAGATTCAGTTGTTTACTGCTGAGGGATATAATTCTTAGGGAGAGAGAAAAACATCAATAATGAGAGAGAATCATTGATCGGCTGCCTCCTGCATGCCCTTTACTGGGGATGTAGCCCACAACCTGGGCATGTGCCCTTGACTAGAATTGAACCTGGGACTCTAGCCACAAGCCAAACTGGCCAGGGCTCTTATGCTATCTATTTAAGTAGTTCTCAAAGTGTGGCTCCTGGATCAAAAACATTGGGACTTGTTTGAAATGCAGATTCTGAGGCCCTGAACATACCTCCAGAACCAGAAACTCTGCAAGTGGGGTCCAGCAATATGTGCTCTTAAAATCCTCCAGGTTATTCTGATTATGGCGAATGTCTGAGAAGCGCTGCGCTGTCCAATAAAGTCCCCACCAATTTCAACTTAGACCCTTTGTTCTCACCAGAATCACTGTCCCTGGATAGCATCTCACTGTTGGGGGCCAGCCTCTCTGCCCTCATGCTCCTGGCTCTGGGAAATCTCCAGGCCTGATTGTTATTAGTACAACTATCTGGCATCATAGCATATAGGACATGTTCGTTCAACTCATGAGCCAAATAGGAATGATCTTCTTGCTCCTTTCCCTTTACTCCCACATTTCTGTGTGTTCTAGAAGTATCACTTCATTCCCAAAGCTTGGCATGACTAATTCCAAGGTAAAGTGACAGTAACTAATAACACCTTAGAGTCATATAACAATTTAGTTTCCTAAATGCTCCCACCCACATTGCATCATTTATTTTTCACAACAATCCTGTGAGGCAGGTATGGCTCCTCCTCTATCAGATAAAGAAAGTGAGAGTCGAGAGAGACAGTAAGAAACCTGCCTATTCACTGCAAACAACTAGTAGCTAGAAAAGAAGAGTCGAATTGTAGCTATTCTGATTCTAGGTCCCATTGTTTCATAAGCTTGATTTTACTCTTAATTCAGATATTTTGTTGAATGTACACACCAATACACATACTGTTTGTGTTAATTATTTTTTATGATCTTTTAACTTTATTGTAATCTGCAGGTCTCATGGCAAAGCTAATCAGCCTGAGGGACTTTGGTAGTAGCATCTAATAGAGCACTACCAGAAGCCAATGAGGAACAGGGAAATTCCTTGCCAGCGGGCCATTCTTTTACAGCCAGACATGTCAATCTAAATGGAAAATTCCTCAATGATTATTTATGAACAGAACCCATTGGTACTGAACAGCACATGGGATAAATCTCAGAAATATGTTCATACTGATAGTTGATTATATTACAGTTAACTCCTCTCTACATTCCAACCTTGCTGGTTGGATTATCTGGATGGGATGAGTATTTGCTTCTTTACTTTAACCCTTTAGGTAGATATTCCATGGCTCATCTCACACGTACTTGATCTGGAGAGGCTAAGGCTTTCAAATCCCATTGTGATTGTTGCTGCCAAGCATCTCTGTGAGCTTAGAGGGGAAGGGGATCTAAACTTTCATTCCACACAAGCAGGTTGCTCATAACCCAGAGTCAGTTCTCTCAGAGTTGCCGCCATAAAACACATCCTGCCTGGTAAGGTGTGGCTAAAAAGCTAATCTCTAGCATGTTGATGAGCAATATTCAAAGTAAAACTTTGGAGCTTTACCAGGATCTTATTTAAATAATCTTCTCTCCTCTCTCTCTGCCTTAAAAAGCTAAGGCATAATAAATTGCTGTGGGAACCACTAAATTTTACCTGTAGGATCAACCAGTAAAGGCAGATTGAGGGGCAAGGACCCAAAGCATCAGTTTAGTTTCGCATCACCCAAGCCTGGATTCTGGCTCACATTTTCCCCTTTCTGACCAGATTTGAATCTTGTTTCTTTATTTTCTATAGATGACATATAAGTTCAAGCTTAAAAAGTACTCAAGGACAATTCCTGTTGTCCCAGCTACTTTAGAACCACTGCATGTGTCTGAAATTTGTTTAGCCACCTGATTGCACACATAGTATAATCCTTCCACATTTTTTGTTAAGTATTTATTAACTAACTATGCATTTCTTCAAATATATTTCAGTTTCTTGCTTTATAATATTGGACTTCTCAAACCAACATCCTTTATAAAGAATATAAAGCGTTTACTCCCAGTGGACATGACTCAGTAGTTGAGCATTGATCTATCAGTTAGGAGGTCATGGATCAATTCTTGGTCAGGGCACATGCCTGGGTTGCCAGCTCCATCCCCAGTGTGGGGCATGCAGAAGGCAGCCGATCAATGATTCTTTCGTCGTCGTCGTTGTCATCATCATCATCATCATCATCATCATCATCATCATCCTTCTCTCTCTCTCTCTCTCTCTCTCTCTCTCTCTCTCTCTCTCTCTCTCTCTCTTTCTCTCTCTCTCTCTCCCTTCCTTTCTGAAATCAATAAAAATATATAGTTTAAAAAATATACACAGTTTAGAGACCCAAACATTCCAATACAGATTTTTGGTATAATCTCTACTTGTCAAAAAATCAGGTGGAAATAATGTAATATTGCTCACAGCATTTTTTCCATTTGCTAATTTATATACATTTGCAGCCAGTAATGCTCACAGAGAACTCACCCTATCCTATCACTACAGCATCTTTCAGAAATCATGTTTTTATTATTGGTTTTCTTAATAAAGGAAATAACTTTAAGCTGACTGAGTTATACCCTTTCATTATGGAGAATACAAAGATAAACTATATGCATGATGAGGGCGTTTTAAAAGACCATTGGTCCTGCTCACCAGTTACCACCAGGGAGGATAGACATGGAGAGCCAGGCACTGGGCTTACGCCTCAGGACCTATGATGGTTACTAAAGTTCCGTTCCTTTATCTGTGGAAAGAAGCTAATTAATATAATTACTTACCAATTACCTCATTGGATGATCTGGAGGGTACAAAAGCTTGTGAAATGAGCTAATCCATATGAAATAGAGTATCTGATATATACTAATTATAGTTCAAAACCTTTATTAACAATTGTTCCAAAATGAACAGTTTCAGTAACTGTTCCACAATATGTATGGGGTTGTGGTTAATGATCTGCTAGCATAAAGTACCTCACTTCAGGCTGCCAGTTTATTTCATAGGAGGAGCTAGGAAATTGATTAATCAAAGACTCAAAACTACTTTCTGAGAAGAATCTCGTCATGTCTTGTCAGTACTTTCTCAGCTCATTTCTTCTCTTGGAGAATGTCTTTTTATGCCTCTGATAGAACTATCTCCTTATATTTGTCATTTTATTTGTCTTTATCCCCCATTAGGTAAGTTGCTTTGGAGTAGAGCCTTGGTCTAATTTATGGTGTCTGCCATGTAGTAGGTCTCAGTAAGTGCTTTTGAATGAATGAATGGCTCAATCAATCAACAAGTCAGTGGGTTAATGAAGGTGAGCAGCCTTTCAATTCAAGAAGTATCATTTCAGACTCCACAATTTCTAAAAGAGGATGTTACTTCCCACCCCAACCAGCTGACCATTTCTACCAGAGAGCTTTGTGCTTAAGTGTACTTGAAGGGCTAACCAGAAGTATTATCTTTGGCTCAAGAGTTAGTTTTCTAAAGCTTGAATGGAAGGACGCATATCACAGAGAAGTAACAAATACAGTTCTTTTTGTTTTTCAGGTAGATACCCCCAAATCATTCCTGAATTAAGTGACATCACCAGGAAGCCACATTTCTAGACTACATCAAATTTCCCTAAAATTGTTTTTATTGAATGGGGAGAGGTGGTTTGGTATGATATTAATGGCTTGGTTTGGGGAGATTTCATAAGAAACTGTCCTTTGGAGTTTATTACAGTCTTTGTTGTTAAATTGCTATTGAAAACACTTATTATAATACTAGAGGCCTAGTCCACGAAATTTGTGCACGAGGGGCAAGGGCTGTCCCTCAGCCCAGCCTGCACCCTCTCCAATCTGGGACCCCTAGAGGGATGTTCAATTGCCCATTTAGGCCCGATCCTTCTCACAATCCAGGACTACTGGCTCCCAACTTCTTGCCTGCCCGCCTCCCTGATTGCCTCTAACCACTTATGCCTGCCAGCCTGATCATCCCTAACCAATACCCTGCCAGCCTAATTGATGTCTAACTGCTCCCCTGCCAGCCTGTTTGCCCCCAACTTCTCTCCTCTGCCAGCCTGGTCACCCTAACTGCCCTCCCCTGCAGGCTTGATTGCCCCCAACTGCCCTCCCTTGCAGGCCTGGTCCCTCCCAACTGCCCTCCCCTGCTGGTCTGATCGCCCACAACTGCCCTCCCTTGCAGGCCTGGAACCTACCAATGGCCCTCCTTTACTGGCCATCTTGTGGTGGCCATCTTGTGTCCACATGGAGGCAGGATTTTTGACCACATGGGGGCAGCCCTCTTGTGTGTTGGAGTGGTCAATCTGTGTATTACTCTTTTATTAGATAGGATAGAGGGCTGATACATGGGTGGGGGCCAGCTGGTTTGCCCTGAAGGGTTTCTTGAATCAGGGTGGGGGTTCCCTTGGGGAGTGAGGTGGCCTGGGCAAGGGGCCTGTGGTGGTTTGCAGGCTGGCCACGACCCCCAGTGACCCAAGCAGAGGCCCTGGGATCTGGGATTAATTTAGCTTCTATAATTGAAAGGCTCTTCTGCTTGCTCCGTGGTGACAGCCATTTATGTTTGGGTTTATTGAAATTCTATAATTGAAACTTTGTAGCCTAGAGTGGAGGCCTAGGTGTTAGGGCTGCAGAAGCTTGGCTTCCTCCATCGCTTGGGCAACCATAGCCTCTGTTCTCTCCAGCTCCGTGGCTGCCACCATTTCTGTTTGAATTATATATCTTCTATAATTGAAAGTTTGTAGCATTGAGTGGAGGCCTAGGTCAGCAAGGGCAAGTGGAAAGCTTGGCTTCCTCCATTGCTGAGGAAACCGAAGCCTCCCTTCTGATCTCAGTGGCCACAGCCATCTTGGGGTTTATTTGCTCCTGATTGGCTGGTGGGTGTGGCTTGATCGGAGGTATGGTCAATTTGCATATCACTCTTTTATTAGATAGGATCAGAGAGTGTGCCTTTCTGCATCAGGGATATTGGTGCTTCAATTGCACATTGGGCTTGCTTTTACACCTTGGGTTCTATGTTTTTATAAATGGTTATTCTGACTACCAGAAAAGCTAGAGTCAAGTTCTCTGTGCCTCACCTCTAACAAGTGGTTACATAGGATGTCAGGGCATGTATTGTTTGAATCAACCTTCCCATTTGCTTCCCTTAAATTCCCTTTATGTATCTTTCAAGTTTTTATGTTAGTGGCTTCTAACTCAATATATACATATCTTTTCACGCTATCCTAAATTCTTTTGAAACATGTCAGTACCAAATTAAGTCAATGAATCATAAGGGAAATAACCAGACTATCTCCCTAAAAGCCCTGGGCAGTTCTTCAGAGCTTGTTCCATATTCCCTTCATTCAGTAATTTTCAACCAGTGTGCCACAAGCATTTTTAAAACATTCAATAGCTTGCCGAAACTGGTTTAGCTCAGTGGATAGAGTGTCGGCCTGCAGACTGAAAGGTCCCAGGTTTGATTCCAGTCAAGGGCATGTACCTTGGTTGCGAGCAAATCCCCAGTAGGGGGTGTGCAGGAGGCAGCTGATCGATGTTTCTGACTTTCTATTCCTCTCCCTTCCTCTCTGTAAAAAATCAATAAAATATATTTAAAATAAATAAATAAAATAAAATAAAACATTCAATACCTGATCATATAGTTAAAGCACTGACCTCTTTTCCCTTAGGTTATCAGATAAAAAAATGACAACAGCCAACACAACAATAGCTGTCCAGTGTGAATGCCTTATCTTAAATCCTAAACATATAGGTCATATAATAGAGTTGCCTCTTATTGGTTACATTGCATAATACGGTTGTATCTGATTAGTTGATTCTTGGTACGGAAATTCTTACATACAGGTATAGGCACCTGATTTTTAAAAAACTAACAAGTGTATTAGTGGTATGGGGTTTTTGTCTGGGTTTTTTGTTGTTGTTGTTGTTATTGTTTTGTAAATCAATAAAAATTATACCTTTTTTTGTCAGACCAGTAAAAAAATCTTTTGTATGTGTGTTGCAGAATTTTAATAATAAGTTTATGTGTGCCATGAGATGAAAAAAGGTAGAAAATCACTACTATATTTTATAGTAAATCATCCAGAAAAGATACTAAGAAATTACTTATTTATAATTTTAACCTACTTTCAAAAAGGAACAAACAAAATCAAATAAAAATGTGTGTCTTAAATGGATATAGACTGGCATTTTATGAATAAACTTGGTTTTCTTACTATAATTTTATACTGTTATTAAACATTAAGATTTACCCATATTTATTTATACTCTAATTTCACAAAGAATTTTTTGTAGTCTATAAGAAATACAGGTATGAAATTGTCAAGTTGAACTTTTGAAAGTATATAAATAATAATTGAGAATACATATATTAAAACAAAATAGCAATAAAAGGAGAAAAATAGATATACATGTTTAAGTCATACCTTCCCATACACTATAGTAGAAACAGAAATACAGCTTTGATCTTCTTAAAAGTCAAAAAGCAAAATGGGAAACATAATCAGATAAATAGTTCCCATCATACTAGGGGAAGAAGAGGTTACCAATTATTTTCTAATAAGTTAATTCTGAAATGAGATTTTATAGAGAGAATATTGAAAGATATAGTACAGGGAGGGGGCACATAAAAAATATCAGATCAGCAAATGCAATAGTGGGTTTTATATGCAGCCAAAGGCAAACCATGTAAATAGTGAAAGTAATCTTTTCTTACTGTAATTATAGTCTAGTTGATATTGCATAGTTTTTTTTAATCCCCAGCTATTTATGATAATCTAGCTGGCAAGTTCAACTGCATTCAAAGGCTGTGTAAGTAATGCAGAAGAGGGAGGAGGTCAGAACAAGTCAAAGAGGGAAGAGGTCAGAACAAGTCATATGGGTCTGGAGAGTGCATGACTTACATAAAACAGGATAAAGTCCAAGTTGGCCAGGTTAGCCTGTTTTTTAGAAGATGAAAATCCATATTTTTTGTGTGAAATTTCCTCATTTATAAATATTGGCAATTAATTCAAATAAAATAGAATCCTCTGTGTGGTAAACAAAGCAAATTTATAGGAAGCCTGTGAAATTTATGCTGGATTTTAGGCTTAGAATGCTATTTTCTTACATGTTTGACATATAGATTCAGTTGGCAAAGAAGAAGAGATCATGGAGGCAATGTGCCTAGGAGGTTTCTAATAGGGTACATCTAGAAGTGGTACCTCACTTCTGCACATATTCCATTGGCTAGAACTCAGTCATGAGGCCACATTAATTGCAAGGAATGCTGGGAAAGGTATTCTAGCTATGGACCCATGAAGAAGAGGGGAGCATAGATTTTGATTGTCATTCATCTTCTCTTGGATGTATAAGTATTGACAATTTATCCCCGGAGTGAAGGACATTAGAAATTATTTTATTATTTTTATTCCTGTGGAATCTGGGATTAAAATGTATATCATAAATAACAATCAAATGGTATGACAGAGAATTATACTATACTAGAGGTCCGGTGCACAAAATTCATGCAAGGGGGCAGGGGATGTCTCTCATTCCAACTTGCACCCTCTACAATCTGAGACCTCTTGAGGGATGTTCAATTACCAGGATCGGGCCTAAACAGGCAGTCGGACATCCCTATCACAATCCAGGACTACTAGCTCCCAACTGCTCGCCTTTCTGTCTTCCTGATTGTCCCTAACCACTTCTGCCTGCCAGCCTGATCACCCCCTAACCACTTCCCTGCCAGCCTGATTTTTGTCTAACTGCTCCCCTGCCAGCCTGTTTGTGCCTAACTGCCCTCTCCTGCAGGCCTGGTCATTCCCAACTTCCCTCCTCTGGCAGCCTGGTCAGTCCTAACTCCCCTCCCCTACAGGCTTGATCACCCCCAACTTCCTCCCCTTGTAAGTCTGTTCCCTCCCAACTGCCTTCCCCTGCTGGCCATCTTGTGGTGGCCATTTTGTGTCCACATGGGGGCAGAATCTTTGACCACATGGGAGCAGCCATCTTGTATACTGGAGTGATGGTCAATCTGCATATTACTTTTTTATTAGATAGGATAGAGGCCTTGTGCATGGTTGGGGTCAGCTAGTTTGCCCTGAAGGGTGTCCCAGATCAGGGTGGGGGTTCCTTTGGGGCGTGGTGTGGCCTGGGTGAGGGGCCTGTGGTGATTTGCAGGCCAGTCTTGCCCCCCACCAACCCAAGTGGTGGCCCTGATATCTGGGATTTATCTATCTTCTACAATTGAAACTTTTTAGCCTGGAGTGGAGCCAAGCCTCCTGCTTGCTCTGTGGTTGCAGCCATTTCTGCTGGAATTTATTTATCTTCTGTAATTGAAACTTTGTAGCCTTGAGTAGAGGCCTGGGCCTGCCCAGGGTATGTGGAAAGCTTAGCTTCCTTCATCACCAGGAAAACCCAAGCTTCCCTCCTGTTCTCTGTGGCCACAGCCATCTTGGTTGGGATTAATTTGCATACTTGTTCTGGATTGGCTGGTGGGTGTGGCTGGTGGGTGTAGCAGAATGGTGGTTAATTTGCATATTATTCTTTTATTAGATAGGATCCCTTCATGTCTTCCTCCATGATATTCAACAGACAAAAATATCACATTCCCCCTTCCCCCTTTTTTAAAAAAGTAAATAAAATCTTATGTTATTGTTAGGAGAAAATTTCGTCTTAGTTATTTGGCAGAAACAATGGCCTTCTTCTCTCCTCCCTAGGGTTTGCCATCCAAAAGTTGAGAAACATTATTTTCGAGTCAATTGTAACTGCCCTTTCTTCTGCTCTGTGCCCATGCTGATGAGCCCATTCAAAGACCTGTGGCTCAATTTTAGTTCAGTGCTAAATCTTAACAGATTTATAGGAGCTACCGGTCTATGTACATAACAAGCAGAGTCCAACTGTTTCTCTGAACACCTGCCTATTTGAGGTCTTGCTACCCAATAGACCTGGGTAGAAGTGAAGTATGGTCCCTACCATCTGAAGAACCTCCAATATTTCATTTTCTTTGTTTTGAATGAACCAACTTCCTCAACTTGGGTTTATTTATTTTCTTTTCCTTCTCAAAGCACCAGACTCTATCACCTTCCTACTTAAGGTATTTTTAGATTTTATTAATGAGACCAGGCCTCTCAACCAAAGGCTTTCCAGGTACTCAAGATTCCATAAGTGAATGTTAATTTCTTCTCCTTGCATGAGAGTCAGGGGTGGTGTCACTGATGAAATAGGGGCAATTTCTCTTTGTAATGATGAAGTTTCCAGATAGATTTATTTGAAATATAAGGAACTGTCTACTAGTAAAGAGTTATGTAGAAATGTATGTCTGGATTTTTGAGTAGAAATATAATATATTTTGTATTTTATTTCATTGATAAAGAAGTATTGAAATTTTTAAGTGAAATAAAATCTGAGCTGTTAACTTAGCCAGTAGCATTGAGATTGATTTTGATAGTTTATTTAAATGTTAGATAGCTTCTAAACCTCAATGATCAGTCTATTATCCTTACTAGTTTTATTAGGTGGTAACATTTTAAAGAGGAAATGTGAGTTCTTACCCAATAATCATGAGGTATAATAGTGTCAATGACAAGTTTGAGAGAGAGAGAGAGACAGGATAAACACATCTTTTTCCCCTCCTCCTTCACAATACCCCCACACTCCACACACACACACACATCCCTTCCCACCCCAGTAGACCAGAGAAGTTGACTAAATTTAAGAAATGTTTGAGCATCAACTGTTTGTATAAGACATTTTCCATTCTGAGCATTCACAACAGACTGCCTGGGGTTAAAGCCCCACATTACTAGCTTACTAGTTGTGTGACCTTGGTTACTCCATCTCCTTGAAGCTCAACTTCTACATCTTCAAAATGATGATGATAAATGTATCTAGCTAACAGAGTTGTCATGAGTATTAAATGAATTAATATAAAATCTTAGATCACTACCTGCCACATCTTAAAACTTATATAGGTGCTTGCTAACTAATAAAACAAAAAACAAACAAAAAAACAAGTCAGGAAACATTCCTATGAAAAAAATGCTCTGAAAATTTAGCATCATGATTATCTGTAAAACAGGATAATCACAGAACCTGCCTCAATAGAGCTGTTATGAGGATTAAATGAGATGATCCAGTTAAAGGGCTTAAAATTTTGCCTGGGACACAGCCAACTCTCATTAATGTTGAGGTTAATTGCTGTTGCTGCTGCTGCTGATGATGATACTGCTAATGCTTTATACTGGTTATCATTTTAAATACATGCTTTGACATGTATCTAACAGTTTAAAAGCATAAATTTTCAGTACCAGACTCCATTTTGTTGAGCTTAACTCTTAAGTACTTCACTGTATTCACAATAAACACATGTCCCTGTTAAACCCGAAGATTTACTAATTCTTATAAGCACTAATTCTTATAAGCACTTATTCTTTCTGCCCATGAGAAGAGTGTGTAGGAGACGGACTGCACCTGCCAAGGGAGGCCCAGAGGAACTAATACTGGCGTCTTTGCTTACCTTCACCTGAATAAGAACACTGTGATTGTATTAGGCAGCTGTTGATGCCACAGGGAATGGAAAACTACTGCCGAGGAGTTTTCCAAGGGAAAGAGATTACCTTTGATGCTTAGAGGTAATTCTGACCATACTCTGTCCCTCTACCTTTGCCTCCCTAGTTTTTAATATCTCAGGCCCCCTGAAAAAATGTCTTTCTGTCTGATTCTCTCTAGTTCTTGCTTGACCCCATAAACAAACAGCCCTACTGGGAGTTCTGGTGATGCATGTTGGAAATACAATGCAGCTAGCTGACTTGGCTAAAGTTTCTTTGACATTCATTTTTGAATGCACATTTTTGGAAACTTTAGTGCGTCTTTCGTGGGGGAGCCAGGAGAAGGAGGAGGGGTTCAGCTCGCAGGTACTTTCCAAGAGATCTTTTTTTATGTTATTCTTCACTTTCCTAATTTCAGTGCCCAAAATAGGACTTAAACTGTCCCTATAGTATTCATATGTCCCTTTTCTGGTATGGTTTTCCCATTCTCAAATGATCTGTCAGGAATTTCTTGAGTACAAGCCCCTTCAATTGAATTGAATGAGGAACTTGAGAATTATGGAGAATTTACTTTTAAACAAGTAGATTTTAATATTGTTTCCTAGAATGTCAATCTTCTGTTTTGAAAAAGAAAAGAGGGAAGTTGTTCTTAATTTTAAATGTTAATTTAAGTAACTGCTTATATGCAGATGTTTATCACTTGTAGTGTTTCAAATATAAATAATTCTATCTTTTGCCCAATCTCTCTTCTCTTTGTTCTAAGTGCCCTTTATTGAGAGCTGACATAAACCCCACTGGGAGCCTGCAGGGGGGAAAAGGGATCCAGGAGCATTCTCCTGAGCATTTATAACCACTTTGGAACTTGTAACAGTAATCAGCAGCCATATGAATAAATGGTTTAGACAGGCTTGTTGGGTATGGTTTCTCAGAGAATAATCACGCAGTGTTGACAAATGGTTTAGGAATGAGTTATCTTAAAAATAAAGATCTGAAAACAAGAGCTATTATGAGGATTAAATGAGATGATCCAGTTAAAGGGCTTAAAATTTATAACCACACTTTTTAAGCTTTTTTCATTAAACACTTGTGGCAATAATGTAATGCAGGAACTAAGGACTTGAGCTTCTCACAGAAAGGATACAAGTCAGTCACAGGATTCCAGAAGGCCAAGGAATGCAAAACTGAAAGAAATAGTTATTAATTGTTCTCTCTTCAACTATTTTTGCTGATCCTAACAAGCCAGTCTCTTATCCTTCAGGCTTAATAGGTGCAGGGAGGCTTGGTTGAGTTGTTATTGTCAGTCCTCAGGGAAGAACCAATGAAGAGGAAGGATTCGAGAAGTGGGAGGAGGAGGCTTGGTGATCACACAGGAAGGCTGCTGCCAGCCCAAGGGAGAATGCGGAGCACCCCAGGGTGGGAGTGGGAGCAGGAACAATGCAACCAGTCAGACTGGAAGTTCAAAAGAGGGAATAGGCGGAAATGAGAATAGGAGGCATTATTCTGCTTTGTGGAATTGCTCATGAGAATACAGCTACATGTTTACATTAAGCATTAAAACAAGTTATGTCCAGTTTGAGCTCATGAAAATGTTTCTCTCTCAACACTCTTCCAGCCCTGAAACACACTCATCCCCAGAAATAGAGTTCATGAGGTAACCAAAGGAATTAGAGCTCTATCAGAGTAATCCTTAAAAGGCTGCAGTGTTCAGCTAGTCATTATAGACAGAAATCACACTAGACGGAAACCTAGGATTGAGGTGGAGTTCAGCCTGAACAACTAGCGTGTCCAATGCTCGTAAATGTAGAGTTTTTGGTACTTTGGAATAGTTCAAAGTAGAATTGGGGAGAGACCCAGTTATGTACTGAGAATAGTTCTATGACCATTGTCTAGGGTTCACTTTGCCTTTGGCCACAGATTTCAGGATAAGAAATTAGACCTTTAGGATGACTTCCTAGCAAATCAATCTTTTGCCAGTCAGTTTCAATGAAATGACATACTTGTTGACTATCACTGATCTCTCAATCATGTCTTATGTATGTGCATTGTATTAAATAATTGTATTCAAAAACTGACTTTCAGTATGGCAGATTGAATTAAACTGAGAGCTTTAAAAAAAAACAAAACTAAATTCTGGTTCCCATCCCCTGGTCTAGAATGCAGACAGGGCATCTGGACTTTAAAAATCTCCTTAGATCAATCTAATGTGCAACCAAAATTTAGAACCACTGCTATAAAGAAAAGATTAACTATGAGTAGGTTGAATCACATATTTTACCAGATGGTATGTTGGTAGTAATCAAAAAATTACTATGGGAACTGAGAGTTGGGGACGGGGATGCTCAGTGAAGCCTCCAGGTCTGGGGTGATACGTGAGCTGAGTATTAAATTATGTAGAGGTATCAGCCAAGTAAAAAGGAGTATGAGAGAGATCTAGGCAGAGGAAGCAATCTTCAAAGGCAGGGAGAGATAAAAGAAAGGGCCTAAATGAAAGCCCAACAGACATGCCCTATAGTCTATAGCTGGCTGCAGCCATTGGAAGTTTCTTCAGAAACCTACTTGAGTTGGCAACACTGGTATTTTCAGGTCATAGCATCTTCTTACTTTTTTACATCTGAGGAAAGGCAGCAATATCCTAGCTTCTGTATTATGGACTCTCAGTGGAAAAAGAAAATCTAGCAGTGTTGGGCTTTTCCAATGAAGTTAAT
Source organism: Antrozous pallidus (assembly GCA_027563665.1). Classification (NCBI taxonomy): domain Eukaryota; kingdom Metazoa; phylum Chordata; class Mammalia; order Chiroptera; family Vespertilionidae; genus Antrozous; species Antrozous pallidus. The sequence goes on from CM050512.1 coordinate 82,704,118, forward strand.
AGCTGTTGAAATGGATCCTGGAGTTCTTTGTTTTGTATGGTGTGTAATACATATCAATCACAGAGTCACTTTTCTAGAAGTGCTTGAGCCCATCATCCCAAGTAAAGATCCTCTATTGTCCCTAAATTAAATAATCTTTGAACAGCAAGGAGAGCACAAACTAATCAAATACTAGGAAACAAACTGAAAAAGAACTTCCTTATAGAGGAAGAGGTGCGTGCCTATTTCTTACTTATCTGACAAGAACTTTGGGGTTGGATTGTCACCACCTAATTATGTAAACAGACCCTGTTTTAGGTTCCCAGCCCTGTACTCCTTATTATCTTTCAAGTCTGATTGCCATACAAATACAGGTGGTTCTCAGGTAAGGTATAAACAATCTATGTGTTATCTCCAGAGGAATATTTGTGGTTGTAGAAAGATTGTCTTTACCTGATGTGGTGGAGTCACTGATATGACAATATATGTTCTCTTATACTGTATCTCGGTGGTCACTTCTGTAATGTGACTTTAAAGATCTAGAATGGAAGAAGCTTACATCTTGACAAACCTTTAACACCACAGTGAAAGTTAGTATAGAAGCCAGGTCTTCTGATGTGTTTTTTTTTTCTTTTTAGAAATCTGTATAAATTGTATATATCGTATATATAATATCATGTATTCTGATGTCCTTTCACCAAAAAAAAAAAAAAAAAAAAATTCCTCTCTGCTTGGATCCTCCCAGTTTATAGAGAGTTAACAGCTGGTCCAAGGTTGAAGAGTCATTGGTGTCATACTTAGAATAGGCAGAAGGACAATTAGACTCCAGATCCTCAGAATAAATGAATAGTCCATTGTCTGTAATGTGCTTGAACTTGGTTAGGCATCATTAGTCTTCACTTTCTGGGATTCTTCTATCCTTTTTTTGTTATGAAATATTTTAAGGTTTGCATTTTAAACTTAAGCTTAGTATTTTATGTACAATCATCTACATATTTTTATTTATTTGTATGGCATCATACAAAGTCATAAAGTTAAGCTCAAAACCTACTGTCTTCAGCATCTGGAATTTAGAGTTACAGAGAAGAAAACTTGGGAGATAAACTACCTTCTCGGGTGCCTAAGCACAGTGATGTTTGAAGAACTTTGCTAATGGGTGACTATTTCCTCCATGACTATAACTGCCATAAAAAACCTTCAAACACAATATGATAACTCAGAAACCATGGGATAGAAGGGCTAACATAAAATTCAATTGATTATGAATCTTTCTATAAAACTTCATTTTAAGGTAACTATAAATATTTCCCAAGCTCTATTGATTACCTTGGTTTCAGGAACATAAATCAGTAAAGGGAAGATTTAAAGAAATGTAAATATAGAGAAAAGTCAACAACTATTGGATTCTAGTGTTTTCTAAGGCCACATTTGAATTTGTTGTCCTGATTCTTTTCCCCTAAGGACAGGAACTTGTCATTGCCACTCGAGGGATAATATTCAGGGCTCAGGAAATATTGAGAAACCTAGTCAGGAAACACTGAAAACTGCTTGCCATTATGAGAGTAAAGAAGCTTTCCCTTTTCCTCTTGGGTACATTGATTAGCTTTGGGACTCTCCCCATTCAGGTAATATCCTTAAAAAAAAAAAAAAGCCTTTTCTGTAATTTGTTTTGGGGTCTGAACTGCCCATGGATCTGTGAAAATCAAGATCAGACAGGGTTAAAAGCTTTGCTTAAAGGACTCATTTATTCCTTTCCCAAACATTTACAGGATGCCTAAGGTGAAATATATCAGTAAACAAAATGGGCAAAAGCCCTGCTTTTATGGAACTTGCATTCTAATAGGGCAAGAAAGATGATAAGCAAATAAACTAGCAAGATACAGAGTATCAGATGGTGAGAAGGCTAAAGAGACAAATAGAATATGGAAAGGGATAAGAATCCTAGGTAGGGGAGCTATTTTATATAGTGATGGGGAAAGACCTCATGCATAAGATGATTTCAGAGCAGAGATGGCACCTAGTGAGAGTGTGAGCCCCAGGAATGTCTGGGGAAGGGCATTCCACCAGAGGCTCCTGGAAGGGCAAAGGCCACATGCTTTGCTTCAGAGCACAGATCTGAAGAGTTCCCCAAGAATGGCACCTAGCTTCAGGGTTAGACTACTTCTATGTTGCAATTTGGATAGTTCAAGGTGTCATGCCTGAAGGCAAGATTTCCAGGAAGAGAAGTGTGTATTCCTCAACACTCCTCATGAAGTGCTTCAAATCCAGCAAAATACCTGCCTATCAGCTCTTCATTGGAAGAGGGAAATTCAGGCTAACCTGCCCTTACCCTAAAGGTGACTGTTAAGGTGTTGGGTTGATTTGTGTCTGTCCTTTGAGTAATTACTGACAACAGTGCAGATGGTAATTCGATCTTACAGGCATCTCTCCCACACTTTGTGTGGGTAAAGTCCGTCTTTTCAAGTCTGTGGTTACAATTGATGTTGACAAAGCCTGAGGCTGTTTGCAACCACACCTCTTTTTCCTACCATCTGCTCAGTCCTTTGGTCAGAAAGACTCTGCTTTTTTATTACCAAGTACCAGTTTGACATATATGACCTTGGGATAGTCCAGAAGTCTCCATTATGCCACATTACTGGAATATACATTTTAATATATCTATAATATATTCCTCTCCTTTCTCTACTGGATTTTTCCGATTCAATTCCCCACAATGAAGATTATTTTACTAGCAAACTGGCTTCTCTCTACCATATGGGTTAAAGGCTGCAAAGCAATACTGGGCAAAATTTCTCTCATGTTAGCCAATACATTCTATTCTCAAACCTTGCTGTGGTCTTTGCCTTCGTTCTAAAACAGCTGATGAGAAACTAGAAATTGCTCTCATTGGAAAAAGCCGTTGCCAAACCTCCATTCCTTGTTGACCTCTAGGGTCACCCTGAAAGTCCTTCTTCTATGTTCCAACAAGGTGATAGGGTTTCCCCCAGTGCCTCCTTACAATCATGTTTTAGAGATTTTATTAAAATTGGTGAAAGGCTTTCTGTTCCAACTTTGTCCATACAAAAGGATCATTATTGATTTGACGTTAGTTGCCAACTAGCCAGTTTTTTTCTTTGTTGATGAAAATCTTGGGCATTTCCAAAAGGCTCAGTGCTCAGGTCACCCAGCACACCAGGCCAACCAGGCTGTCACATCAGCTGTGCCCTCTTCACCTGACAGCAAGACTCCTAGTCAGAATATACTCAGGAAAGAGGTGAGAGCAAACTAATGGAAGACTACCCTCTGAGAAATAGTAATAACACCGAGAAGAGCTGATCTTCAAGGACATGGCCAAGGCCAAAAGCTCTGCTTCACTTAAGAAAAAAGTTAGCAGCTATAGTGTTCTTTGAAACATTAACAATAATATCAACAACTTCTTCCCTAGCTTCTTGGAAGGAAAAGATAGAGAGAATAATATGACCTTTAGTTTTCATTGAGGAAGGCACCAGAATTGCTCAATGTCCCATGAAATTCATTTGAATGGATCCTGTTTAAATGTGCCAGCTGGAGGAAATATTATTTATCAAAGCAAACAAGCAACATTCAGTAAGGAAGTGGAACCTGTGAAATAATGTGGAAAATTTTCCCCCCCAAAAAAACTCCTGTTCTTAATGCTTTCCTCAATGGGGGTTTATATAAAATGAATTGGTTTTATTTGTTTTCAAAACTCTCCAAATCTTTTTTTTTTTTTAATGGAGCTCTTTCTGAAGATTTTTTCTCATGGAATTTCACAGACTTAAGGACAAAGACACAGTTGCCTAGAGTTTGAATAACATTTCATTTCCAAAATTGTCTTAGATAAGGATGGAATCAGAATCTGAATTAAAAAATCAATTGTGATTCATGGAGATAAGGGCCTATGTGTTATGGGGTCACAACATAACTTACCTACCTCCTCTCCTGCTCCCCAGGTCATGCTGTCCTCCAGTCAGGGTCACTCCCTCTCGGGAGAGAAAAGTGCAGGAAGCCACAGAGCTTCTTAGGAAGTATTTTTTCACCACCTATGTTAAGATAAGTGAAAGTTGTGTTGGTGCCAAATCTGTCAACCCAAACATACTTGTTTCAAGAGAAACAATGGAAGTTCTTATCACAAAGTTTTAATATGGAAAATGACAAGTCTGGTAGCTGTTCAAGCACATGAGCTGATCTTTAAGATAATTTGGATATTTTGACAGGAATACCACAATAGACCTGTCCAGCTCTTTGACCAAATTTAATACTCTTTTTTATAAAAAAAATATTTTTATTGATTTTAGAAAGAAAGAGAGAGAGAAATAGAAACATCAATGATGAGAGATTGATCAGCTGTCTCCTATACGCCTCCCTACCAGGTATCAAGTCCGCAACCTGGGCATGTGCCCTAACTGGGAATCAAAGCATAACCTTCTCGTTCATAGGCTGATGCTCAACCTCTGAGCCCCACTGGCTGGGTTGGAGTTAATAATCATATAAAACTAAAAATGCAGGTATCTTCATTAAATGTTTGTTCAAGAGGCTTGTGGAGGACTGACTAAGAAGACATAATCACTTGGCAAGGGATAGCTAATAGCACTTCTGTTTCCTCTATTAAAACTCATTCCCAATTTACAATGAATACAAAAAATGTTACCCATGATGACATCAGAGAACAGTTCAGGGACAGAGACCAAATTCAGCAAGTCCATTAGTGGTACCTCTCTCGAGAACGTAAATGAACTTTGAAAAACAATGAACTTCAGTGATGGGGGATACAGGAAAGTGGGCCAAGATTATAAAAATAATAATAAAGTAGAAGAACCACTGCTTTAAATTACAACATACCCTGAAATGTATTAAAGTCAGAGAGATGTGAACATTAGTGTGTTGTTGTTGTTGTTGTTGTTTTTGGGGGGTGGATTTAGAGGGTTGTTTTTGTTTTCACTAGGGACATAGTTGGCTTGCCAAAAAAACCATTTTAGCCTAGGTGAAACTAAATGAGTGACAAAATTCTTATCTTGTTTTGACTGTCCTATGCCCAACCTGTGTGTTTTCTGAATCACAAATAAAATGAGCCGTCTATTACTCTTTTAAGAGTATTCCAAAACTTTAATAATTAGGACTTGGCTTCAAGTAAACCTAGAAGCTATGTCTTCAGAGACAACTCTCTTCACTTCTCCTGAGATTTACTAGTAAACCTAGTCACTATTCTCCATGCTGAGTTTTGGCCCATAATGATTTTGAAGTAAGTTCTGTAATGACCTGAGAAATAAGTGCCTTTTACTGGGAGAATAAGAATAAAGACTTCCAGTTTTTCTACCTCTGATGTCCTGATGACAACTTGGTGATAGATTTAATAAAGTGATTTTTTTAAAAGAACCATATTCTGATCAGTGTAATTTTCTACAATCAAATTTTATTTAAATCAACTATTAAAACGTTTATACTCATTTTTAAAATATGAAAAATCAAGATAAAATGGAAATGCGGAATAAATCACTATTTGTGAAATGGATGAATTAAGTCACCTATATACTCTCTTCAAGGCCTGTGTCCCAAGACCCTGGCAGTAGTAGAGGCCATATGTGTATAGGGCTAGGAAGGCTCCACCAAGTAGCCATGAAAATTCCCCAAGTGCAGAGTCTTTCCAGAAAAGTCCATTTGTTCCTTCTTTTCTTCAAGAAAAGTAAAAGGAGCACAAGTTTCTCCGTGGACACCAAATACTCCATCCAGGTTGGTTTCTAGTTCTTTCTTTTATCATTCACTTTTCCGGGCCCCACATCACATAACATCTACTCTGTCCTATGAGAATAAAGCCTAAGGAAGAAGAATGATGCCCTGGAGTTCTTTCCATTTCATATGCTCTTTATTTTTTTTAAATGCACATAGATGCTTATTATACACTGTTTATAATAGTGAACCATGAGGAAAAATTAAATTTCTGTCAGAAGGGATCTGGTTAAATAACTAGTACTGCATCCCTAATAAGGATACTACACAGATGAAATAAAGAATATTAAAGAAAGAATCCAAATAAGCTAGATGCATCAGTGCAAATATGGAATGTTCTCCATGATAAATCAGCGGTGGGCAAAAGTAGGCTTACAGTTGTTCATATGGAAAATTAATATAATAATTAATAAATAATAGTATAAGAGTAAACTGTGTTTTGGGTACTCAAGACTGTAAACCTACATTTGCCCTACCCTGTATTCAGTGGAAAAGCAAAAACAATATGAAAATATGTTTACTTGCATATATACCTAGAATGCACCTGAAGGACACATGAGAAACTGGTTCATGACAGCTGGCTCTGCCACGTCAGATGTTCTTGATGGCAGCATCTAAAAACTCAGGTTCTGCTTTTAAAATTTGTTTATTTTTATTATTATAATGGTGAATGGTTAGCCTAAAGTCTTAGAGATGTCTGACATTTGAAAACTTTTCGATTCAGACTGGCATAATTTACTGTGTCTTTAAACACAGAATATTTCTGTTTCTAAATATTTAATCAGTATAAAAGAATTAGGTGCGGTCAGCAGAAGAACTCCTTGTGCCGCTGGTTGTCATTAATGCTGGCAACTGTCCCCAGCACTGGCCACAGCTGTGCAACGTACAAGGACTAACTTGAAACACTAGACCAACATATAAATGTCAAAACAATAAACTATTGCCTCCAACTTATCTGTCTGTCCAATAATAACTTCCTACTCGTTTGGATTATTCCCAGCGTTCTAGGACAGAAAAACAAGAGGTGCATATATACTGAGTGGCCAGATTATTATGACCACCTGATGTTTGTAGGAAAATTGGCTATAATTTCACGCTGAAGTTGCTAGAGGGCCAGACCATTATAAATAGGGAAGCAGGTTGTTTACCACAACAGTACAAGTGATTTTTTTCTGGTGGGGGCAGTGTTATGGTTTGGGGTATGTTTTCCTGGCATGATTTGGGCTCTTTAATTCATGTGGAACAACATCTGAACAGCACAACATACCTAAGTATCTTTGCTGATCAAGTTCATCCTATCATGTTGATGGCGTACCCCGATGGAGATGGCTTCTTCCAACAAGACAATGCGCCATGCCACGGTGCTCGTATTGTGCAGGAGTGGTTTCGGGAACATGAGGGAGACTTTACCTTGCTTAGGTGGCCCCCACAATCACCAGACCTCAATCCAATTGAGCATTTGTGGGACGAAGTTAAAAGAGCCATCAGGCAGCTGGTTCCACACCCATCATGTCTCACCAGAACTAGATAATGCTATGCATCAGGCATGGTGTCAGATTCCTCCCATCACCTTTCAACATCTTGTGGAGTCAATGCCAGGAAGAATCACCGCAGTATTGAAGGCAAAAGGTGGCCCAACGAAGTCCTGATGGAATGGTCATAACAATCTGGCCACTCAGTATATCTGTGGACTCTCCCTGTAAAATTCTTAACCAAGGTTTCCAATTTCCCATATAACTATTTATTTGCTAAGAATTTTCAGGCTTGACTCATCAATTCATTTTTAAAATCTTTATCCATTTCTTTAAAAAAATTTAAAGTATTCTTCGCTTTCTACACATGTATTCTGGGGGAAAAGGGCTAGATTTCTCTTAATTAGAAACTATTGGGGAAAATACATTACACTTGAGAAGAACAGTGAGTCATGGCACTTATTTATTTGCTCTATTATTAAGTCACAGAAATGACCTAATGAGTGAGTCAACATTCTGATCCACTTGGAATCAGTACCACTTAACTTTTCTTCCCTGCCATCACATTGTCCTTGAGAGTTGTTGAGAAAAAAGATCAAGGTTCCTTTAAGGTAACTTCTGGATTTTCAAGCACATTTGTGTGATCTGTTATATTACTAAAACATCCTAACAAAAAGACAAAATAAGGGGTCCATCAGAAATAGCATAATCTTTGTTTACTAATCACTTTTTATTTGTTCATTTAATAAATACATAATAATCTTCTATTGTGTGCCAGGCTCTGTGCACATACATCAGTAAGCAACATGAAGATTAGATTGCCTCTGTCTTCAGGCACTTTCAGACTGGTGGAAGACACAAACAAGGCAGAAGACATTTGCAATGTAGTATGAAATGACATAGACATGGAGCTATGAGCTTGCATAGCAGCAGAAGGGTATCATGCTCCTTTTTACAAGAGGAGCATGGGCATTTTCTGGAACAGAAATGTATCCTGAGATAAGGCTAGAGATGTAGACATTACCAAGAGTAGTGGTAGTCACTGAGCAGTTTTGGATAAAATCAGATTGATATTTTAGAAATGTCAAACTGGCAGCAATGTGGAAAGTGACGTGGAAAAGATGGGCCAAGGGAACCTACTGCAGCGACCTGTGTGACAGGGGATGGCTTCCCTGAGACAAAGGCAATGGGGACAGAAAAAGAAAGCAGCGCAGCTGGGACTCCAAGAGACTGAAGATGTGCAGAGGGAGCAGGGGGAACCCTATGCGATGCAAGAGCTTGGGCAAGAGGGCAAAGGTGGTACCACTCATGGAGCAAAGAAACTGTTGAGGAACAGGTGGGGATGGCAACAGAATTAATTTGATTTTGTACACATTGTCTTTGATTTGCTGATGGGACATGAAAATTACACAAGGTCAGGAGTAAGTTGAAAATGCAGATCTAAAATGAAAGGGGAGAACTGGACTGGAAACAGTTTTAAATACAAGTCAGGTAAACAACAACAAAGAAATTTAGATCCTCTTTTATATTTTTTTCTAGAATTATTTTGGGGATAGTTAACTGTAATCTTCCACCTTTTGTCCTTCAAATATGTGTGATAGCACCATAATTTCTAATTAGTTTACTTGTTTATTTTTTACATCACTGCTGGTGACCAAAGAGAAAAGACAGCAATAAACCCAGCCGGTGTGGCTCAGTGGTTGAGCATTGACCCAGGAACCAAAAGGTCACTGGCTCAATCCGGTCAGGGCACGTGCCCAGGTTGTGGGCTCAGTCCCCTAGTAGGGGGCATGCAGGAGGCCAATCAATGATGTTTCTTCCTTATCAATGTTTCTATCTCGATATCCTTCTTCCTTCCTCTCTCTCTAAAAATAAAAACATATTTAAAAAAATTTTTTTACAAAGACAGCAATATAACAAAAGACAGAGTGAAGAACAGTTTTGTATTTCTTTAAATACAAAACATGAAATATTTCCAATTTCATAAAATTAATGCAATAAAAATTAGGTACATGTATATGTGAAAGCTATATAATTTTATTAACCAATGTAACCTCAATAAATTTATAAAAATAAAAATTTAAAAAATTGGATGCATGAAAAAGTACAATATTTTACTGGGCTTTTACTTTTCAGTTCTTTAAAGGTTACAATACTTCTCAGATTAATGATATTCAGAATTAGTGCTTTGTGTCTATTGATTTCTATAGAGGCAATTAAAGACACAAATATGCAAGATATAATAACTGCATTTAGTATAATAGTGTTAGAATAAACTGTATAAAACAATTAAGTTTCATTCGTTGTCTCTCAGGCAATTTCTTAATTTCTAACCAAGACAGAGACCTTGAACATTTTCATCTCTCTCACACACACACACACACACACACACACACACACACACACAAACAGTTACCCATATTTTACTATGCATTGAAAATTAAGAGAAAATTAGAGATGAAGTCAATAAAATGAAAATCACAATAATAAAAAGTGACACTTTAATACCACTTGTTACAGTACTTAAATGTTATTAGTATAAACCATACAAATTTGTTCCATACTGTAACATGCTTTATTCATAGCATCTTTGTAGGCAATGATTCGAAATTACCACCAGAAGAATTTTTTTTAATGGAGCTGGTTGTGCCAACAACTAACTCTCCAGAGTAGAGTCAAGCAAGCCCATCCCTGGGGACAGCTTGCTAATTGCTTACGTCTCTAATGAAGGTAAAACAGCTATAACAATAACATTGCCTAATGAGCGAAGAAAATGTGTTTGCACAAAAATAAAATGGCGTAAATGTGTTGTTCTGTGCTCCAGTAGCTTAATGTGCCCAGTATATACTGACTTTCAAAAAGCAGAGAGAGGCAGATTTTAAATTACTAGTAAACTTGATATAAAAAATAAAAAACCACATAGTTTCAACATCTTTCTATCTCTTCAGCCAAAGTCTACCAACTGTCTGAGCATCTGCATCTTGAGAAAGGAAATTAAAAATCATGATCATGACTTTAAATCCTCCTTAAACTAACGTGATTGTTTCTCAAATTAAGCTTAGTTCATTCTACTTAGTTCATTCTATAGTATGTATTAGGTATGGACATGCTTCATCTTATTTCACAAGAAATTCAGATGGATTCCGAAATAGGTAGCACGTTTCCTGAAACTGGAATCTGAAAGGAAAAACTGGTCTCATGTACATATCAGGAAATGTTCCATATTACTCAAGCAGTCAACCCAGAATCTTCAGAGTTGCCCAAATTCACTCTGATATTTTCCCTTTTAGAGTCTTTTCTCATCATGTTCCCTTTGCCAGTTTTCTGGGGATAAATTCGTAATCGCTGTGACAGTCAGGTCCCGGTGAACCCCCACTTTTTCTCACTTTGTAATGCTGGATCTCTCCCATTGCCCTCTTCTGGTGGTGCCCGTGTTTTGGTGACTCCAGAGAAATTGCTCTGCTTTGTGCAGAACAATTATACTTTATCTCTGTGTAAGAGCCACCCTGAAGAGTAGGACCCATTAGTCTCCAAACAACTATTCATTATTTGATACTAAATTTAAAAATTAGGCCAGAGTCCATATAAATTTTCTACAATGTGAACTCCAGAAAGCATTAGTAATACAAATATATTTTATTTTACTTTTACCCCCATATACATAAAGTAACTCAATTCACTATTGTTTCATCTTACTGATCCTTAATATACTCTCAAACTTAGCTCAGCTGATAGCCTCTGGGAAAGCAATCTTTGGACTTGGTGGTCCCTAGAGCGCCTAGCACAGAGGCACACATATAGTTTGTAGAGGACAAAACAGAGATAATGGGGTACTTTAGTTTCACTTAGAAAAAGTTCTGGTTACTTAGAGAATTCTAGATTGTTCAATTAAAAATTAAAAGATGTTATTAAAAACTTTTAATGTGGGCTACTGGGAAAATATCCCTTAGTTTTCAGGAGACATTAATTTTAAGACACATTTTAATCATATCAGTAAACATGAATGTACCCAGGAAATAAAAGCCACAATTGCCAGAGGTTATTTTCTGAAGGTGGGAATATGTACAAATGTCTTTCTGGGGATTAGTGGATGGTAGTCAGGAATGTACAGTCATCGTATGGGACCTCGTAAATCTCCCTTTCTTAAAATTGAATTTATTGAGGTGACATTAGTTTGAAAAATCATACAGGTTTCAAGTGTACACTCAATAAAACATCATCTGCACTCTACACCATGCGCCTATTCCCCCAAGCAAAGTATCTTTCTGTACCCATTTCCCATTTTATCCTCCTCTACCTATGTTCTTCCCCTCCTTTCCCTCTGGTTATCACCACACTGTTGTCTGTATTTATGTGTTATATATGGCGTTGGTTGTTTTTTTTTTTGTTTGTTTGTTTTTTTTGCTTAATCCCTTCCCTTTTTTATATATCTTTATTGTTGAAACTATTACATACGTTTCCCCTTTCTCCCCCATTGACCTCTTCTAATCCACCTCCACCCTCACTTTCTTTCATCCAGTCCCCAACTCCCCTCCTCTCTGACAGCTGTCAATCTGTTCCATGTATCTATGCCTCTATTTTGTCAGTTTATTTTGTTCATTAGATTCCACATATAAGTGAGATCATATTGTTCTTGTCTTTCTCTGACTGGCTTACCTCCTTAGCTTAATAATATCCTGGTTCATTTATGCTGTCGCAAAAGTTAATATTTTCTTCTTCTTTTTTACAGTTAAGTAAGTATTCTATTGTGTAATGTACCACCACCTTAGTTATGCACTCCTCTACTGATGGGCACTTGGGATTTTCACAGTTTTATTGTAATCTTTTTAAGACTAAGTTTTGCTGTGATGATTACTTGCTGATTTTTCCTCTCTCCTGTCAGTACTGAGAAGATGTAGAAAGAAAATGAGACTAAGAAAGTGAAAGCCCTGAAGGTGTTGAGATCAGATTTCCTCATCTACAATTTCCATATCCACTGTTTCTATGTGCTCTGCATTCTGTAACACATCATTGAAAAGCATCCTGTCCATCATTGGAAAGCAGTGTGCTGTCCTCAATGACGTGACCAGAACTTGTATGGAGCAAAGACCCTGTTGCTATGCTAACTGAACCTCAAACACACTGACTGCCTGGGCCTTTTCTAATGAGGATAAAATACCCTCCTAAAGAGGCTGAACAATGCCAAGTAGCAATTCCCTGGGAAACCACTGGTGTTTTCTTTAGGAAATGTTTCCCACCTGAGCTCTGGATTTGACAGACACTTCATACTCACAGCTCTTCTTCTATTAGGGAAGCACATACTCTTTTCATTCTACTGATAAGCTGAGAAGAATATGATAATTTAAAAAGAAGTAAAACAGCCGAGACCAGCTTGGCTCAGTGGATAGAGCATCGGACTGCAGACTGAAGGGTCCCAGGTTCGATTCCGGTCAAGGGCATGTACCTTGGCTGCGGGTACATCCCCAGTAGGGGGAGTGCAAGAGGCAGCTGATGGATGTTTCTCTCTCATCGATGTTTCTGACTTTCTATCCCTCTCCCTTCCGCTCTGTAAAAAATCAATAAAAGTATATTTTTAAAAAAATAATAATAAAATAAAAAGAAGTAAAACAGTTTTTGGAACCCTCAGGCAATGATAAGACAGTGTATTGCATGTACTTATAGTGAAACCTGACAGCAATATAAGTGTTCAATTGTAGTACACATCTATAATAATAAATGAGACAATCATTTAAAGTCTTGTGCTCATAGAGCATGTAATAATGTTGGAAAATGATCATTACATAATGTTAAATGAGAAAAGAGGGATGCATCTGTATCACTGGTATGTTACCAATGCTATAAACATATTTGAATGTGCAGAAGAGGAGGGAATGCCAGAAAGAAATATACCAAAACATTGGCAATAGTAATAGCTTAGTAAGAGTCAAGTTGATTTACTTTTCTTCCCTAAATTTTCTGCTTTGACAGTAACTGTGTATTAACTCTAAAATCACAAAATGAATATAATCATTGTTTTTAAAGTAATATATGTAAATATAATCATAAAGTGGAAATTACAGAGAAAAAAATAGTAGAATTGTGGTCAAGAGCTTGAGCTCTGGAATCAGACTCTATGGCTTCATATCCTTAGACTAACTTCTTCAAACTTGTGTTTCCTTGTCAGTTGTATGGGAATACATTTCATCAAATCTAAGAATCCATGGATTGTAACATGCACTTACCACTATTTTATGTGCCAATAAGGTTTTTTAAATGCTGCAAAGCCCTAGCTGGTTTGGCTCAGTGGATAGAGTGTCGGCCTGCAGACTGAAAAGTCCCAGGTTCGATTCTAGTCAAAGGCACATGCCCAGGTTGCCAGCTCAGTCCCCAGTGGGGGGCATGCAAGAGGCAGCCAATCAATGATTCTTTCATCATTGATGTTTCTATCTCTCTCTCTCCCTCTCTCCTGAAATCAATAAAAGTATATTTTTAAAAAATAAATAAAATGCTACCAATACTCTATGTTGAGCCACATTCCTATTTCAGAAATGTGAATAAAAAAAAAGTCTCAGAGAATCAATAAAATATGATATTTGTAACTACTCAATAAGCTTTTGTTAAGAATGAATAAAGTAGCATACATAAAGTTCTTGGAAAAGTCTATGACAATCAATGCTTAATAACTGTGCACCATTACGGCAGACTCATCTAAGAGAGCTAAGACAAACTTAGAGAGTGAAGGCAGAGATTTCAGTTGAGAGGTCTGAGGATGGCAGGTAGATTGACATGGGAAAAGGGTGAAGGTATCTGAGCATTAGAGAAGAGTGTTTAGTCATGAAGACCAGAAGCCAGTGCATCCTACCCTTGTTTGACTGGATGTGATAACCACCAGTAGAAAATAGAGCCATGGTTTTAAAAGCAATTTGCATAGAATCCCAAAACTTGAAATTGTCATATAACTAGGTAAGAAGTTAAATGCTGAGAGTTGGAGAAAAAGAGGAAGAGGAAGAAAGTTTGAGATTAGATGGCTGAAGTATTGTAATCATCATATTATTCATTCATCCACAGAGTAATCACAAAACACAGAGCTCCATGCAGTTGCATGGGTGTCAGGAGATAAAACTCAAGGAAAAACACACTCACAGTCTCTTTCCTTGAGGACTTTCCTAACAAGTGAACAAAATAAAAATATATATGTAAGAATACATGCAATTTACATGCTTGTGATAGAAAGCATAAATTATAAAACTGAAAAATAATTGCAAAACTGGAGACATGCTAAAAAATATTCTCACATTTCCTAAGCTACAACAGGCTCTAGGAAATCAATGCTTTTCTTCAAGCACTTAACAAAAAAAAAGACCTATTATGATCAGAGATCAAGTATTTATGATTATCTTGGCTTAAAAGCAATCGTAATGAAAAAGAGTTATTAAAAGCATTAAAAAGCAATATTGGTCACTCAAAGGGTGAATCTGTTATGTTTTTAGTTACTCATGTATAAATTAATTACCAAATATTTGCCATGTGAGTGCTTAAGTTAGATGAGTGTAAAAGTACTGGCACAAGGCACAGCTAGGAAATAAGGTAAAAAATGTTGACCAAGAGGGAGAAATCTGGCAGAATGAGTCAACCAGAACCCTGACCATTGAACCTTTTCACGTTTTGTATAGAACAAATCTTGTATAGAAACAAGACCTCGCCTGGAAATGGTCCAGAAAACTAAAATACTCTATCATGCCAGGAATCGCACTGAGGTCAAACAAAGGGAAAAAGGAAATGTTGACAGAAACAGATTTGTATGTGCGCTTAACAGGCAAATCCATTTTAGAGCACAGAATAGCAGCCATCGTGGGGTCCATAATAAACTTCAAGCTGATGGTAGATTTTGGAATATACAAGCATTCAGGAACAGCTAAGCCCTTCTTCATATATATCCTCTAACTTCCCTAAGAGCATGATGTTTGTTTGTTTGTTTGTTTGTTTTCAGGAGAAAGCTTCAGCAGAGTACATCAGATGGGGGTCAAAGGGAATGGCTAATACTCAACACTTTGCATAAGTGTTGATTTTAAAACTAGCATTGGTGCTTGCTAATTTTGTGGATTTTTTTAGTTTTTAGGGCAGAATCTTTCAGGTTTTTATAAAATGATATACTTTTTTGAATCCTACCTAGAGTGGGTATGCTTCATTCATTTTCGAGTGTTGCATTACTGGAAAATGAATTAGATTACATGGAATCTAATTACATGAATTAGATTCCATGTAATCTCCCTGGGGAAGGGAAGTATATTGAGGCCATGGTGGAAGGAGGCCCCTATGCATCATGCTGAGCTAATGTAACATATGTGTGCCCTCCTCCCTGGATTTAACAACAAAAAAAATTGTCCAACCTGTATGGGTGACTCCCACTTTCAATTAGCAATAAAAGCCTTGTAGTGGGTCACTGCCTCTAATGAGGGATCAATAAGCATATATTTGCATGGTCAGTTTTAACTATTAGATCAGAGGTAACAAACTCATATTCCTACAAGGACCAGATAAGTCCCATAAATAAGCTCAGCAGGCCAGGGTGAAAAAACTCAGTTGAGCAAGTACAGTGATAAATGTTGACTGACACTTGGCGTCAATGTCGGAGATAGAGGGAGTGATTAAAGGGGTAGACACCACTCTGATCCCATTGATTGCTATCTGAGAAATGTGGCCCAATGACCAGATCCTCTGAATTTTCAACTGATGCTGACTTCACGGGCATACCACTTGTGCAGTCACACCAGACATGCACTTAGAAGGGCCCACACTTGCTTTGATGCTTCACTGTCATAAAATCATTAATAATTTTTTTAAAAATATATATTTTTTTATTTTTAGAAAGAGGGAGAGAGAGAGAGAGAGAAATATTGATGTGAGAGCAAAACATTGCACAGCTGCCTCCTACATAGCCCCCTGACTGGGAATTGAACTGACAACCTTTTGGTGCCCAGCCAACTGAGAACAGCAACCAGGCCCTTAATAATTTTTGAACAAGAGTGTCTGCATTTTTGTTTCGCACTGGACTCCCAAAATCATGTAACCAGTCCTATTTTAACAGGAACTGCATCTATAATGTCCTATAATATATTCCAATTTTTAAATATTGGCAATTAATTTATATTTTAAAATGTAATGAATGTTACACATTTGCAAGCTGAGTGGTCTAGGAGCGGGCATATTCTAGCATTTTGGAACTTGGAGCTGTGAAATCTTCAATGCAACCTGGCCAATCCCCTTGTCTTGCAGATGAGGGAAGAAATACTATGGATGAAAATAGAAACAGGTTGTCATATATAACACCCAATATATAGGCCTGCTGGAGCAGCTTTTCCTGGACATCCTTCCCAGACACAAGGAGTCTGGGTTTTATGGCATCTTGGTCAGTGTACTCTCTCAGCTTCGTCACTTTAATTTTTTGGATGGTGATTTTACTAAGAAAGATTCTTTTATTTTTTGGTGACATATTTTTCCCAGTGATTTTATTATGATTTACATAATAAATACCCAAATAATTAATATCTCTTGACTTAGCAAGGGGTCTGTAAATTTTAGGGCCCAATCTACTGCAGGAAGTACACTACCAGATCCTACCTGAGAGCTGCAGGCTTTTATATGAGTAATTCTTTTCTTTTCTTTTTTTAAAAATGTTTTTACTGTCTTGACTGGTTTGGCTCAGTGGATAGAGCATCAGCCTGCAGACTCAAGGGTCCCAGGTTCAATTCCCGTCAAGGGCACATTCCCAGTAGGGGGTGTGCAGGAGGCAGCTGATTAGTGTTTCTTTCTTGTTGATGTTTCTGACACTCTATCCTTCTCCCTTCCTCTCTGTAAAAAATCGATAAAATATATTTAAAAATATGATTTTATTGATTTCAGAGAGAGGAAGGAAGAGAAAGAGAAAGAAATATCAATGATGAGAGATCATCATTGATCTGCTGCCTCCTGTACGCCGCATACTGGGGATTGAGCCCAAAACTTGGGCTTGTGTCTTAATCAGGAATCAAACTGTGACCTCCAGGTCATAAGTCAATGCTCAGCCATTGAGCCACACCAGCCGGGCTGTGAGCAATTTTTTTCTTTTGTCCTCTCTGTATGCCATTGGTTTTGGTAACATACTATTGATGTAAAAAGGGGGGAAATAGCATGCACAAATGCATAATCATATTCTGCCATGACTGTTTTAATTTCCTATATTATTGGCATGTTAGAAATATGTTCATTACTGGGTCAAACCGGTTTGGCTCAGTGGATAGAGCATCGGTCTGCGGACTGAAAGGTCCCACGTTCAATTCCGGTCAAGGGCATGTACCTTGGCTGCAGGCACATCCCCAGTTGGAGGTATGCAAGAGGCAGCTGATCGATGTTTCTCTCCCATTGATGTTTCTGACTTTCCCTCTCCCTTCCTCTCTGTGAAAAATCAATAAAATATATATTTTTAAAAAATATGTTCATTACTGGGTTACTAGATATTACATAATTGCTATTTTTATAAATTTTAGTTTTTTGTTAGATTCAGCCCTATTTTTTTAAGAATGTGAAATAAACAACAATCTCTTTTCAAGAGTTCCCCAGTTTATATTTTTTTTGTGTTATGCTCCCATTTCTGTATCTTTCTCCTATCCCTACTTTATAGATCCTATTCCTAAGCAAACTCCAGTGGGCTATCAATAAATGAATATGTGTTTTGACAGATCCTGGAGTCATCAATGATTATATTTCTAGTAGTGAAATTTAACTGTATACCTGAAGCCATTGGTGTAATCATTTCAGCACCATGTGCCTCAAAGTCTCATTTTCAAAGTAGATTAAGTTTTGTAATGAAGTAGTAGGATTTAGAGACAACTTAATTAAAAGATGCTGTGTTAGGTCAGACAGGAGTTTTCAGGAATGGATTTGACAGACCTCAAAGTAAAATGTCAAAAACAAATAACCTGTGCCTTGAATAGAATAGAGCCTTAGTCCCTGCCAGATTAAGGGTGTGATTTAATTGAGGCAGTTTTTCTTTGGAATGCTCACCCTGCCTGTGAGGGTATCTGGGCCTTCCCAGGTCACCCTGAGGGATCCAGTGGACCTTTTACACCCAGTGCTAGACTGGAGTTCCCTCTCACAGAGACAGAGGTGGGCGGAAAGGCTGTGCAGCAGACAAGCGAGATGTTTTGGGGACACAGCAGGATGTAGATGGGGTGGCTGCCCTTTCTTTGTTCATTCATGGTAGCAGCCCGCTGGGCCGCCTGGCCAACAGCGCCCTATGTTTGCTCCTTTGTTGTTCCGTGCCATGTGGTGCCAGCAATATGCTGGCAGCTGATACCGTCAGCAGGTGCCCCCCAAACACCCAGTAGCCCTGGGAAGACAGGAGGAAATAAAGTTTGTGGCCACACAGGGCCTTGTGCCACCATTTCACAGGAACTTGGCTTCTGTTATTTGTTTATTATTTTTAAGCCAAAGGGTGCCACCCTTCTCTTTGTGGTTCTTTGAAGACAGCAAAACTTCACTGCTTTTCTCTGTTTCTAAGAAGGGTCATGTGTGCAAGATAAATAACCCCAAGATAATGAGAGGGAGCTGGACTGACTTGAAAAGGCCACACTGGGAATAAAACAAGTGAATAGCGCTGTCCAAGCAAAGCAGGAAAGATGTTTTCATTTTAACAAATACCTGCTATCACTTAAAAACATGAAGTGATGTGTGTAGTTCTTGGTGTGTGCAGTGTGCTACTTTTCAAGGATGTATGATGTTGACATACAGACCATAAGACAGCCTGTGTTCAGGTTCCAGCCACAATAAATACACCCAGTCATTGAGCACATGACCAGCAAACTCTTCCTCTTTACATGTTTTGGCCTTGTTTTATTAGTGAAAACTACTGTAGTTCATAATAAGAGTACTTTCAGGCATATCTGTGACAGGCAGTGACTTCTTCTGGAAGATTATGACTTGAGGTTGAAAGCAATTTCAACCATCCTTAGTTTAATCCTGTCTCTGCATTTATTTCTATGGAATGGAGTCATCTTTCAATCAAACTCTAGTCTATCTTTGTTTCCTCTAAATTTTATTAAGTGATTGGTTCTGAGAGAAAAAATTCTTTACACCAAAAGAATGTAATCAAGTATTGAGAATCACTCACTCAATGGCAATCTTCTCCAAGGAAGAATGATGTTCTTCTATACTTCATATGGAAAAACCTTATTAAACTTACAAATTATTTAAAATATGAAAGTCACCTGGGATATTTGATTTTATTCAAGCAGTCAAACATTTTCATGTATTCAACACCTTTGGATCAGTTGTGGAAACTGGAGCCACTCTGAGGAGGGTTGAGAGGTAAGTAGGAAATGACAAGTGGAAACAGTGAGAGTAGACAACTCTTTCAGAAAGTTTGGTTTTGAAATGATAGCTAGAAGGAGTTGGAGGATGAGCAAAGCAATTCACTTGTTAATTTGTTTTTAAGACAGGAAAGTCTTGTGCATATTTGATAGGTATTAAGAATAAACCTAGAGAGAGACCATTTGAAGCTATGGAAGCAAGGATGATCAGAAGGGAAAAGTCAGGTGGTAAACACACAATGCAATATACAGATGATGTGTTATAAAATTGTACATCTGAAACCTATGTAGTTTATTAAACAAGTAGGGGCCCAGTGCACAAATTCGCACACCTTGACAGGAACTGTGGGCCGGAAGGCTGTGATAGGCACAGAGGCAGGTCTTAGCCCATCCTCCGCGCCCCCACCTGGCCCCTCCTGCAGTGGCCTATGGTACCCTATCTGCTGACAGCCCCACTCCCGCTGCCACCACTCCCATGACACTGGTCCCACTGGCACCCACTGATGGCACAGAGTGATTGGGGCTGGTGCCAGCAGTGGGTACAAACAGTGGCTGCTGCCTCGATCACCCTTCAGGAGCAGAGGGAGGAGGAGTAGCCCTTCAGGGCCAGCAGCCGCTGCTCATACCCACTGTTGGCACTGAGTGATTGGGACCAGCACCAGGTACAGGCAGCAGGTGCAAGCAGTGACTCCAGGGCCAGCTGCAGGTGTGAACAGGGCTAGTGCAGGCAGCAGGTGCAAGTGCAGGGCAGGACTGTGGTATGTGGGAGCAGAGAATTTATGTAACCATCAGAGGCTCACCCCCATGACAGCAACCATTGTCCCACCTTAGTCCCCATTCACCTGCTACACCATCCCACTGCAGCCAACACTCACCATGTTCCACACACGCCCCCTGGTGGTCAGCATACATCACAGTAACCGGTTGTTTGGTTGTTCGGTTGTTCTGTTGTTCTGGTTGTTTTGCAGTTCTATTTGCATATTAGCCTTTTATTATATAGATGTCACCCCAATAAACTCAATTTTTTAAAAAGGAAAAAGTCCCTGTGAAGGTAGGGAACAGAACCCAGAGCATCTAAGGATAATGGGAAGGATGAGCCACATGCAAATGAAAGGCACCTCTTCCACTGTTACTGCAAGCCCGGGAGGAAAGGCTGATGCCTAGGCAAGTAACTCTGTGGACTTTGTGACCTGAATTGGAGGGAGCTTTTGTCTGAGTTGTTTACTTAAGTGGGTGTTTTGTGTTTTTTTTTTTCTTCTCTGTGTAGGTGAGGAAGGTCATCTGTAGAAAGTGAAAGGAGATTGATCAGTTTAGGACATTTGTGAATAGTTTTGATGGCCTGACCTGGCCAATGTTAAAATCAGAGCAAGCTGCAAGAATTGTTGGCCCATTTTGAGATCTCAGTTGAAATTAGAAACCAATACTACACATTATCATTAAAATGCAAGATTGTGAGGTTTTCTCTCACAGAACTCAGCAGCAACAATGTGATAAAAATCAAGGGAAGCACCAGGGATGGAAGAAAATTGAGGCTGATATTGAGAAGAGTTGAAGTGACAGGACAAGAAAACCACACTGGTCTTGACTTAGCTAAGGGAGGTGGCATTTGATGTCCATTTGCACAATCTCCTTAGTTAACAAAAAGGGGAACCAAAGCTTAGGGAGGTATGTTTAACCACCAATTTTTTTGAAGACTTTGTCATAAAACAAATCATTATAATCAGTCCAGTATGACTTTGTAATAAATGAGGATGCCATTGCTGAATTAAATCTTGGCTTCAAGTAGGTAAACAGAAGCAATAGTATGTAATAAAAGAAGACTATAAATCTTCATAAATTTTTGATATCCAAAAATTATGCTAAGTCAAGAAAGAGATATATGTGCTATCCATATTGATTGTACAAAAGGCTTCCATGAACCTTAATATTCCTAGGGAGTAAAATGTACTTCTTATGAATCTGAAATTAATATTCTAGCTACTTAGGATATAACTTCCTTCTTTAAAAGCCAGGACTTTGTCTTGCCTACAACAGTATCCACGAAACCTAGAACAGCACCTGGAAGAGTAGGAAGTTAATATTTGTTGAATGAATGAATATGTTAAACAAGCTGACTCTTCCCCTTAACCTCTTATAAGTACCTTACAGGCAAAATTAGGCTTATTTTGTACCTTTGCTCAATTCACACACCCTTTCCCCACAAAAGAATCTGATCTTTTTCTGTGTTATTTATTTCAGTTAAAGGAGTTTCTATCCACCTAAATAAAAAAGCAAAAAAAAAAAAAAAAAAAAAAAAAAAAAACCGGGAAAATCAGTGATTTCTCCCTCATTCCCTAAGGGGAATTCCATAGTTTGTCAATTCTATCTTGGGAAACATCTAATCAATACTTTCCCCTCAGAGAATTCCCTCAGTCCTGCTCTCTGCAGGCTTTATCATTCCTTAATTTGATTATTAAATTGGTTCTATATTTATGACCCAAATTTTTCCTCCATTGATCCAGTATTATTTCCAAATACCCATCCACTGGCTAAAAATATGAACCATCACTATTTTCTACAGGTTAAATTACCTCTGTGTGGCCTTTAAAGACACATAATCAAGTCCCTTGCTATGCTTTGGGTTTTGTCCACTTTATACTGTTGCCATTTAGTATTTGTCAATAGTTTCATAATTCTATGTCCTTTCTCAGGCTGGCTTCCTCTGTTCAAGATACTTTTGCTTCCTAATCCATTTGATAAAAATTGAAATTATTCTTTATATTTCCCCTCCATTATTAATGCATATTTCAATGAGCTACTTCTCTTGAAATGTATGTAGTGATTACTCAGTTACATTTTTCTTCCTAATATTTCTAAAAAAACCCCACTGTTTTAAAAAGATATAAAATATTAGTGATATATTAAGAGTAAAATGGCCATTTTAACCTAATATTTAAACCCAGTATTACAATGGACATAAATATAAAGAGATAAGACATTTTACTTTCTGTATAATTAGATTAAAGTAAGTCAATAACTATAAATAGGATTTCATTTTGCATCTCTCTAGTTGGAAAAATATAAAAATTTTATGTTTAAAACAGGATAGGCTAGGAGATAGGCACTCTAAATACATTGTGAGATTGTAAGCTGATAAATCTTTTCTGAAAGGAAATTTAACATCCTTCAAATTTTTAAATGCAGCCACCAACTGACATTTAAGATATTCTTTCTTTTGTAGGCCTCTTTGTTTCTAACTCTCCTATTGCCCCCACTTTTTTTCTTCTCATTAGAAATGGAGATTCAGACAGGAGTGGGATCCTAATGGGTAGGTGCTTCAGTGAATAAATTTTGGTCACTTTGGTTGTGTGCCAGAAATTTTTTCCCCAGACAAATGTAGTTTGTGTTTCTAAAAGAAATGAAAGATGGCCCATAATGAGTTCAAGTGAACAAGCTAACCACAGCCAGAAGATCCAGAATGTTGGGGCAGGAACTGTGAAACAGGATTTGTCTTCAGACAACATGCAGTAATACATATATGTTCTTCATATCTGAGAAGATTTAAAGAAAGTGGTTGAGAGACTGAAGACATTCCTTTTGCAGTATTCATATCCGTGAGAGCTGCGAAGGGTAGCTCAGAGAGGAAAGATCCCTGGTCCCCCAAACCACCCATGATAAAAACAGGAGCTAACCTAAACCCATGTGCTTTCACCAGTGCCCTGGCCACATCCTTCCATCTGGATCAGAAGTTCCAAAGCCTCATCTAGAAATTCTGGAGCCACTAAGGCCTGAGTTGACTCCTCTAACAACATCACTGGAGGATCAAATCAATCACAAGAAGTGATGACAGGAGGTCTGACTTTTTTACTATCTTATTTTTAATCTGATGTGAACAAAACACAGGAATTTTAACTTGGAAAAACATACACCTACTCTAATTTATTTTCCTTTAATAAGCCCACTGCAAAAAATTAAAAAAAAAAACTTCTTTTATTCTTTTCTAATTTAAGTTGATTTTTTTCTATATATTTGATGGCCAAACTATTGAGTGACCGCTGTTTTCTTGTCTTTGATGGTTCTTTCTTGTGATTACCATCTAGGAAGCATTTCTGTATCCTCCTAGAATCATTCAATAGTAAACCTTCAATATGGTCACACACTCTTACTCTTCTTATTCAATTTTACAGCAGATGGACTTGGGAGGAGTTCAGCCATTGTCCAACTTGAGAGCAAACTCTGAATTCCCTAATTCCCTGAATCTGTTTCCATTTCCATATCTTCCTTGTTTGGGTCCACGTTTGCCTCACATCCTTTGGGTATTCAATACTTGACCTTATTTACTCCAGCCTTCATCTTTTCTTCCTGGAAAGCCTGGGTTGCTCTTCTTTCTAGAGCCAGTTTGTCACGGCAATTAAAAGCCCAAGCCTGGAGCCAGCATCCCCGCCAGTTAGTAAGTGTGGTCTTTTACTTAAACTCTGCAACTCATTTTGGCCAATCTCTGTACCTCAATTTCCTCAACTTCCAAATAAGGATGCCAATGAGTTTTTGCCCTATTGAATTCTTATGAGGTCCTTATGAGTTAACACATGTGAGGTGCTTAACCCAGTATCTGACATAGAGAAAACACTAAATAAGTGTCAACTTTCATTACTTCAAAGACACTTAGTTCATTCTGGGAAGAAAGGTGGTACCTATTGTTTAAATAGGAAATTTCACTTGGAAGATAGAACACACAATAGGAGCAAGCCACTACCTACCCTGACATAAAGGCTTCTATACAAGCTTGAGATGTACTTATCTACCTCTTACCTTGAATTTACTTGAAATTAATAAATATAATTGTTTAATTATACCCTAATACTATAGTCAGAATTTCCACTTACAATTCTCCTTCATGGAACTCCCAGCCCAGCCTTAACCCTCAACCTACAGGACCATGTGCTGACTGGAGCTGGCTCATTGCTAGGGGAACACAGTGATTCAGGGCAGTCACAGGTCCAGCCAGCCCTGGCTCATCTCCATTCTAGAGAACTTCCAGAAGACTGGTGGCCTCAGCATCCCAAAATGTAGCAAGAGCTGACTTTCCTGGCATGTGGTGGTGATTCCACTGGCCCTGAAAGAATTTTCTCTATTTCCTACTAGTACCTTAGGCTTCTATAGCTTGTCAAAGTAAAAATGCCACCAAATGATTAATTTATACCTGGCTCATGTTAGAGGCACATAGACTCCTGAGAGGTGGGGAGAGATACAAGATAGACAGAAAGGAAACAAATCTTTAACTTCTCAGTAATACATCTTCCTAAAGCCAGTCCTGTTTCCTAGACTGACCCAAGACGGATAGCTTGGATTTTTTAGGCTAAGAAAATTCCTTGTGAAGAGGAATCTCTCAAGACAGGACTCAGAAAATTCCAATAAAATCCTTCAAATCTTGAGTCAAAATAAGATTACTTGAATTTATCATACTTGGCCAGACTTTTGCCCTTACTCTGATAAGGACCTGGATAATAGCAATAACAATCATGAAAAAGGGAGTTTACTTGCCTTTTCTGATAACATCTGCCAATTGACTCTGGAGCAATATTTTATGGCTTTAAGGCTGATTGTAAAATAAAGGACTTCTAAATTATAGAGTGTGGGATCAGAGCTACCGCTTAAATCTGCCACTTGTGTGCATGTGGTTTTATGGTCACATTTAATCCCCTTATCTTTGGCAGGTGTAGAGCCATCAGGAACATTGTATATAATTGGATAGGTTATAGCATGAATAAGGATGCCCAGCTGAACGGCAAGGTGGCGGGCAGAGGGAGGGGGTGGGGAACTATTATCCGGCTGCATTCTGCTTGCCTCGCTGAGCTCCTTGACTGAGGGAAGAATTCCCATAGAGTAAAGGGTACTTTAAAAATTCTCTCCAAGGTATTCCAATGGCTAATGCACAGGATGCATCTACCTCCATGGGACATTTTTAATAATGCAAATTAAAGTGCTCCAGGAGATGCAGCAGCAGTCTTGGTGTACAATTTTAGCAACCTAAATTTCTTACCTATGATGGAGGAATTCTCTATTATATATATAGCTCTTCAAGAGAAGCAGAGCCCACCATGAAAACCAAACAGACCAGATCACTTTCTGGCTTCCTTTGCAGCCACAGTGGAAGATCATGACCAATCAGATATACATTCCCTGGACTGGGACTTGGAAATTGGAGCTGCTCAAAGGAGCATGGAGAATTCCTTGGGGCAGCAGCAAATTCCAGTGTTGAAAGCAGCAGAGGCAGGGGCAGTAGGAGCTGTAGAAAGCATCCCCCGCCCAAGCCCCAGAGAAGACTTGGCAAGCTGGGCTGCTTGTGACTTAGCAAGCTGGTTCTGTCAGAAGGTTTGGTTGTTGTCTGGCCACTGCATTGCATTCCCTTATGTCCAGCCTGTTTCCAGGCTGATACTCAAGTTTCCCAGCAGTAAATTATTTTTGTATTTAAATTTTGGTCTCAGTGGTTTGCAAATGGGAACACGGAGTGCTCTGATGCTGATACCTCTATCATTTAGAGCTAAAAATTATTCCAGCAATGGTATCAGACAGAGCTCTTCACCTTCCTACTACCAAACATACACGTATACCTACTTCTTCTGGGCCAACACTCACCTTACTTTGGGTCCAATCCTCTCCTACCATCTCAGAAATCTTAGAAGAACAACTATTTATTTATTTCTTGTATATTTAAACCCCCTCCTCTCAACTAGATCCTTCCTATCAGCACTGAAATATGACCACATAGCTCCCAGCTAAGTAAAATGACTTGCCTTCAGCCCACGAGTCTAACTATATTGTTCTAGCTCACCATTTACTAACTGAAGTGCCAGAGTACTATATGTTCTAAGAGCAGGTTATAGGTGTGCTATGAGATAGTGCAGGTTGTAAATATTTATGATAATAAATATTTGGTGAATTAGAATTTCTAGTAGTAAGACCCAAGAATCTCTTAGGAGTAAGTGCCCATTTTAAACTTTTCTTGCTAGAACTCAATGAAATTTTTAAGTCTGAGGAGTTACATTTTCCTTCACTTCTGGAAATTTCTGTACCAGTTTTGCCTTTCCCTCACTCTCTTTTCTTCCTTTCTGAAAAGCATGTTAGGCTTGCAATAGAGATTCCCCTCTCTCTTTTATGTCTCTTAAATGCTCTTCCACATTTTCCATCTCTTTTTCATTCCTATAGGTTCTCATGATTTTCCCCAAAATGTCTTAAATCTCTCGTCTACTATACCTATCCTACTCTTTAGCATGGATATTTTTCAATGATTATAGTTTTTATTTTCAAATGTTTAATTGATTCTTCTTTACACTTGTTTTTCCTCCATAATGCTGTCTTCTTGCCACATGATTTTCAAAATTATTTTGAACGTTAAAAACCTTTTGGGATTCCTCTAATATAGCAGTTCCTGGCTATGAGTTCTTCTATTTGTTATGTATGCTAACACTCCCTCTCAAAGCAATGTCAGCTTTTGTGCTTTTGTCATTTTAGTCTCTGAGCTTATCTTCAAGGAGAATTATTTCCATGGGAGCTCCTATACTCAGTTCTAAGTGTACCTCTCTTAGAATCCTCATGTTTCATTATTTCCAAACAATTTTTTACATTTTTTTTGTCCTTGGTTTCTGTACGGCAAGATACACATGAATCAGAACCACAAACCATACACTACATGGATGTGGGATTCAAAATCCTCCAGAATGTCTTCTTTGCCACTCATTTCCCACTTTCTTGTGATGTTTTTGAGTGAGTGGGCAGTGTATTTTTTTTTAACCATTTTTCTCAATGGAGAAGACTCTTCCTAGCTCAAGTTTATGTACTGGGGAAGAACAGCCCCATCCTAGCCTCTTACTACGCACAAGGCCTCCAAGGTTTGACTCCCATTCCTGACTGACTATTACAACTCTAAAGTTTATATCTGCTCACAATGTTCCTGCAGGCTGCTTCATTTCCATTCATGTCCAAAATTACATGCTTGCTTGGAGTTCCCATTACACTTACATATCCAGATATTTTACTTTTCTGCTTTGCAGCTTTTTATTTTATTTTATTTTATTTTATTTTATTTTATTATTTGTCAAGGACATTTTTTCCATTGATTTTTAGAGTGGAAGGGAGGGAGAGAGACAGAGAGAGGAACATCAATTAATTGCCTCCCTGCAACTGAGGTACATGTCCTTGACCAGAATCAAACCCGAGGTCCTTCAGTCTGCAAGCCAATGCTCTATCCACTGAGCAAAACTTGCTAGGGCCATATGTTTTTAAATCTGTAATGTATTTTTCTGTGTTATCATATGAATTGTCATTTTAACCAACAGTGTGGACATTTTTAACCAATTTACTAAGTAATCCTTACAGATGCTAATATTTGTATATCATACATAAAAGTTTGAAAATCATTGCCTATAGGAATTCAATACTTGTTTTTTCACTACTGCTCATTACTCACCACCCCACAAAAACCCATAGCTGATCACCCAAATTCAATTTTATTTCCTAAATATTCTTGTCTTCCCACTACTCCTCAATTTACTTGAACTACTGAAATCCTTTCATAACTGAAATCCACATATCTAAACTTTGTCCTTTAAAATTCCACCCCATACTATCAGGGTGATCTATCTTTAGCATGCATTTGTTCAAGCCTAAAATTCCTTCTATTCCCTGCAAGATAAAGCCCAAACTTCTAGAACTATATAAAAGTTTATCCATAATCCTGCCTTATTCTTCCTGCTTTTTATCTTAATATCTTGAACTTGGCCTCATGAGGTTTTCTACATAGACAATGTTTATGAACTTTCAGTCTTATGCATGCTAAAATGACCTTATCTCTGTACCCATTTCTTCCTAAACTATTGAATTCCTATCCATGTTTCAAGATTCAGCTCAGGGCCTTGGCTAGTTTGGCTCAGTGGATAGAGCATTGGCCTGCAGACTGAAGGGTCCCAGGTTTGATTCTGGTCAAGGATGTGTACCTTGGTTTCAGGCTTCTCCCTGCCTGAGCCCTGATCGGGGCTAGTGCAGGAGGAAACAAATCGATGTGCTTCTCTCACATGGATGTTTCTCTCTGTCTTTCCCTCTCTTCCACTCTTTCTAAAAATCAATGAAAAAATATCCTCAGGTGAGGATTAAAAAAAAAGATTCAGCTCAGGCAATAGCTTGTTTAGGAAACCTTCTCTGAAGATATGGAAGCAGCCTAAGTGCTCATCAAAAGATGAGTGGATAAAGAAGGTATGTTACACATATACAAAGAAATATTACTTGTCCATAAAAAGAATGAAATCATATCATTTGCAACAACATGGATGGGCCTAGAGGATATACTATGCTAAGTGAAAGAAGTCACAGAAAATAACAAATACCATATGATTTCCTTTATATGTGGGACTAAAATAAATAAACAAATAAAACAAAAACAGACTTATAAATCCAGAGAACAAAGTGATGGTTGCCAGAGATGAGGAGGGTTGAGGGACTGGGTGAAAAGGTGAAGGGATTAAGTACAGATTGGTAGTTACAAAACAATCAATGGGGATGTAAAGTACAGCATAGGGAATATAGTCAATATTGTAATAACTATGTATGGTGGCAGTTGGTACTAGACTTATCAGGGGGATCACTTTATAAATTATATGTCTAACCACTACGCTATACACCTGAAACTATTATAAAATAATATTTCATGTCAACTGTAATTGAAATGTATATATTTTTTCCAAAGAAACCTTATTGGGCCCTCTAGTCAGTGCCAAGGGCCCTTCCTCTGTGCTCCCAGGGGACCCTATATCTCCTGTGCCATATGGCATTATATTGAAATTTTATTTCTGGTTCTCTCACAAGACAAGGGCTTCCAAAGGGAAGGGATTATGCATTATCTTTGTATTCCCAGCATGTGGTTCAGAGGCTGGAACATAGTAGATACCGTTTGTTGAACTGAACTAAATTATTGAGAATCTCAGAAAACCAGCTCTCGCTAATGAGCTGGATTCTCTCTTAAAATTGTATCTGCTTTGGAATGTTTAACCTGGTCAGAAAAACATATCCGAAAAAACCCTAGGCTAAAAAGATTTTCAGTAGATTATGTGGTTGGAAACTTGGGATGAGTCCAGTAGAAACACTCAATGCTTGTTGATATGCTCACTTGGCATTTCCTATTGACAGTATAATTCTTTCACTAATTTAAGAAGTTTCCCCATTTGCTCCATCATACAAGATAGTAGTAACAATCTCACTGAAAAATAAAGAGACTGAAAAAAGTAATAGAGAAGCAATTAGATACAATATTTTCTTGCATTAAAAATATGCACAGTGTGACTCCAGCTTTGGATAGAAACAATAGCAATGACCAAAGCCTGGAGTGTACCTACACACCACATTCAACCTCTTCAGATGGCTGATAGTCTCCCTTTTCATATCCTGGGATACCGTGGAGTATTTGAGGTCCCATGTACTTTTCCCTCTCTGATAGACAAAAATTAGACTAGCTCTCTTTAAGATAGTATGTGCCAAAAAATAGCATTTCTTTTCTTTTCTGAGGTGTGGGTGTCTGTGTGTTAAGTGCACATGGGGATTGTCAAGGGATTTAATACATTTTAAAAGTATAAGTTGCTTTAAAAAATCTTAAGTTACATTTAAACAAAGAAAAATATCATTTTAAGGCTAAAAATGATTTTTTTTTCAAGAAGCCTTTTCATTGTCTGTGTTCTCTACCTTACTTTGAACATTTGAAGCACAACGCATTTAATCAGGATGAGTTCATTCATTTATGTGTCAACCCTGAGGTGGTTTTAAAAAATTCCATTTGTCCTTAGAGAAAGTGAACATCAAGCCACTTGCCTCAGATTACAGTGTTGCTGACAAAGTTGGAAACAGGACTTAAGAATTTTCCTGCTAGATTTCCTTAAACTATGAAAGTCATTGAAATAATTTCGAACAATGTAATGAGTGTGAATGTAGGTGTGGGGATTTTCCTTAGCTGTTGTAACTTGCAAAGAGTTCCAAGGAAATTCTGGGTGGGAACTAACAATTAGAACTGGGATGTTGTTCTCCAAGTAAGAGCTGGTGCTTCGAATGTCTTGGTGCAGTTTGGGGCTTTAATTACTGTCTCTTCATATTTACCCTTATAAAGAAAGCTAATGTAGTCTATAAATTCCTTAACTATACTTCTATACCATAGTTTGATTTCCAAAACCTGAGATTCCTTTGCTCCAACTAATTCTTTTTTTTTTTTCTACAGCTGTAATTGGCCATCTACCTTTAAAAATGCAAACATGTTACATGAACCAACAACCCCCACAGAAGTCTCCACATTTCTGGAGTTGCGGTGTCCACACTTGCCCAACTCACACTTATGCCTGCCTAAGTGCCCTCTTACACACACACACACACTCACACACACACACACACACACTCACACACACACACACACACTCACACACACACACACACACACACACACATACATACACACACACACACACACACACACACACTCACACACACACTCACACACACACACACACACTCACACACACACTCACGTCCACAGGACACTCATAGCGCCTTTGTGGCCAGCACCTGGCTCTTATCTACTGATATTCCTCCAACTGACCTTTACAGATGTGCACATCTGAACCAACTGGAAGACTTTAAAACCAGATTACACTCCCACACCCAAACTCTCCCAAATTCTGAGTGGCACTAGAAAGACACTTGATATATTTTTTAAAAGCTCCTCTAATGGATCTGATGCACAGACGTCAAACTATAGAGCAGGAGGAAACCTTTAATAGACCCATTCTGAAAGGGTAGATGAAAAAGAGAGAGAGGCTCCTCACTGAATCACCTTGTCTGATAATAATCACCTATGAGTTTATTTTCTAACAACTACTGGATATCTATTAAAATTGACCTATTTCACCCTGTCCAGTGTAGCTCAGTTAATTGGGCATCGTCCTATGCACTGAGAGGTTGATGGTTCAATTCCTGGTCTGGGCACATGCCTAGGTTTTGGGCTCCATGGTGGGGGGCATGCAGGAGCCAGGCAATCAATGTTCTGTTCCACATGCATCTCTCTCTCTCTCTCTCTCTCTCTCTCTCTCTCTCTCTCTCTCTCTCTCTCTCTCTCTCTCTCTCTCTCTCTCTCTCTCTCTCTCTCCTTCTCCTTTCCTCTATCTCTAAAAACAAATTTAGAAATATATATATTTCAAAATTTACCTGTTTCTTGGGATATTACCTTGTTGAATAGTTTTTGCTTCATAAACCCAGGTCTATTTATCAATGGAATTTTTTTCATTTCCTATTGACAGTAGTATAGACTTCTTCTTTATTAAAAAAAAAAAAAAAAAGGAGAAAGGCCCTATGAGAGACATGAAAGGAATGCCTAACTTAGAAACCTTTATAGAAACTGTCTGAAAAATTATTTAATAAGACCTGAGATAGCTTCTAAGTGTCTTCCCACTTTTAAAACAATGTACTTGGTTGACAACAAAAAGTAAAGATTTTTAGGAAATGAAAATGCAATTGGTAATTAAAACTTGAAAGTTTTAGTTCATCTAAGACAGGCAAGTATTTTATACTAAATTATTGTACCACTCTGATCACTATTTCAAGAAATATCTTTTGCACAGTAGCCATGAGGTAGAAGCAACTCATATGTCCACGAATGGATAGACAAACAAATGTGATATATACATTTGTTGGAGCCTTAAAAAAGGAAGCACATGCTGACATATGCTAACCTTTGGAAGAACCTTGAGGCCATTATGCTAAGTGAAAAAGCCATTTTTTTAAAAAAGGACAAATATTGTATGATTCCACCTATATGCAGTACTAGAGTAGTCAAATTTATAGAAGCAGAAAGTAGAATTGTGATTTTGAGGAGCTGAAAGGAGGGGGAAATGGTGAGTTGTTATTTAATGGGTATAGAGTCTGTTTTCCAAAGTAAAAATGTTCTAGGGCTTAGTTGCACAACAATGTACATTTACTTGACACTACTGAACTCCACACTTTGAAATGATTGTGATGGTAAATTTCATGCCATATGTTTTTTTACCACTACTTAAAAGGAGAAAATAATGTCTTCCAGTTGAAAAGCCAAGTGCCCTGCATTTGTGACTGAGCAATTGAAATTGTCAGTTTAGAAAGATCACTGAAGAATTGTAATTACAGCCCAGACAGTAGAAGTCAGCTTTGACTTTGACACAGGATATTTGAGCAAAATTAGGGAGCTTTATTACTCAACTATTCATTCTTTTAGACTGTCAAAAAGTACTTATTTGTTATGTATTTCCTGAGCTTCAGTTTCATAGAAGCTTGAATGGATTGGAGTCAGCCTAATTCTTAACTAGGAGGGATCAGATTCAGGCCAGGGTGTCTCAAGGATATATTTCTGAGGGCCTTCCACTTCTAGATCTGGTTAGTCTCCTATCAGGCCAATGTTGTTCCCACTATTATTAAGGATGCCCTAGAAATTTGACTCTGACACATAACTTATCAAATATGGCACCTATGGCTTTTCTGGGTCAGGACCAGAATAGGAACTCACCATTTGTCAAACTTGAGATATCTTTAACTTATTCCTAATGAATAACTCACCTGATTATCCCTATATCTTATAATCTCAGACGCTGGGAAGTTGTGACACCACAAGACACTAGCAAGAGATGAGGCAAGTGGCTTTAAGCCCAGTCCATATGTTCCCCACCCTACCTGTTATCCTTGCATATCTTAGAGATACTGATGGAAACAGGTTTAAAGGTCTACCTCTTAAATCTACTTAAAGATTCCTGTTTGAAAATTCAAATGTATATGTTATCTTTTCACTGCCAGATTTCTTAATGGAATTAGAGAAAGCACCTTACAAAAGAATGAAATAAGACAGATTGTTGAATCCAACAAAAACAAGTAATAATTGCATTTGATGACTTGTTTTGTAGCAAGCACATTTGTCTAAACTTGTTAAAATATGCAATCTGAAACTTGCTAATATCTACATAGCAAAAGTTCACATCACCACCACACCTTTTCCTCTCTCTCTGACTCTTTGCATGCTATTTTCAAGTGACAAATGCTTCTTTTTTGGAGTTATGCCTTTGCAACCCCATCTTACATGCCTATAACCCAGTTCACATACAGATTCTGAAATTTAGTATGAGGAATGAAACTGGTTTTAGGTTGCTAATACTGCTTAATGTTCACACCATTTCTCCAAGTGCTAAACCATCCCCACAGAGCAGGACTGACACCTTTCAGTAAGAAAGTTCTCAGGTGTGGCAAATCGTGGCTATTTTACTATCATCTTTTAAGGTTTTTGGTATAGGTTGCCCTAGTAATCAAGAACATAACTGCAGGAAAGCCAGGAGCGAGACTAAGCTAGGAATTTTCAACTTTTTCATTTCATGACATACGTAAACTAATTACTAAAATTCTAATTACACCAAAAAACTAATTACACCAAAAAATATATTTCCAACCTGAAAAAAAATGTAACTTTGATTCCTTCACACCAGATGGCTATTGTATTGCCTGTTGTCATTTTTTTTTTATTTGACAATTTAAGGGAAAAAAGTGGTCAGTGCCTCTGACTAAATAGTCAGGTACTGCATGTTTTAAAAAGTATTGCCACACACTGGTTGAAAATCACTGGACTAAGCTAATGATTGTCAGACTGTAAGATTTTAACTAAGAAAAGCAAGGGTTAATTTGTTATAGTATTTGCAATATGGTTTACTTGTCATCGAGTTGACACAGATTACAATGTCACCAATCTATATATACAAAAAGCTAATGTGCAAATTGTCCCCTCGGGAGTTTCGGAGACTGGAAGTTCGATTGCCCGCTATGCTGTGCACTGACCATCAGGAAGAAGCACAGAATGAAGGAAGGCCCTGGCTGGCAGCCAGAAGGCCCCAATCAACCCTGATTGCCAGCCAGGCCGAGGGACCCTTCCAGTGCACGAATTTTGTGCACCAGGCTTCCAGTACTAGATAAAATGTCATCTATCAGCAGCAGCACATGTTCATAAGAAAGCATGAATGTGAACAAAATTGGGAGAGGGTTACAAAATGTCCCTGCAACGAGACCTCCAAAGTGACCTTGCCTTGTAGCTCTTGGGCAAATGAATTTTAAGATGGCTCACTTTTGATCATTGGGTTATATCTAGCATAGTCATCAAGACTTTATGTTTGCTTTGTACCTATAGCATCTTGAGAAACTTGGTTTGAACAATTGAAGGCCAATACACAGTTTTAGTGGCACCTGCTGTCCCCTCTGAGTCTTTTTTGCAATATGATTTACTCTTTAGTACAGTGGATAGCTGACAGGGAACTGAGAAGAGGAAAATCAGAAAAGAGAATCTTTAGGGGAGCCATAACAGTTGAACTAGTAATCATCTGAGGTCCTAGATAAAAGTACTTGGTCCCAGCTATGTGGACTCTATATCTGTGGATCTCAGTGGTTCTCAACCTTTCTAATGCTGTGACCCTTTAATACAGTTCCTCGTGTTGTGGGGACTCCCAACCATAAAATTATTTTCGTTGCTACTTCACAACTGTAATTTTGCTGCTATTAATGAATAGTAATGTAAATATCTGTGTTTTCTGATGGTCAACTAAAACCATCAGAAAACACAGATATTTACATTACAATTCATAACAGTAGCCAAATCATAGTTGTGAAGTAGCAACGAAAATAATTTTATGTTTGGGGGTCACCACAATGAGGAATGTGTTGGTCGTGGCATTAGAAAGGTTGAAAACCACTGTGATAGATAGTTGTGACTTCCCACCAGCTGCTTCATTAACTTACTCTGTCCATTTTAATTTATATTGATCAGTTAGTTCAATATTCAAGTGAATCCTACCTTTCAAGTACGAGTCCAAAGGGGCAATCACTTCTTAAACTGAGAGCTTGGAGCCAAGCTTGATGCTTTACCAGTAATTTCTGGTAGTTTCTCCATATGCATTTCACTGTCCTCAATCAAATTAACTGTCAAACATTGCTTACAATGAATCTGATTAAAATTTTTCAATTTCTTAGGGGGAACTTGACTTGAGATTCTTGCCACTAATAAAACTATTTTTTGCTTCCTGGCACATACCAGGTTACAGCAACAGAGATATTAAAGAACTGACAAATTACTCATTTAATTCCAGCTTATAATATTCAACTAGTAGATTTTACTGTAAAGTCCTATGTTTGATAATACTTGCCAAAAACCACTATCTCCAAAATTTCACTTACAAAGAATAAAAGTCCTGAAATAGTAGTAGTATCAACATAAACTAATATCATGTCACTCAGAAATTCACAAAACATTTGCCTAATACACTCACTCTTATTTTTTTAAAATATATTTTTATTGATTTTAGAGAGAAAGAGAGAGGGAGAGAGACATAGAAACATCAATGATGAAAGATAACCATTGATTGGCTGCCTCCTACACTCCCCTCCCCCATGGGAATCGAGCCCACATCCCAGGCATGTGCCCTTGATCAGAATCAAACCCAGGACACTTCAGTCTGCAGGCCAATGCTCTGTCCACTGAGCCAAACCAGCCAGGGCTCACTCTTACTTTTAACATCATAAATACTTTTAAAATATGAGATCAGGTCCATTTCTCTTTAAGCAAATTGCTGCTATAAAATTGTTTCAACTTTGCATTAAGAAAGCAGCAGTTTTTAAAGCATTATTTCATGGGAAAATAATACATTATCGTAGAAAACTTTCCATTTTGATGCTTCCTCTAATTTCTCTGTACACTGTTCAAGGCTACTTCATTTCATATGAGAAACATTTCTCTTCTTCTTTGTCTCTACTTACATTTCTTTACTATTTAAGTTCTTGTAGGGCCACTATTGTACTCGCTGAGCCTGTGTCCCCTTTCATTTCTCTGCTTCAGGGCAGAGTGGAGTTTCTGAAGGACAGAGATATTTATTGGGAAGGTTAACTTCATTAGGCGTCTTTTACCATAAAAAGCCCTTCAAAGTGACGTAAGCACCTTGGTGCTTCAGAATCTCAAATTTTCAGTTCTCGAATACCTGCCTTCACTTTATGATTCGAGATTAAGTCACAGGTGGCTAATTTCCTCCCAGAAGGCATCTTCATTCAAAAGGAGTGATGGGCATAGGCACAACAACAAATATCTGCCCAATCAAAAAGTTCTCATGGAGGAAAAGCTTTTCATTGTTTTTATAATCTCATTAGAGAAATTTAGCAGCACTTTTACACGGCAGATATGGCACTACTTTGTACCACCTGTATGTTCATCCTCTCTGGTTTCTGTTTTCTTCCACCCACTCTTCCTCTGGCCGTTTGCCAACGATGCCAACACTGGTTAGGTGGGGCTGAGAAACTGAAATTGCTTCATACTCAGCTTTGGCCCGCTGGGCTCTCTCTACCCCCCAGGGAGGATTGGACTGGAAAACAGCTTCCTACCAGGAGCCGATAGGTGTGACAATACGCTTCCCTCCCTGTTCTCTGGGTGTGATTTGGGATTGTAGACCAAAGAGTAGATTTGGCTGTAGCAGGCACTGACTGTATTTTCTTTTCAGAAGACTTATTGAACACTCGGTTTCGTTCTGTGCTGAGCTCAGCCAGTAATATAAAAACTCATTTACTGCACGATAGGTCTTTTCTTTCTCAAAAAGACTGGTTGCCCATCTGGTAAATGACGATTCAATAAGAATGATGAGGTAGAGTTACACTGACCCTCAAAAAGAGAACGCAGCAGTATCCCTCAGTCACAGAAAGGGGTTTGACTGAGTACAGACATTCTAATGCTGCACGAAGGCAAGTTGGCTAGTGGACATTGGTCCAGCTTATTTCTTTGAAGTTAGCAGGATATCAATTATTCTTTATTCTTCCTAATGTAACCCCAATGTGCACTATACTGAATGACCTGAGGCCAGTCTTTCTTGGTTCTCTGTGTGAGAAGGGCTTTAAGAGAAGGCTGCCTGCCTCAATAACTGCTGAGGTTCCTGGGACCTTAGACCTTAGGGATCCCAGCTACTGCTCCAGGTTTCAATCATGTATTCATTCCGCTACCCTTCAGCTCTGATGGCCACAGAGTAACATGATATAGTGGAAAAATACACTGAGATGGGGAGTCAGAAATTCTGGCTTAGAGTCCTGCTTCTTGCAGTTTTATTAGCTGTGGCTTTGGGCAAATCATGACATTTTTCTCTGCTTCCAGATTTGACTCTCTAGAATGCCATGACTGAACAATTTGGTTTCAAAGGTTGCAATCATCAAGATTTGGTGGTTCTATTTGATTTCCTAATATATACTATGGGGTAAGCCCCTGGCTGCAAACTTCATGATCAGAAATCAGACACTTCCTGCTTTAAGAAATGGCTTCACAGACCAGGAAATGTCATCTTATCCAAACTCCCCGAAATGTAGGACACTGGGTAGGATGAGGTATGTGTAACCCAGTGCTGGAAGGCACGGTCTGGAGCCAGATTGCTCAGATTTGAATTGAGTCACTCTGATTTCGGGAAAGTTACTTAAATCTCTCTGTGCTTCAGTATTTGCATCTAAAAATGGGATTATTAATAGTTCTCGTTCATCAGGTTGCTACAAAAGTGAAGTGAACTGGTACATATAAAATTCTTAACTAGTACATAACACTATGTTATAGGTGGTAAGTGTTAACTTCTCTCTGGATTTCCTCCAGTAATAGTCTGCATATCATATGCAAATAAGGGCAGGCAACTTACTGTCTTTTAAAGCAACAAATTCAAACTTTGGACCATTTTATTGTTAGAAGGTTCTACCTTACAATTAGAATTCATCCCTAAATAAAGGTTATCTCTTTATCTTATATTAATTTGTAACATCTCTTACATAAACACTATATAGGCATTTCCGGGAACTAAGACATATACTGGCAAACTCTGTCTCTAATAACTGTTTATCCCATAGAGGAAAAAAATAGAGACTTGGCTCCAAATACTAGTAAACTCTTCCCCTGTAGTGAGTCAAGATATCTGCCTAATTACTGGGATTTTGTTTTATTTTTATTAGGAATTCCAAACCTTCTGGATATAGGGAATAGAATTAAAATTTATTTCTACAGCATGCCATAACATAAAATAAGTTACTCAAAAAGGAAGGATAATCCAAAAGAACTGAACTGTCAGCTATAATTTCTCAAGTCTGACTCTGGCCATTAAGTATCAACAGTGGTCCTGTGGGGCCTAGTTCTTGGTCAAAACTGTGATAAGGCCTAAGGATTTGTGTGTCAACTAGTTTCCCTACAACTTCATTAAATAACATAAGACATTTTGTGATTTGTCTTTCATTCAAGAAATTTTATTTATTTTTTATATCTTTAATCCTCACATAAGGTTATGCTTTTATTGATTTTAGAGAGAGAAAGGGGAGAAAGAGAAATAGAGAGAAAGAGAGAAAAAGAGAGAGATCTATTGATTGATTCCCATGTGTGCCCCAACTAGTGATCAAACCCAAAACCTAGGAATGTTCCCTGATCAGAAATCAAACACACAACCTTCTAATGTACTGGACAATGTCCCAGTCAACTGAGCCACCTGGCCAGGGCCATTCAAGGCATTTTACAAGAAAGATTTACCTGATTCACTCTGTCACTTTAGATGACTCAGTTAACTAGAATGGTCACAATCATCAGGATCAGTTCAGTATCATCTGATGAATGACACTAAGACGGCTCAGAACAACACCTGGCACAGCTAGCTCTTAGCTGGATTCATCGAATCTTTCCTTTTTTCCTAGGTTCTCTAAAGATATCAGAGTAACCCATATTATAAATGCCCTGCAACCAAGTTCAATGGTACTCTTAAAACTAAGTCTGTTACTAGTATATTGCCTTTCTCCTTCTGCTAATTAGAGCTATTCACACTTTTAACATCAAAGGTTACCTTTAAATAACCTAACAACTTAATGAGCCTTGTGTTACTATTAAAAAGAAAAATCAGCATCTGGAATAGGAAGAACTTTGTTCTAGTCAATTTAGCTCTTACTAAGAGTCCATGATTAAATCTACTCAAGTGTTCTGGGGCCTCAGCTCTCTCACCTACAAAATAGACACACTGGCCTGGCCAGTGTGGTTCAGTTGGCTGAGCATCGTCCAGTGCACCAAAAGGTCACTGGTTTGATTCCTGGTCCAGGCGCATGCCTATGTTACCAGTTCAATCCCTGGTCTGGATGCACATGGGAGGAAACCAATCAATGTTTCTCATATTGATGATTCTCTCTCTCCCCTCCCTATTATTCTCTCTAAAATCAATAAACACATATTTAAAAAAACAACAAATAAAATAGAGACAACTAACAGAGATGAAATTAGGCTTCATCAATAAGCAGTGGTTGCTGGGAGAGTAGGTTAAAGACTCTGAAGCCAAGTGTGCAATTCAGGATGAAAGAATCTCCAAATCAAAGGTCTTCATGAAGAAAGAAGGAACACACATAGCACATATTTGCCATCCCTGAACTTTTAAAATATTCACCTGATTGTATAAATATAAAACAAAAGATAATAAGTTGATCTTGTAAGCCAAGTTATATCCAAATACTACTATCAGATTTATTAGTTTCACTAGAGGCCTGATTACATGAAAAGCATGCATGTGTGTGTGGGGGGGTGTTCCTCAGCCCAGCCTGCACCCTCTCCAAATCTGGGACACCTTGGGGAATCCCATTGCTGGTTTAGGCCTGATCCCTCTCACAATCCAGGACTGCTAGCTCCCAATCGCTCACCTGCCTGCCAGCCTGATCACCTTCAATCACTCCCCTGCCAGCTTTATTGACGCCTAACTGCTCCTCTGCCAGCCTGGTCACCCCCAACTGTCCTCCCCTTGAGGCCTGGTCACCCCCAATTGCTCTCTCCTACAGGCCTGGTCCCTCCCTACTGCCTTCCCCTGCAGACCTGTCCCCCAACTGTCCTCCCTCCCCTGCCGGCCCGGTCACCCCCCCCAACTGCCCTCCCCTGCAGGCTCAGTCCCCTCCAACTGCCCTCCCTCCCCTGCTAGCCTGGCTGCCCCCAATTTCCCTCCCCTTATGGCCTGGTAATCCCTAACTTCCCTCCCCTGCTGGCCTGATCACCCACAAGTACCCTCCTCTGCCAGCCATCTTGTGGTGGCCATTTTTTACCACATGGGGCAGCCATCTTGTGTGAGGGTGTGAGGGTCAATTTGCATATTATCTCTTTATTATATAGGATTACTAATGATGGGCTGTTATAAGAGAAATGAAAGGAGATAGTTACCTATGCCTTCTGTATTTAAATCAAATTCTTTGTATGATAGCATTATCAGTAGTCCTCTAGAGATAAAACCTTTGTTCTATATGCTAAGTGAATGAAGGTGGGGTTAATGGATTTCAGACAAAGTGGAGAAAAACTATGCACTGGCAGGCCCAAGACAGAGATGCCATGGGAAGCAAGAGGTAGGGCCTCAGAGTGCTCCTCACATTATTCCATGTTGGCAGCCACCTACTTTGCTTAGGCATCAGGCCAGCTTTGGCAGAAGATTGGATCAAGGCTATTTGCATGTCTGTTTTCAGGACTTTTAAGTTTTGTCTACCCATATAAAATGAGAAAATCAGTGCAATCATGCAGAGAACTTAATTTGGGAGGCAGAAGAAAAGGAAAAGAAGACAAATTGCTTGCTTTCAATGAAGCACAAATTTTATTTCCTATCAAGTATGACAAAGATATCTTTAGAAAAGATACTTCAGTGTTTTAGTGTTTCAAGAGATAATGACAAAAATAGAAACACATATCTGCTACATTGCAAACATAGTGCTGGGTACTGTCATTTCTGTGTTATGCCATTTAATCCCCATCAGCTCTATCAAATGGAATCCAGGGCCTGGAGATGTCATGTGTCTGGCCCAATTTCCCAGGGCCAAAACTGACCAAGCCCAGACTGAGAATCTTAGGCCCTGATGCAAAGTATGTGGGAAGAACAAGAAATTTTAAACAGTGCTGGCCACTCTGTATTGAAACTCTTCTATAAATAGTTCCCTGATTATTTCTAATTCCCATTGACTTGGTATAATGCAAGCTATTCAGCAATGTAATACAAATAGATATTTCCTTTTAAAAATATTGCACAAATACATGATTTCCTGATTCTGTCCACCCTGTAAGAGAAGTAGGAAAAGAGCAAGGTAATAGGAATTTACCTCCAAGCTAAAAAACCTTCCTATTCTTTTAGTAATCAACAAGGGAACTCCTTGTTACCAAGGAGACCATAATATACTCCATTAGAGTCAAGTACAACACTTGGGTTGCCTGGCTAGAGAATGCCAAAAGAGCAAAGGAAAATATTATCATTGCTGAAATCATTTGATGTCTATGACTAATAAAAAAACATGTTGGCAAATTGAATTTTTAGAAGTGCCCAAAGGGCTTGGTTAAAGCTGTGAATGAATAGTATACAGTAGTTCTGTCTGGAGAAAAGAAGTGGGTGGATGGAAGATGATGTTAAACCATTTTTAAAAGTATCTGAATAACAAAAGGGTCCAACAGAAATCTTAAACAACCAATCTAGGTCCTTTATTCAATTTTTAAAATTTCAAATTTCCCCTCCCCTTTTCCTTACAGCTAACTAGCAAAGTTGGTTCATTTTGAGTCACATTATCCTTGAATTCTAAAGGACCCATAGGCCTTGTTGGGCTTCCTACCTAACATCTCACAAATACCAGATTTATCCTTAATGAATCCCTGACAACTGTACCCACCTTAGAGACTGTGAGGGCTGAGATGTCTATTCATGTATGTGCTGTGTCCCTTGGGAGTTAGAGGAAGCCAGAGAGAAAGAGTTGGGAGTAAGCCAGACCTCTAATTACCTCTTAACCCAGGTCCCAGAGGTTGCAATGGGCCTGCCTGAAGGTGTTCATCCAGTCTCTGCTTGATCATTCCCAGAGCAGGAGGGCTTTGCCAGGACCCATTCTATCTTGTTATGCATGGACACAGCTCTGATTGTTGGAGGGTGCTCTACCGTGCTGTGCCAAAATCTGCTTCCTTGTGTTTTCTAAGCATTGTTCCTCATGGTATCTCTAGAACAATGCTGTTTGACTCAACTTCCTCCCCTCTGGAATAGTCCCCTAGATAACTGAAGTCAACTGTCTTGACTCCAACGTATACTGTTTTCTCTGGACTAAATATCCTTAGTTTCTTTCTCAGATCATAAGTCAAATACACAACAGTTATAGCAATATTCAGAGGCAGAAAAAATCATCACTATAAGAGAAAGGCAAAGTCTGAAAAATTAGAATTTTTTTAAAAAGAGAGTTAAATATTTTAACTGAAAAGCTACAATTTTTAACTGATATTGAGAAACACTGTCTTTCCACTGTGTTTCTCCATGCTATCAAGTCATCCTGTCAAAACAGAAATATAGCTTGATAAGAAATGTAGCTTTTTCTTACCAATATCACACCAGTTCTCACAAAGTTGCATTTATTTTTTGCCTTTGTTTACCATTAATACCTTCCTTGAGAAAAGATTCTGAAAAGTACTTATCTGCATAGGAATGTTTGTGGCATGATTTCAAAATTTGAATACTAACTATTAAGAATTAAGGGAAGGGTAATGCAAGAAGACTAAATTTTTTAGTTCTTTTTCCCAATATTTTATTTTGAAAAATTCTAAATATACAAAAAAGTTGAAAGAAA
This sequence comes from Antrozous pallidus, assembly GCA_027563665.1. NCBI lineage: Eukaryota > Metazoa > Chordata > Mammalia > Chiroptera > Vespertilionidae > Antrozous > Antrozous pallidus. The sequence goes on from CM050512.1 coordinate 82,747,274, forward strand.
TTTATAGTTAATACCACTATATTTAATAACTGGATACTACAATTATCATTTTGCTATTTTCAATTTGTGGCATATCTATCAGTTTCTTTATCCATCCATCAACCAGTCTTACTTTTATTTGCAGATCAGCGGAAGTTGCCTTCATCAACACACCTAACCCCTAAAACTTCAGCATGAATATCATTATCAGTTCTTTTTTGATACTTTTAATTAGCTCTCTGCTTTGAACCCCTCTTGCTCATCTTTCCCTCATTCCCTCCACTTTCTCTCAAATTTTATTTATGCACCCTTCCTCCCACTTTCTATCCTCTTTTCCTGATAGCTAACTAGCAGTTCTAAGCTTCTAAAAGGAAAATATGAAAAATCTGAGCATGGAACAGTCTTGAAGTAGCTCCAGAAAAGGTCACCAATGATCACACAGGGCCCCACAGCTATTATCAACACAGACCTGGAACGGACAGGGCCCTCATGAACAAGCTGATGCAAACCAACTTACAACAGAGCGGGGTATAGATTAGCATGCCCACTTAATAATTTACTCTGAGAAATCCAGCTATCAAATACCCAGTCTCTCCCTGAACTAACCTACATAACAGACCAAACTGTAAAGGGTTTTGGTGAATAGACTCAGAAGCAGGAAATTAGTTAGATGGTTCTAGCAGCATGAAGCAGAGACTTTAGTTGATGTTTTGACAGCTGGCCTGCACAGGACCTGACACCAAAGGGATGCTTCAGAAATCAGTACAATGATGACATGAGTAGGTTAACACTAACTACCACTGCCACACAACCAGGCACCTCTCACCTGGACTGCGCTGGCTAAACCCAATTCCACTCCTCCAACTCCCTTAAGAGAACTTCTGTGACTGCCATTCCCCTTTGAGTAATGCTTTCTCTTTTAGCCATGTGTATGCCATTAATTAAGCTTTCATCAAGTTCTGCTCTTCCTGCTTTGGTCTGGAAAACAACCTGTCTTTAACATGGGAGGTCTGTGTCTTTTTAATCCCATCCTTGATAAATTGATTGTACTGGCTTTACTCTCATAAAAAGGGTGTGATTCCCCTACTTCCCAAGTGTAGTCCTTTCAAAGACCAGGGAACACCATCTTCCCTGGTTTGCAAGCAAGAACCATTCCTTCCCCTATCTTGAGATTTATGTCTGATAAGAAATGTTAGTGATTTCTTTTCTGGGCTTCCTAATTACCAGACCACAGAGACTTGGCAAAGTGAGCTCCTCAGTGGAAAGGCAGGACACAAAAGTGCAAATGTAGGACTTATCACAATAATCAGCTTCTCCATAGTTGTAGGTAAATCCAATTTTAACAAATTAAATCCATTTTGAAATCCATAAAAGGATTTTCCCAGCCATAAAGTCTCAAGATAAATCCTTTGGGTATACAACAATTTCCTAATGTAGTTCCTTTAAAGGTTTGGATGTCATAAATCATATTATTTTACTAGTGCCCCAGTGCACAGATTCGTGCACATTGAAAGTAAATCAGTTAGAAGGTGGCTGGCAGGGTGGGACTGGAAAAGACAGCCAGACATACCCTGGAGCCAATCCCCCTTCGTCCCTCCCTGGCTGGCTGGACCTGGAGCAGCATCATGGCTAAAATGGTGTCTGCAGAGTGAGCAAGGTCGCTTCTGCAGGTGGGTCCCTTTGCCTGGCCTGGGAGGATAGGACTGAAACCAGCTCTTCGACATCCCCCGAGGGGTCCTAGATTACAAGAGGGTGTTTCTCAGGTGATGCAGCCCAGAATCGGGTTTCTCCCTCTCGTTGCGGGGTGCATCACCTGAGAACCGCCACCGCCAAGTCATCGCAGCTCAGCAGCTCCTGCGTTGAGCATCTGCCCCCTGGTGGTCAGTGTGCATCATACCTGCCAGCCGGTTGGATGGTCACTTAGCTTCTTATATACATAGATAGCAAGGAATTCCTGCTCTCTATTACCTAAAAACCATTCCTTCACCGATCACTTTCCCTCTATAAATACCATGGCAAATGTCTATAAAATATCAGCATTTCATGGTAGCTTCACACCCTTTTAAATATATTTGAATGCCAGCCATTATCGTATTAGGGTGAAAATGACTCAGAATCAAGGCTTTGGCTCTTCCATGTGAATGTTTACTTACAGATTGGGAAAAAATCCAATACTTTTAGGCATTGGCACCTCAGTGGTAAAATCCCAACTGACAACGAGAGGTCTTCTCTACTTCTGTCTCTTATAAGCAACCAAAACACAAGGTTCAGATCCAGATAAAAACCCTTCAAGAAGGCAAAGAGCCCAGCCAGCGTGGCTCAGTGGTTGAGCTTCTACCTAAGATTCCGCAGCCAGGTTGGATTCCCCGTCATGGCACATGCCTGGGGTGCAGGCTTGATCCCCAGTAAGAGGCGTGCAGGAGACAGCGATCAATGATTCTCATCATTGATGTTTCTCTCTCTCCCCTTCTCCCTTCCTCTCTGAAGTAAAATAAATAAATAATAAAGAAATAAATATTTAAAACAAAATAAGGTAAAAGATACCGTGATGCAGAGAGTAGGCTTTGATCGTTGGTGACTCAGGCTGACAGTAGCACACGCTCAGTCTCACAGCCTCAAACAGGACTCAATCCAAACAAACAGGGAGCATTTCATCTAAGCCAGGCTTCAGAGGCCAGGTTTGTTCAGACATCATTAGTTCCTTTAATTCCTTTGATGTATCTGTCTCTAGTGACGGAAACTCTTATTATTTTTTTTAAGAAACTAAAGCACAAAAGGAAACTGAAAAAGCTACAAACTGATTTGGCAACAGCTAAGCAAGAGGCTGCCATCACAGTCCTGGAGCTCAGTGAGAAGATAAAGGCTCTATGTGAAGGAAAGCCAGCCCCTAGAGGTCAGTATCACCATGTGACAGTCACTGGCCCACGGTCCTGGGTGGTGTATATAGTTTTATTGGCAACCAGGCAAGAAGCTAGGCCAGGCGCACACTAACCTGGCAGCATGCTGACCTGGCCTGACCTCCATTCGGCATGAATGGCGATATCACAGGAACTACTCACTCCAGACGAGGTTCCTTTCATCATCAGAGAAGCAGAGAATGAATGAATAAGCGGTTCTTTAAAGGCAAGTCTCTGAAGCTGATGAGCTGGACTGAAATAGATCTGATACATGTCTTTGCACAAGCTGGGTAGCAGGGAGGGGAAGGCAGGGCCTAAGAAGGGAGACCCAAGGCCCCCAAGAGAAGGGGCTCTGGAGCTGGGCAAGGAGAGGGGCTCATCTGAAAGTGTGCATGGGTTTATAGACTAAGAAGGCCCAGGGAAGGAAAGAAATCAGTGCTTTAACAATAGGCAACTGAGCCTGAAACAAGCAGGGAAGCCTGGTGGGGGATAAAATCTGGGTGGCTCAGAAAAAATTTTAATAGCCACTTTGGTTTGGAATTTTTTGTGTTGTTATTGTTGTATATTTTTTTTACTTTATTTAGTATTCTCTAAGAGACTATAAACACACACGGGAGGGGGGGAGGACACACCCCAAACCTCAGACTGTCATTAGCAATAATACAAGTTAACATTTAATACCATGTATTGGCATTTTGCTAAGTATTTCATGTGTATTTGAAATACTTAGTTTTCAGAAGTCAGTACATTTATGGATTCTACAAGAATAAGCAGAGGCTTAGAGATGCCCATTCCTTTGCCCCAGGTTAGATGTGTTTGAGCAACACCTGGGCACTCAGCCTCCAGACAGAAATTAACCCAGCCCCGGTGCCTGTGCAGCGCAGGGCCAGTCAGGCCTTTCGGTTCTGCTATGCAGCAGTGGTAGTCACTTCCTCCTGCCTGCTGGATCTCCTGCAAAACTGTGATTCCCTGGGATAAATGTCTTCCTTTCATGTGTGGCACTCTTGTAAAGCCAAAAACATGCCATTGTTCTTACTCTGGCTTCCTTTATTACTCATAAGTAATTCTGGAAAAAGAGGAGGAGCGTGGAAATAAACGGGAGGAGGAGAAAACAGGCAATGCGGTGGCTTAAGAAAGTGAGACACGCCCAGCATCCTGACCACTTTGTAAAGCTTCTAGTATGGATTTGGTTTTAATTTGCAGTTTGGAATAGCACTTTCCCAGGGTTGAAATGGCACGTAACAGCCACCTTGAAACACACGCTGAAGGTCAGTTTGTTTTGCTCTTTCCGCAGAAAATATGGTTTATGAATTTGCTTTTACCATCATGAAACCTAAAATAAAAAGATCTGTCAGAGAATCCCATCCATTGGAAGGTCTTTATTCTAAGGCATCATAGCCAGATTTCTGCTCGGCTGTATAAGAAGGAGCTGAGAGTGATCGTACAGCACACTGGAGAAAGCTCTCCAGCTCACTTGAGAGAAGCTTTCAACTTCTAGGGGGGGGGGGGGGGGGGGAGAGAGAATATATATATATATATATATATATATATATATATATATATATACATATATATGTATATATCAAGGTAGCTAATTCTCATTACTCACTTTTTGACAAAACTAATATCATTTGCTGTCTAATGATAATTTTGTCCCTTTAATATTTTGATAGGTCAAAATTAAAATAGTACAGAGGTAGCAGGACTCTCATGTTTTGGGAAAAAATAGAAAACATTAAATCCCACTTTTCCTTCTTTGCCCATTATTTTCTATATTTCTGTTTAAAAAACAAATTTATAGCATGGGGAGGGGGGCACAGAAACTACTGCATTATGAACAGATACAAATTTCAATAAAGCCAGGTCTTCCACATTCAATTACGTTTGAAAACAGGACTTCCTTTTGGGCCTACATGTTGCTTCTCTGATTTGGTGGTGGGAAAAACTGAGTCTGTGGAAAGTCTTAAATTAAATATTTGCATGTTCTTATTCTCCCAGAGGCCCAAAGCAGCCTCACCCTGAATTCAGTAGCCCAGAAGACTGTCAAGGCCATTGTGGCCCCAGCTTAATATTAGCTCTTATTCTCAGAGACTTTGGTCACCTTGCCCTACCTACCAATTCACTTCAAAGTAAAGTCTTGAGTGATGTCCGTAACTCTCACATATAATGACCCCCACTTAACCACAGAATGATTAGAGCTGACCCACCCCCCATACACATTCCTCAACCAGAACACCACCCTTCCCCTAGTTATCTTCTGTCCTTTTACAAAATGTTTGTTTTCTGTTCTCAGATCTGCTTGCAAATGACAGATGCCCCAGTCATAACAGTTTAAGGAGAAAGGGTGATTTATTGGCATGCGTGTAAACAAACTGAGTAAGAGCATGCCATTAGTCTTGGAGTCTGATAGGTTCAGGGTCTCAAATATCACTCTGTGTCTCTCATCTCTGCTTCTCTCTGCATCGGGACTCCATTCTCCCAAGCAGGATATCAGAAGAGACTAGAAACATGGCCAACTCATGATGGGCTGTCCTCTTGACCTGTCCTCCAGAAAGGAGAGAAATCATTTTTTCCCAGAAGCTCCAGCTAGGAAAACGTGTAAGAAAGAACTCTGTCCTGGTATGGGTTGGGAACCCCTGAGGGTATATGAATAATCTTTGTGGCCAGGGTAGGGAAGTATGGTTGAAGAAGCTTCTGTCATGCACTGGCCACTGGATGATGGAAAGGGAAACAAGGGTGGGGAAAGGGAATGTTCTGACTGATTGTTACTACAGGGCTAGATTGGGAGAAAAGCACTTCCTTAGAAGAAGGGATATCCCATTACTGAAAAGAAAGAATGAAGAACCAAACCAACCTGTCCAATACATCCTCATTAGTGGTCAAATTAAAATGTAAGGCTTAATGAGTCACCCTTCCTTGAGTATTTGTACTTTTTAAGTAGATTCTTTTTGGTGAACAAAAGAACTTAATGATCCAAGAAATAAATGTCCAATGGTATAATTTCAGACCCCATAATAGATTGAGAGTGAACCACTTTGGGAAAGGAGTCCCCTTTCAGTCTCAACCAAGTGACATCATAGTCACCTACTCCAAAAGCCTGTTTTATTATAACATGAAACTGCAAGAGGGAAAACAGTGCTAATTCTAAATGACATGTTAACTGGATTAACATAAAGCTACTTCTCTGCTATAATTACAAACTGATGCCTATAGTTCTAATAAGCAGTTAAATGAGATATTTTTAAATACATTAGAATTCCTTTTTACCCAAATATGCACTTTTTTTCTGGATGTTGCAGAATACTAGGAATACTTTTAAACATTATCAAATTGATGAAACAGTGAGCTACCAAACTTTTTTCTTAATACATAAACACAGTAAACTATTTCATTGGTTCTAAAGAAATAAATGATTTAAGTCAATGGAAAGTTCAACTGAAAAGAAAAACACCTTTATTATAAAACTGGCACAGCCGGAAACTTACGTACAGCCTCAGTGTTGTTTGTTGATTTTACTTTGTTCAAATAATCACAGCCCAAGGCAGATTTATTCAGTCATTTCCACAGCCTGCACCTGAGGTGCTTACAGCTTTATTTACTAGCAGAATTCAGTGAAATGCCTATTGTACCCTTGCAAAACATGAGCCCATCTTTTGCTAAATCTTAGTATGCAGGAACATAAGGTTAGATTTCAAAACAATCTTTGCTTCATTTGGCTTAGGAGGACAAAATTACTTTGCAAAAGACCTCACTGACCATGTCCTTTAGTTGGCACAGGAGCATTAAGTCACTTGCTATGATGAAAGCTCCTGTGTTTGACAAGAACATCAGGGTCCAGGTTTATAGATTTCAAGCTAGCGTACTAAAGGAAATGCACTTTTCTGGATTTTTTTCCTTTTAATTCTTTCCTCTTAATATGTACCTCATACTCACTTGCACTTGCCCACTGTCCTGGTGAAAACCGTATCAACTTTAAGTCATCTGTTTGTAGAGATACTCCGAGGCGGTGCAGGTGCATTCTGGGTCAGGCTGATCTGGGACTCAATGTCTGAATAGGGCTAGACACATTTTGAGGGGAGACTTGACATCAGCGATCTTTTAGTGACACAAGACTGTTTTTAAACACTATCCCATTAATTTTAAGAATCAGACTATTCCTGTCCTGTATTCTCAAAAGAGTCAGGAGCCAACACCCAGAGCCAACTTTTAATCAACATTTTAAAGAGTATCTTTTATCATGATGTTCACCTCCAGGCACTCAGCCCAAACTTTCTGTTCCTCTTTTTATCTCTCCTCCTGCAAACTTCCTCAAGATTAAAGCTTCCATGGCTTCTAGGTGTTAAGAAAATAGTGATTTGAAAGTGTTGAAACATTCTGGAATTAGATAGTGAAATTGGTTGCATAAGAATGTTATTACAGTAAAACTAGTGAACTGTACACTTTAAGTTGGTAACATGGTAAATTTTATGATTTAAAATTTTATCTCAATTAGAAAAACAGTTATTAAAACAATCCTCCCTAAATGTAATGGCTAACACCCTGTCACGTGTAAGTGTACCTTAATAAGTGCTTTGGGCCTAATAAAATAATGACTTGGAAGAATTCCAAGCATTTAGAGAGAGGTCATATTGATATTTATTCAGTTGTTCATTTGTGTCTAGGTTTTCTGAACAATGCCATCCTTTGCTCTTTCTACTTTCTGTCAGCCAGCTCTTTGAAAGACTACTAGTCCCCAGACTAGGAACCAACTACCTGCAACCTTCTTTCCTTCACTGAACATACATAATTCTTTCACTGGTCTACCTAGAATTTCCTAAGAAAGTGACAAGGAAGGTCTTGGGATCTCAGTTTCAACTGCGGGGACTTTGTCCAAAAGCACCTCTCATCACCCAGGTCATCAGACTGCATGGGGCTCAGTCTGCTATTTAGTCAAAGCACAAACAAGCAGCCTGCTCTTCCTCCTGATGCCAAGAGTGGTATTGCCTTGACAGAAAGTGACAAGAACTTGAGGAAAGCAAAAGGTGGAGATACCGCACCCACAAACATTATTCTCCCAACATTTGCAGAAAAGGGTTTTCTTTTAAGCATTTATTAAATCCTTAAAGACAGAAACTATTCTAAGGTGGAATACTTTTACATTTGAACCAATAAACCCCAGCAATGAATATTAGGGAAAATGAGAGAAGACAGAGTGATAACTTCAAGGGGTGCTTTGTAAGTGTAACAAGTCCCTAAGGAAATAGAAATAATTTTATTTGTCTTATAATATGTAGGTTTCATTCAGAGATTGCCTATCAGGTTGTCTTTACCTTTGTCCACTGAAGTCTCCCGAAATAGAGCTGCTTTCTGAAATGGGACCCCAAAGCCAAACTCTTCTCACTACTTCAGGAGTCCCCTCAAGGATAAGCAACTGCATCGTGAGTCCCTGCAAAACTTAGGGATTTATTGCATGAAGATCCCAAGAAATGCTATGTATTCAATATGTGCAAATGTGGAGTGATTCTTATTTTCAAAAGGGCATTCTTTAGATCTCTAGGTCTAAAAATCACCGGTATAAAAACCAGGCATTTCTCAGAAATTTGTTAGCTGCAAGTGGCAGAAACGAAAAGGAAACTAGTAAAGGCGGAAAAGAAATTGACGAGCTCCTGAGGCTGGCAGGAAGACTGAGCCCAGGGTTTCTGGGTTGCTCATTTGGCTCTTGTTTCCCTGGTGGCCCCATCTGAGCTATTGCGGGCCTGGATCAGGAAAGATCGCCTGGCTGCCCTGCCTTAACAATCTAGGCCTAACAATCTAGGCCTGGGTGAACATCTGTTTCTGCCTGCTCACAACCATTCCCCCCTCCTTTTGAGCAGAAGCATGATTTTCCTTCGGAAAAGCATTCCTCTTTCATCCTCTGCAGTCCTATGGGACTGGGATCGTGGTGTGTGTTTCCCCCTTGATTCAGGGGAAGGCTGTGACTAGCAGAGCCAACCACACTTGCTCTTTTTCAGAATCTTGAATCTTGAGCTGAGTTGAGTGAATGAGGACAGAAAAAGACTAGAGCTGATTCATCCTAGAAGTTGGGCCTTGAACCCTGAAGAAGTTGTCTATTGCTTTTGATGTCATATCCCTAAGACTGCCTTTACGAGGTCTGGTTATTAAGTTTTGCTTCAATACTGGGAGCTACCTTATATCTTTCCAATAAACTCTTTTTTTTTTTCTTAAAGTAGTCAGCATTGGCTTATAATACTTGTAGCCAAAGAATCTTAATTTATTCTAGCTCCAGGGAATAGGACTTCTTTCTCATGGAACCTATACAGAAATCTCAGGGAAGGGATTTGATTGGCCCTCCTGGAATCACATTCTTATCTATGGATCAATCGCTGTGGCCAAGGGAATGAGATATTATCATGGCCCTCACCTGGGTCAGGTGCCAGAGGCCAAGGGCAAGGGAAAGTTTTCAGATAAAAGAAGGAAAAATTTTCTGGAAAGAAGACAAAAAATACCTCTCACTATCCCCTTAAACCTATTTTAGTTAAACCTCACAAACTTGGAGAAGACAGCCATGAGCTGAAAACCTCTTTTATCTTATCAGGAAAGTGCCAAATTTCTCTTATTTATCTCCCCCCCTTTTTGTAAACTGCATATTTAGGCCCTTCCTTTGCAAAAGGTCTGGAAATCTATTTATTTTATAATTAACAAAGGGTAAGAAGATCCATTCTGAAATGTTTGGTTGGGGTCCAGCATTCGCTAGCTACTCCAGCTGTGGGAATTCAATAATGTCAAGGTCCCCTCCCTCCTTTGTTTGTAAGACTAATTTTGGAATTATACAATTATCAGGAAATGGTGTTCCCTTCCTTCTGTCCATCCCTAAGGAATGGTTTAAAAAATAAAAAAAGTCTAGTGACTTCTGTATCCAGAGAGGTTGGATGAAAGGGCAAGCCCCAGCTAAATGTCAGACAAGGCACATGAGAAATGGAGCTTGATCAATTTAAAGGTTCCCTCCTTAAGCACGGAGCCTGCTTTGATTTCCAGAAGAGCACGTGCTGTTTGAAAATGCTACTACATAACTTGGATGAGAAGGAAGATGCTTCCTTTCAGGAAACTTGCAGAGAAGTAATGGGTGATCCTTTGTCAAATATTGCCAGATGTACATTTATTTGTCAACATAAACCGAATTGGAGAATTTTGGGTCACAAACAATTGTCAGCCAGCTGTCAGTACCTCTGCAACTATTCCTGGTACAAATCTCTTCATAACAAAGTAGGAAAATATCAATGATGTTCTGTCCTGTATTCCCCTAGAAACCTCAATATTATTTTATTTAATGACTCAGTGTTTCCTGGCAGATGTTGAAGTTAAAGGATAACTACATTGGTCATATGGATAGTTTTGGAGGGCTTAAGCTCATCAAATCAAATTTAGAGAGGATGCATAGAACAAGATTCTTCTGTGCAAGTGGGTATGTTCTCTTTGAAGGCACAGGATTTATTTCTGGCCAGGGGGATAGGGTTAGATATGTATTCTTACATACACATTAGATAATACCACTATGTGCATTGTAGTAGCCTGCAAGAGTATTTGTTTTTGAAGACACACTTCCTTGGAACAGATTACCCTACCATGTCTCTAAATTCCTCACTCAAATCAAACCACATTTTGATATTGGACAAAGTACATATAACTAAGAAGAAATAAAGAGAAAACATAAGAGGAATAGCATTATTCCTGATTTGTTTAGTATGTAAATGAGTCCTGAAGAAATGTCTTAATGGTGCTGGCATAATAATTGGTGCCTACAAGATTCAAAAACATTATTGCTCTTCTGCAGATGCTTTCTTTAATCCCAGAAATTATGGCTGCAGACATTGCTCTGATTTCCTCGGAAGATCTGGAGGTCTTGCCATGCCAAGCTGTCATCTCAACCGGGGCACACTGTTACATCTGCTTCATAAGGATGCTCTAAACATGTTCCGGGGCCACTTTTCCCTTGGCCATTCCTAGTGAATAAGAAGGGAGCTCGGTTCCTATTTCAGGGAATCTGGGGTAGAATTTGTCAAACAGAGAAGGGAACAGCCCTCAGTCCCAACTGGATTTATATTGTTATACAATGATCACTTATATATCCCTAAAAGGCAAATTTCTGAGGCCAAAAAAATAAAAGGATTCAAAAGAGATACATAATGCTTCATAAATAGACAAAAACAAGAATTCCTATGAGTCTTCAAGAGTGAATAAGTACTTACACACTTAGGTCAAAAGGATAAAACTTATTTAGTTCTATACAATTCTAATATTACCCTAACTCTGAAAAAGTTCATAGTTGTATAATACGATAGCAAAATTCTGTCACACTGAGCTGCCTAGAGCAGGATTCTGAGCTCAAGTTAAAGTCTCCTTCTCTAAGTTGACTTGAAATATGTCAACCCATTTGACAGTCTCTTCCAGTTTGTTTATCCCAGATGACCAGAGTAACAATTTTAATAGCTTTTTAGGGTCAATAGGTCAGTCTAACTTTGAATGAGTGGCAAAACCTCTGGTCTTATTCCAACTTGCTAAGTAAATTTCTGACAAAAGATAGATAATTTTCAATTCGCTTTCTTTTATTTTTGTAAGGTATGCCACCAGCAGATAGTATTCATTTTAAAGTTAGATATAATGCTAACTAATTAATATATAATTTTTATTTACTATTTTTTAATAATTACTTGGAGGCAAGACTGGTGTGGCTCAGTGGTTCAGCATTGACCTATGAACCAGGAAGTCACAGTTTGATTCCTAGTCAGGGCACATGCCCAGGTTACAGGCTAGATTCCCAGTAGAGGGCGTACAGGAGGCAACTGATCAATGATTCTCTCTTCATTGATGTTTCGCTCTCTCTCCCTCTCTGAAATCAATAAATATATATATATTTTTAAATTACTTGAAGTTTTGAGAACTCTTTTAAAATGCACTTTATGTTTGCAGGTTTTAAAATCTATAGTGATTATATTATTAGAACTAAAAATCAAAACATAGCATGACATTGTTCTAATATATAAAATTATATTCATCCTCAAAAATATTTGAAATCAGGAGGGTGCTACAGAAACTTAGATATATTATTACTATATTTATAGTTCACATTGGGTTGCATGAGAGAGTGGAAATATCACATTTAATTGGCTGATTTTACTTGTGATCTTAGCAGCTAAGAATCTTGTAGGATCTTCCATGTGAAGGTTAGTAGAATGTAATTAATGCTACAAATCCAACAGACTGCTGGGAATCATTAAGGAAAACAGAGAGCTGATTACTCTGAAAGTGAGAATCGGTGTTTATTTTCATTAATTGTATCAGAAGAAAAAAATATTAGAATCAGACCTTATATAACCCACCTATCTTAATGCTATAAATAACATATTCAGATGCAAGTGGCTGATTGTTCCTTTTTCATAGCCATAGCTTTTCTGTATGAGTCCCAAGAGAAAGTAATTGGACTTGAGAAAAGATGTCCTTCTTTTGAGGTTGCTTTTGATCTGAAGCCAAAAGGAAGTAATTTATTTAGCAGAAGTTGTGGGTTCTAAACAATGTCTCTGTGGTAATATTGGCAAACAAAATTAAATATACCTTAATTTATTTGTCAATAAAGCAGTACCAAGATGCTAAGAAATCTCTTCAGGAAAAATTCTTAAGGAAATGGAGACTGGTTTTCCTTCCACATGAGCATAGGCTCATAAGCACTCTTATTTATATTCTATAAAAGGGTTTTGGTCCTTCAAATCTTTCCTGAAAAACACCTACCGATCTTTTGTTGCCTCATTTACATAAGCTTTTCTTTTGGTTAATTTAATCTAAGGCAATAAACCAACACTCTTACTCTTTTTTAAATACTGATTTTACATGTATATTTCTATTTTAGTAAGATATGTATTATTTCTGGATAGATTACATGTACACATTATATTTGGTCTTAGAAAGCTAAGCAAGAAAGAAAAAATCTTAAATAAACTTTAAATCAAGAAAGGGAAAGAACGAAAAATAAAGATTACACTAGAGAAATAAAGTCCACATGAAATGAGTAAAATCCAAACCTAATTGAAATGATGTAACGATATGCACTGGAAATTTCCCCAAAAACGCCATTGGGTAACTGAAGACTTTGTACCAGTTATTTCCTCTTTCTAAGCTGCCTTCACCCTTTAGCCCTGTCTGCACCCCTGCCCCGTTTTTCCTTCTTATCCTTCTTCAGAGTGTCCTTTGGAACTATCTGCATCACCACTACCATCTCTCCACTTACTCCCTGGCCTTCTCATGAGTTATGCATCCATAAGCCTTGTGCACACTCCAGTCATAACACCTATTATTAATATCTCTTTGCTTAGCCTTCTTTACAAATAGACTATAGATTTCTTGAAGAGAAACAGATAGTATCTTTTTCTTTGTATCCATAGCCTAGCACAGTGTCTGATGCTTGATAGTCATGTAAGGTTGAATGGACGGATATGGAATAAAATAATGGATTCTGTCCTGGTGCTCTATTGCTTAATATGTTTATGACTTATTAGGTGATGGAGAGAGTTTGCTTATTAGATTGAAATTTTAACGTCAACCCGAGTGGCAGATTTACCAGAGTGTAATTTCAGTTTGCCAGGGATGCCCATGAGATCGTCAGCACAGCCTACTGGCTCCCAGGTTGAAGGAGATGATCAAATCCTAAGATTGATTGGAAGTATTCCTAGTTCTTCAGCACTGTACTATAATAAACTGACTTTGAGTTATTGCTGTTATTTTGTGAATTTTCACATTACCATTTCAACTCAATAGTGTATGTACTCAGGGTTCAAATCAGAGCTTTGTCATTACTTTGGCCAATCCTGTAAAAACTAAACTGAACATTAGTTCCAAAGTCTTTTCCAAAGTACTTTTAAATTGGCTGGCCTCCCTGTACTAGTTAGCACTCTGGGCCAGCACCCAGCGAGCTTGCATTGGCCATGGTCAGTGCCTTGAGCCACGCTGACACTGCCCGTTGTGTACACCACTTCCTGATCTCTTCCGGCCTTATCACTAGTTGACAATTTTATGATAATTTATTTGGTTCTGAAACTCAAGGTGACTTCTTGGATCCTTACTAATTCTGTGATTAATGGCTATGTCCCCTGGCATATTTCTGCTTCCAGCTTTTAGGTAATATCTTCGCCTAATCCTAGTTCAGGCTTTAGGATCCTCTCTCTTTTAGCCTGATGTTCCATTCACGTTTGTCTGGTTCCCGCAGATACCAAGATCTGTTAGGAATTTAACCTCGTATGGTCTGGCTGAAGTCAACTGTTGCTTATTTTCACTTAGATCTTGATTACCTAACCTCTGCTCCTTCACAGACAGTCTTGTTTCTTAATCATCTCAGTGCTTTACACTAAAGGCAGGTTAATTATTCAGGAGCACAGGTTTGGTAAACTTACTTTCATACTCAGAAACACTTTAATGGCTTCCTATTGCCTGTGAAGTAAAGTTTATATTTTTTAGCCTGGCATTCAGTGCCCTCTATGAACTGGTTTCTACATATCTTTCTAGATTGATTTTTTTAAAAACTTCCTTTTACACACTCATATTCCTTCTCTCCGTCAAAACATCTGGTAGAAGTCCTCTATCTCTTTGTCCACTCCTGCTTGTTTTCACTTTGTAGCATGACTATAGACCTCAGAGGAGCATGTAACTTTGCCCAGAAGAGCAGCCATGATTTTTTACTAGAAGGTTGCTTTCTCATCCTCTAAGACAACTATTCTGTACGTTTATATTTCTTCCCGAACTACTTTTCCCTCCTCCACACTTACACCCAGCTGATGACCTCACCTATAATTTGCTGAGAATACACAGGTCGTCACATGGGGACTCTCTCATCTTTCCAACAAATCTAAATTCTTGCTTCATATTGTCACCTGTGTTCTCCCGGCTGCCTTTTATTTGTGCTCCTCTCCCATTCAAGGCTCTATCCTCTACCAGTGCTCCAGATCCCATGGTTCTCACCTTCCTGGGTATGTCACTTATTTACCCTGTTTCACGCTTGCATCATACACTCCTCTTTACAAGCTCATTCCTATCTGCATAGTTACATGTTAGCAATTTACATCTCTGCCAAAACTTTCTTTGATTTCTCATCACTTTTATTCCCACTCTTATTTTAAGATAAACAACCCTACACAATGTCTTCACTTCCTCGCCTTCCTCACATTTGCTATTTAATCCATCTCTGTCTTGTTCTCTCCACCCTGTTTAGATGAGGGTATTTGACTGGAAGACCTCTAGTCAAGGTCCCCAACAACCTTCATGATAATAGACGTAGTGTAAACTCTTCTGTGTTCATGTCACCTGAACTCAGAGCATCATACAACACAGAAGACCGCTCCTTTCTTCTTGATACATTTCCAATCTTGCCCTGTGTCAAACCACATGGTCCTGGTTTTTCTTCTTCCTTATTAGTTACTTTTCTAACGTGTTTAATTCCACTTTATAAAATCTCTAAATATCTTCAAGACTTAGTGCCACATCCCCTCTTCTTCTGAGTCTTCTATTATTCTCTGATTATCTCATTCATTCTCATGGCCTTAAATATCACATACAATCTAATAATTCCTAAGTCTGTATCTCTAGTCCAACCTTCTTTCTTTAACTTCAAATGCATATGTTTTCAGGTGGACTTTATATTTCTTGTTGTTTAGCTAACCTTCCAACTTAATCCTGCTTCAAACATGTCTTTCCCTATCTTCTCCCATCTTAGGCACCTCCAAACAAATTGGTAAAAAGCAAAGTTATAAATTGGGCTGAGTGTGGTAAAGAAAATAGAGTTCTACGACATAAAATCTAGGTTGAAGTACAAATGAACACATTGATGATTAGGTCAGCCAAACCCTCTTCAATAAGGATATGCCATTTCAACTGGAACATGAAATATGAGAAAGAATCATGCCTATAGAAGGGCAGAGGAAGAGCACTCTCCTAAAGGAAATAGCAAGTATAAAACTGTTTTAGGAAAACAGTGCAGTGTATTTTTATAATAATTACAATAGAATATCCCAGGAGTGAAGTAAATAAGATGAAGGTAGCAAGGAATGAGTATGTAATGATAGGGACTAGATCAAATGTGAATATTTCAATAGTCCAGGTGGTGGTTTGGACCAGAAAAGCAGAATTGGAGAGAATGAATTTAAATTCTTTAAAAAATTTTTTAAATTATTTTGAAAGTTTTATTGTGATATAAAACACATAAAGTGTTTATTGTTTTAACCATTTGTAGGTGTACAACTAAATGGCATTGAATACATTCACAGTGCTGTGTAACCATCACCACTATTGATATCCAAAACTTTTTCATCATCAAAATTCTGTACCATTCAACAATAACTTCCTCTTCCTTGCAGCCCCTATCAATCTCTACTCTACCGTCTGTCCCTATCAATTTGTCCAGCATAGGACTTCGTGTAAGTGAAATTGTATAGTGTCTGTCCTCCTGTGGTTGGCTTATTTCACTAAGCTATGCATGTTTCCAAGGTTCATCTGGGTCATAGCACATATTATTAAAAGTGTATCCCTTTTTATGGCTTAATAATATTCCATTTTATGTACATGCCACATTTTTTTAAAATTTTAAATTGATTTCATCTTTTTGGGGGAATCAGAATTAATGAGACAGAGTGATGAATTGAATGCGAGGAAGAAGGAAATGAAGGTAGACAAGAATTATTCCTAGGACTCTCACTTTTGAAAACAAGAGGCAAGAGATAAGTGGGGAAGACTTGCAAAGAATATTTCTTAATCCTAATAAAACTTAGTAAGAAGTCATAATCTATTGACTAGAGGGGTATTTCTGAGGCATGAGGTCCCCATTAGGGTCTGAAATAATAAATATGAGTTAACAATTTTAAGAGATATGCATGGGAGGAAGTTAGAAATTTTAAAAAGAGTAAGCCAAATGTTAACAGTAATAAATATCTTTGTCTTATTTTGCCTGAAACACCCCCATCTAATTCCTTAAGGCCCTCTCTAAAATTTTCCTGATCTTCAAGTCCCAGGTGAAATGCCAGCTCTTCAAACTCCCTTACCTATTTATATATGCTCTTCTATTTTTTTTATTATTGTTTGTTTAAAGTATTACAAATAGTAACATAGTCTGCTTTTCCCCCATTAACTTCCTCCACCTGGCTTCTTCCACCCCTGACACATGCCGTCATTTTGTCCATTTCTTCTTTATTATACCACTAGGGGCCCAGTGCATGACACTTGTGTACTGTGGGTGGGTGATTCCTCAGCCCAACCTGCCCCCTCACACATACTGGGAGCCCTCAGGAGATGTTCTACTAACCACTCAACCCAGCCTGCCCAAGGCCTAAAGCCAATGGGGCCAATGGCTGGCTCCGTCTCAGCCACATACCACCCCCCACCCGACCCGGGCCTTTGCCCCAGCCAGCTCGAGCCCGGATAGCATGGGCCTCGGCCCTGCCCGCCCTGGCCCAGGCCTTCTCCCTGGCCAGCATGCACTGGCCACCTTGACCCCACCCCCCACTTCCCTGACCACCTCAGCCCCGCCCTCCTGGCCCTGGCTGCCTCAGCCCAACTCCCCCGTGGCCTAGGCCTCCTTGGCCCCACCCCTGGCTATGGGCACCTCGGCCACACCCCCTGGCCCCAGCCACCTTGGCCCCACCCCCACTCCTGATTGGCTGGTGGGCATGGCTGGTGAGTGTAGCAAAGGTATGGTCAATTTGGATATTACTCTTCTATTAGATAGGATAAACTCTTTTAGGGGTATATTGTGTCTTTTGCATATTTGTATCTTCAGGACTGTTGCCCTATACAAAGAAGACTAGAAGTGTTGATTTTTAACAGAGTATCATTATAAAAAGGTGAGAATGAAAGATAGTGTGCAAACTACTAGCCTAAAACATGCCAAAAGTCTATAATGAACATTAATTTACAAAATGAACATTAAGTTACAAAAATTATTTGAAGATATTAAAGTTTTTTATATCAGAATTAAGTTGTACAATTATTTGATGCCATTACATTTTTAGAGCAATGAAGAAAGCCTCTAAGTTACAAAGTAAGTATCATAGACTCTTAGTATCTTAAAAGAAAAAGTAGACAATTCTGAGATAGTTAAGGAGCTGTTTTTTGTTGTTGTTGTTGTCATTATTATGTTTTGTTACATGTAAATCTAATAACCAGAAAGATTAATTTCTGCAGTACAGAAAAGTACAGATATACTCATTTCTAACATACAAAAATTGGTTTAGGATCTAAGATGTTGATATTAGTTGAGATGTAGTATAGATTTTTAAGTGCCTTAAAACAATATATGCAGACTCAAAATATATTCTCATTATAATTCGAACTACTTGCAAGTATTTATATAGATTTCAAATACATAGGTATAATGGAGAGAATTTAAATTATGTCTTCACTAACTAATAGATAGGATACTGATAGAGTTATTTGAAGCCACAGAGACTCAACCTGTCAAAATCCTATATAATAAAGAGGTAATATGCAAATTGACCCTCACACCCTTGCACAAGATGGCCATCCTCATGTGGTCAAAGATGGCTGCCACAAGATGGCCAGCAGGGGAGGGCAGTTGAGGATGACTGGGCCAGCAGGGGAGCAGTTAAGTGTGGATATAGGTTGCAGGGGACTGTTTGGGAGTGATCAGGCTCTCAGACAGAAGCGGTTAGGGGTGATCAGACAGGCAAGCAGGCAAGTGGTTGGGAGTCAGCAGTCCTGGATTGTGAGAGGGATGTCTCAGATTGGAGAGGGTACAGGCTGGGCTAAGGGACACTCCCCCCAAATATACAAATTTTGTGCACCAGACCTCTAATTCTAAATAAAAGCCTGGCCAGTGTTGCTCAGTAGTTGAGCATTGACCTGTGAACCAGAAGGTCACTGGTTCAATTCCCAGTCAGGGCACATGCCTGGGTTGTAGGCTCAATCTCCAAGAAGGGGCATGCAGGAGGCAACCAATCAATGATTCTGTCATTACTGATGTTTATATCTCTCCCTCTCCCATCCTTTCTGAAATCAATAAAAATATATATTTTAAAATATTCTAAATAAGTGTATGTAAGCAAATATGGGAAACAAAACAATAGAAACATTCAATATACATCCCAATTTTTAAGAAAGAAGAAGCCAAGTAGTGCAGTAACTACAGGAGCATTGCTTTAATTTCCCATGCAAGTAAAATGATGCTGAAGGTGATGCAATAAGGGCTTGTATCTTATATGGAGCAAGAAATGCTGGATGTTACAGCTGAATTTGGAAAAGGGAAGAGCACGCAAGACCTAATTATAAACGTTCATTGTATATTGAAGTGCTCCAAAGAATTTTAAAAGATTAGTTTACGTTTTACAAACTACAGTAAAGCCTCTGACTGTATAGCTCATGGAAATCTATAGCTCTAAAAGAAATGGGTGTACCTCAACACTTGATCGTCCTGATGGGTAACCTTTATTGTGGACAGGAAGACACTGTCGGGACAGAATATGGAGGGGAAGAATGGTTTCTTATAGGCAAAGGTGTCAGATGAGGGCACATCTTATCTATTTGTATAATCTGTACGCAGAACATATCATAGGAAAAACTGGGCTAGGCTCAGAGAAAGGAGGAGTAAAACCTGATGGAAGAAATAGCAGTAAATTAAGATACAGAGATGACACCACCTGACTGACAGAAAGTAGCAATGATGTGAAACAACTTCTGAGGAAATTGAAAGAAGAAAGTGCCAAAGCAGACTGCCATTGGAACATCAAGACAAAAATCATGACAGAAGAAGTATACAACTTTAACATAGACAATGAAGACATCAATTTTGTTAAAGATTTTGCTTACTTTGGTTCAAAAGTCATCACTGCAAATGAAGGCTGCAGCCAATACATCAAGACTGAGACTCGGAAGAGCAGCAATGGGAGAATTAGGAAAGACCACCAAGAGCAAAGATGTGTCATCAGAGACCAAGGCTAAGATCATCCATATTCTTCTGTTGCAATTTGTATACGTGTTTGGAAAAGTTGGGCAGTAAAGAAAGCTAGTAGGAACCAAATTGATTCATTTGAAATATGGTGTTGGAGAAGGGCTCTGTAGATAACCTGGACTGCTGGTCCCAGAAAGATGAGTCAGTCCTAGAGCAAACTAAGCCTGAAATATCACTGGAAGCAAAAATGACAAAACTGAAGCTATCCTACTTCAGGCACATCAGGAGAAGGCAGGACTCTCTGGAAAAGACAATCACACCGGGAAAATGGAAGGCAGCAGGATAAAAGGAAGACTGAACAGGAGGTGGATTGACCTTATAAAAGAAGCCACAGGCATGGGTCGCAGGGGTTGAGCAGAGCTGTTGAGGACAGGACATTGCGGACGTCACCCATCCTTGGGTCACCAGGAGGCTGAGCAGACCTAATAGCATGTAACACACACAACTCTAATAGTTCACTGGGCAACTAGCAGGGTAGTCCTGACATCACCTTATCATTGTCCAGTTTTATAAAAAGGTGACAATTGTTTTATATGATGTTCTTTTAAAAAGCCTAGATAAGGATTTAGAAATCGGTATTATAGTCAAACTAGAGGCCCAGTGCACAAAATTTGTGCCCTGGGGCAGGGGGCTCAGCCCAACCTGCACCCTCTCCAATCTGGGACCCGCTCAGGGGATGTCCAACTGTCTGTCGCTTTTACAACCTAGGACTGCTGGCTCCCAACTGCTCGCCTGCCTGCCTCATTGCCCCTACCCGCTTCTGTCTGCCAGCCTGGTCACACCCTAACCATTCCCCTACCAGCCTGATCTACGCCTAACTGCTCCTTTGCCAGCCCAATCATCCCCAACTGCCCTCCCCTGACAACCCGGTCACTCCCAAATGCCCTCCCTTGCATATTCCCTTTATTAGACAGGGTTTTTTCTTTAGCATATTGGACTGCCGTAACTGTTTGGCTCAGTGGATGGAGCATCGGCCTGCAGACTCAAGGGTCCCAGGTTCGATTCTGGTCAAGGGCATATGCCTTGGTTGGGGGCACATTCCCAGTGGGGAGTGCGTAGGAGGCACCTGATTGATGTTTCTCTCTCATAGATATTCCTAGCTCTCTATCCCTTTCCCTTCCTCTCTGTAAAAAATCAATAAAATATATATTTAATAAAAAGGAACATTTAAGATTCCTCCATATCTGCCTGGCTGGTGTGACTCAGTGGTTGAGATCCCAGGCTGCCACCACTGGAAAGGTATCACACCTCAGCCAGGCTGAGACCCAGCCTAGGCTGTAGCCTCAGCCTGGCCAGGCTGAGACCCCAACCCAGGCTGCCGTCTCAGCCTGGTCAGAGATTGCTGCCAAGGTGCGCACCCCAGCCAGGCTGAGACCGGAGCCCAGGCTGGCATCACTGGCCAGGGATGGAGCTGAGGAAGGTGCCCTCCCAGGCCAGGCTGAGACCCCAGTCTGGACTCCATCTCAGCCTGGCCAGGGATTGTGCCATGGGGGTGTGGGCCCCGGCCAGGATGAGTCCCCAGCCCGGGCTGCCTTCTCAGCCTGGCCAGAGATGGCACCGCCATGGGGGGGTGCGCACCCCCTCCCCCACCAGGCTGAGATGGCAACCTGGGCTGGGGTCTCATCCTGGCCAGAGATCGTGCTGCTGAGGGTGAGCACGCACCCCACCCTGGCCAGGATGAGACCCCAACCCAGCCAAGGATTGTGCTACAGGGGTGTGCAGCCCTGCCAGCATGAGACCCCAGCTCAAGCTGCTGCCCCTGGCCAGGTGATCATGTGGTCGGGTGCGTGGTCCCAGCCCAGGCTGCTGCCACTGGCCAGAAGATTGTGTGGCAGGAGTGCGTGGCCCTGCCGGCCCGAGACCACAGCCCAGGCTGCAGCTGCTGGCCAGGGATCACACTGGGCACTGGTGCCTCCCAGCTGGACACCAGGGCTGCCGCTGCTGGGCAGACTGGGGGACTCAGATGAGGCTAAGAGGACTGCGCGCCACCATTTTTGTAGCAGAGTGATGTTTAATTCTCATATTACTCTTCTATTAAATAGGGTAATTGAAACTTTGTAGCCTTGAGTGGAGGCCTAGGCCAGCAACAGCAGGGGAAAGTTTGGCTTCCTCCATTCTGGGGGAAACCCAAGCCTCTCTCCTGCTCTCAGTGGCCGTAGCCATCTTGGTTGGGGTTTATTTGCTCCTGATTGGCTGGTGGGAGTGGCTGGTAGGCATGGCTTGATTTGCATATTACTCTTTTATTAGATAGGATGTGCACAAAAAAAAATCAACGATCTGGTTAAATATAAGCCTATGGTTCAGGGTTAGAAAAAGAATCAGTATAGAGTAGGTTTATGTGAAAGTAAAATAACAGAGAAAATAATGGTCTCCATTGTTTAAAGGAACAAAGAAGTGGCAGAAATCCAAATACCACAGGAGACAAGATTAATATTAAATATATCTGTCAACATCCTGTTTGAAAATCTGAGCCAGGATCCGAGGTATCTAAAAACATCCAGAGGGGTTTCTCCTAAGAATGACTCACACTCTCTGCAGCAGAAAGCCCTAAAATAGGATGTTAGAAGTCAAACAGACCTAAGTGGCCATCTTGTCCAACTCTCCTGTTTCATCTATGAGAAAACTAGGGTCCAGAAAACCCTCTTTCCACTCTGCAGTCTGGAAGGCACCAGGAAGTAATAGACAGAATACAGACTTTGGAACCATACAGAAGTAGGTTCAGATCCCAGCTCAGTCACTCAGACAAGTCCTTTACTATCCCCAAGCCTCAATTTCCTCAACTGTAAATGGGAATAGCTACCTTTTCAAGGTGGTTGTGAGATTAGGAATAATGTACATAAAGCATTTGGCACATAGAAAATTCACAAATACAAATTCTTATTACCCAAAATGCTGGAGCTCATGGCAGAACAAGGATGCCCACCTCCATCCAAGTGTGTCCTCGTATACCTTTAGAAATCCCAATCAGCAGATCTCTTTCCAAAACAAGGGTAATCAGAGAGGGTGGTACACTCTTCTATAAATACTTAGACCTTTAATAATCTGGAAATATCAAATGAGTCAGTATTGTATAAAATGCCAGATGGAACTTCCAAATTTTTCCAGGACTTCCACAAAGCAAAGAACAGTTCAACACAAGGGGCCAAAATCTAGTAACTTTGGGAAAACATTTCTAAATACAACTGAAGGAATCTTTCTAAACTGGATCTTTCATATTTAAGTATATGTGGGGGTGGGGTATCAATCTTGCTTATATGTGTGCCAAAGTAGGTTTTGTAAATTACACAATAGATTTATTTTTTTTATTCATTAAAATTGCATTAGATTTATCTAACATTTACAGCTGGGCAGAAAAAGAAAAAATCCAAACCTTCAAAGACTGAATGAGTTATATAGAAAGCCAGATTCCAAAAGCCTTTATAAAACAGTGAGGCATAGTTAAAATATTCATTTGTCCTCACTAGCTATCTTATCTCCACTGGAAGTGTACATGCCATTGAAATATAGGCCCTACCATGTTCAGGATAAACTTAATGAATCACAGGCATTCTGACTGCTTAGACCTGTTAGTCCTATCTAATTCTAACCCACTGGTATAACAGAGTCATTAGCCATGTAAAATGAGGATGGATAATTTCAGTTTCTACCACTAGGCATCTGCTCTGCTGAATACCTTCTTAGGATCATCCCTTTGAAACTAATAGGAATGTTTTACATCTACTAGTATAAGGAAGCATCTTATAACTAGCTTCTCCTGGTTACTACTTAGGTTGTCTCCAGGTGCCTAGAGTTGCCAATATGGCAATGTAGATCTGGATAGCTGAGAAAGGTAAGAGACATATAGGATTTTGGAACTAGAGAGGATCTTAACGAGGCCAAAAATTAGCCTACAGGCTAAACCTAGCCATCTGGAGCGTTTCAGTTGTTCTTTAAACGGTTAGCCTATGCTGTGTGTTAGATATTTTGCATTCGCTGCACCATTTGACAATCAGATTTCTCGTCGCGAGCAGGATCTCCAGCTTGCCTTGAAAAGTTGGACACTGACAATCCTGCATCTGAATTCTTTTCTCTCAACATTTGGTTAGAGCAGAACAGTGGTAGCACCCCTAAGTGCATGAGCTCTCTCCTGTAGCCCCATCTCCCATCACTCCTGGTGGGTTACCCAGGCCAGTTCAACTTAACTTCCCAGCTCCTGATTCAGTCCAAACCCATATTTGACAAAAGATAAAAACCACAGCCCAGAGAAAGCAGAACACTGAAGCTGGCTCCAGAACCCATATCTCCTAGTCAATGACGCCTTTGCTCATTTTAGAAAGTCTTTAATGAGTATTAGTTGATTGGCCACCTCCTAGGAGTTAAATACAAAAATAAAATCTAGAGCAACAGTTATAAGAAATGAAATACTTAGGTAATAATTAGTGCTGCTTCACGCAAAATATTGATTACTAGTTGCTACATAGCTTGATCTTAGGTTATAAACATATTCTTAGAAGGAGGCCTAATTGGCTCTGTACAATTTTTTAATTTGGATTTCAAATGTTAACATATATAAAAGTCTTGGAAAATTAGTGAAATTTAAATTCCTAGGCATTTTAAAAGATGTTCTAATGTAGTATGCCTGTGTTGAAATGTAAAAATTTGCATCTTTGATGAGTTTCTAAGGTGATTTATTACATTTATTCATCACAGTCAGAGGTCACTTTCACTTCTTCAGTTCTTTTTTTTTTAAATATACTTTATTGATTTTTTACAGAGAGGAAGGGAGAGGGGTAGAAAGTCAGAAACATCTATGAGAGAGAGACATCGATCAGCTGCCTCTTGCATACCCCCTACTGGAGATGTGCCCGCAGCCAAGGTACATGCCCTTGACCGGAATCAAACCCAGGACCCTTCAGTCCGCAGGCCGACGCTCCATCCACTGAGCAACACCGGTTTCGGCCACTTCTTCAGTTCTGATCTTGAGTTCCAAACCTTAACCATAGTACTTTGTACCTCTTCATTCATGGAACAGAAGTTCCCTGTAGTCCAAGCAGGTCAAACTCGCGACCCGTGAGCCAAGTACCTCGTTTATTTGACCTGTGTTAGCCACCGAGTTTGACATGCTTGTTGTAGTCCCTGGCTCTTTTCCTTCTTTTTCTGCGTTCTCTACTTTGCAGTTTATGAAAGAAAATATCATGATTGGTACGGTATGAAGAATCCAAATGTAATTACCTAAATGTAATTGCTCAATCTGAATGTTTTTACTATGGTGACTAGGTTACTAGTATGCAATATCTCCTACCCACTCTACTGATTTTGCTCCTTTTTCTAAAGAATGGTTCCTTTGAATTGGAAAAAATTATTTTATTAAATTGGAAAACAAAAATTTCCTTTATCTTTTAAAAATATATACATATTTTTATTGCTTTCAGAGAGGAAAGGAGAGGGAGGGGAGGAAAGAGGGATAGAAACATAAATGGTGATAGAGAATCATTGATTGGTTGCCTTCCGCATGCCGCACACTGGGGATTGAGCCTGCAACCAAGCATGTGCCCTGACCAGGAATCAAACCATGACCTCCTGGTTCATAAGTAGGTGCTCAACCACTGAACCACACTAACCAGGCAAAATTTCCTTTATTTTTAAAGAACCAAGTTTAACTATAAGCTTCTACAACTTTAGTTGAAAACGCAGGTCAACTTGGTTTGTGTTTCTTTCCTAAAACTTTTCTTCTTTAAAGGTTTTATACACTATCTCCTATAGCTTTTAAACAGACTTGCCCTATTTTAGCTGGTAGCAGTCCTGTTTTGCAGGAATGAGGAGGTAGCAGGACAGAGAGGGAGGAGGTGGGCATGAACACAGCACAGAGCAAGAAGGTTGGGCATCCATGAAATGCCCAGGAGATGGAAGGTACAGCCTTCCAGCTCTGAGCTCTGCATAGAGTACCTCTTCCTCAGCATTGGCCTGGCTGAAACTGTTCCAGGGAAAATCTGTATTTTGGACAGAATGATGATTTTCTAAATAAGCCTGTGGCTCTGGGACATATCTAATGAGGACAGATTTTCACTTGAGCAAATGTTCCAGGCCTCAGTTGTGCTCTCTCTGTGTCGCCTGTTATGGATTCCAGGGCAGTGATAAAAGCCAGAGCATGGATTTCTTATAGTGGCCTCACTTTTTAGGAAAAATGTAAGAACTTTATAAGGAAGGAGTCATAGGCAAGCTTTAAAATCTAATTCCAAATGTTATAGAATGTTAATATTTTTAAACTCCAAAGTAAAAGATAGAATTATGTCTTTATTTCTGCACTTTGGGGTGGGGTGGGGGTGTGATTCTTTCCAACAAAACAAAAGAAATACTTTAATACAGAAATGAAAAGAAGACCAAATATATTCTAAGCAGACACTTGCCTAAGGAAAGGAATGTATAGGACAAGCAATAGAAAGACTAAGGCACCTTTAGAAGTAGAAACCCAGGCCCTGTTCCTAGGCTGAGCCCCCTCAAGCATACAGTTTGCAGGAGAGGAAACAGTTCAAAAGAGAGTTCCTAGGACAACAGGGGAGCTAGCTTAGTTATAAAGCTGCTCTGTCAACATGCCCAGGGTCTGCTCCTGAAGTTAAAGGGCATAAGTACAGCCTCTCAACTGCCATTCATAAATGCAAAATGCTGTCATTGAGAGAGAGAGAGAGAGAGAGAGAGAGAGAGAGAGAGAGAGAGAGAGAGAGAGAGAGAGAGAGAGAGAGAGAGAGAGAGAATGAGAAAAAGGAGCTTTAAATTGCAAGCTATTATGACCCAATCACTCAGCAGAGAATCTGGGGACTCAAAGCTCATCTGTAGGCTTGGGGGAGGTCAGCTGAAAGACTCAGGTGGGATCTTGATTTTGTAGGACTAGACTCACAATTTGCAGTGTTTTCAAAAATTCTAAGTTATCAAAACAACCTGCACCTTTATCTTCAAATATTTACCTAATACCCTGAATGTGTACATGTCCCATAGGAACAGCAATGGTATAATAAGGGGGACAGGTCTGAATTCTGTGTGGGACCACAGATATCCTCAGTGGTTACTCTCAAGTTCATCTTTCCATTGACACTTGAGTAATGGTTTCAGATCCCTAGAGAAAACAATTCCAGAAAGCACCTGCATTCACAGGTGTTTAGCATAACGTGCGGATCTAGTTGTTCTTTCTCAGAGGCATTTTAACATTTACCTTGAATATCCATTTCTCAGGAGAAAGAGTTGAGAGAAGCAGGAAAGCCAGGATCTATATCCCAACTCTGCTAATCCTAATATGTGCTGTGCCTTAGTTTCTTCATTGCTCCAAAACTGGACTCGTGTTGCAAGATTTTGTTGGCAAAAAAACCATGGAAACTCCTGCACCATTTCTTCAGCTCCTTCCTTTTGCTGGAGGTGTTTGTTTCCCTCCAGAGATACTATGTATATAATGCAGGATTGCATAATTCAACTCATCCTGAACTCGAATGTCCAAATAAAATGGAATTGTGGTTATTCTATTAGTTATAAAAGTGTACTAAGGCCAGTCCAGATTCAAGGGATGGGGAACCAGATGTCACCTCTTAATGGAGTTTGACCAGTTCACATTTTAGAAAAGCATGTGGGGCAAGACATATTGTTGTGGACATCTTTGGAAAATATGGTCCGCCACACATGGTTGGATGCATAACCCAATTTTGAAGGTCAAAAGCTGAATATAGCCTGTTGGTATTTTCTTTGTAACCAATTCCAATTTCTCCTCAGGCAGATGTTGCTTACAGTGGACTAGTACAAAGGATTTGGGGATTCAGGAAAACAAAAGAGAAAAGCATGTTAAATATTGTAAAACATTGTCACAGATGCAACTATGACTCATAAATTGACAAGGTTCCTGAGCCAGGACATCAGGGGCAGAACTGCTTGGCTTCCTACTGACTTAGCTAACAAGAAAGAGGAATAGAGTAAACGCTTATATTTAATTAGGTTTTCTTTAAAAATTATTTTTTATTAAAGCAGTACTGTATAAAGGCTGATATTGCTTTGTGGCTCAAGACTTACTAAATAGTTTATCGCTCTTCTGAAAAAGGACTGATTTGAGAAAAATCTTTAACTTCTGAGTTCATAATAAAACTTTTTTCTCAGAGAACACATCATTTGGTTAAAAAAATGCTTAAGTCTGTAAAGGTCAGTTTTTAAGCAGAAATATAAAGTAGGTTAAATAATGAACCATGATTTTGTACAGTGAAGGAAGCCATCAACAAAAGAAAAAGACATCTACTGACTGGAAGGAGATATCTGCCAATGATACACTGATAAGAGGTTGATATCCACAAGGAACTCTTACAACTTAACATCAAAAAAGCAAAAAATATGATTTAAAAATTGGCAGAGGACTTGAACAGACTTTTCCAGAGAGGACATACAAATGACCAATAAAAGTGTAGGAGAGGTAAAGCGGGGAAGGGTTGGGAGATATCTGCAATACTCAACAATAAAAAATATTTTTTTAAATGGCCAATAGACATATAAAAATATGCTCAACATCATTAACCATCATAGAAATCCAAATTAAAACTACAATGAGATATTGCCTCACACCTGCCAGAATGGCTATCATCAAAGAATCAACAACAACCAAGTGTTGGCAAGGATGTGGAGAAAAAGGAACCCTCATGCACTGTTGGTGGGTATGCAGATTGGGACAGCCACTGTGAAAAACAGTATGGAGGTTCCTCAAAGAAATAAAAATGAACTGTCATATGGCCAAGCAATCTCACTTCTGGGTATCTATCCAAAGAAATCCAAAACACTAATTTGAAAAGATATATGCACCCCTATGTTCTTTGCTGCATTCTATCTAATAAAAGAGTAATATGCAAATTGACCATACATTCACTACACCAACAAGACGTGCCCACCAGCCAATCAGGAGTGAGTATGCAAAGTAACCCAACTAAAATGGCTATGGTCACGGAGAGAGCAGGAGGCTTGGGTTTCCCTGGCAATGGAGGAAGCCAACCTTTCTGCATAGCCTGGTGGGACCAGGCCTCCACTCTAGGCTACAAAGTTTCAATTATAGAAGATAAATAAATACCAACAAAAATGGCAGCAGCCATGGAGCTAGCAGGAGGCTTGGCTCCACTGAAGGCTACAAAGTTTCAAGTATAGAAGATAAATAAATCCCAGATACCAGGGCCTCTACTTGGGACACCGAGGGGCATGGCCAACCTGCAAAACAATACAGGCCCCTTGCCCAGGCCACCCCATGCCCCAAGGGAACCCGCACCATGATACAGGACACCTTCAGAGCAAACCAGCCGGCTCCCAATCATGCACCAGGCCTCTGTCCTATCTAATCCTATCTAATAAAAGAAAAATATGCAAATTGACCATCACTCTAACACACAAGATGGCTGCTGCCATGTGGACACAAGATGGCCACCACAAGATGGCCAGCAGAGGAGGACAGTTGGGAGGGACCAGGCCAGCAAGGGAGGGCAGTTGGGGGCAATGAAGCCTGCAGCAAAGGGCAGTTAGGGGTGACCAGGCCAGTAGAGGAGGGAAGTTGGGGGCAACTGGGCCTACAAGGAAGGGCAGTTGGGGGGGGGGGGACCCAGGCCTGCAGGGGAGAGCCGTGGGGGGGGAACCAGGCCTGTAGGGGAGGGCAGTTATGGGTTACCAGGCCTGCAGAGGAGGACAGTTAGGGGCAAACAAGCTGACAGGGGAGCAATTAGGCATCAATCAGGCTGGCAGGGGAGTGCTTAGGGGGTGATCAGGCTGGCAGGTAGAAGCAGTTAGGGGCAATCAGGAAGGCAGGCAGGCAAGCAGTTGGGAGCCAACAGTCCTGGATTGTGAGAGGGATGTTCAACTGCCCTTTTAGACCCGATCCTATCAGGATCGGGCCTAAACGGGCAGTCAGACATCCCTCGAGGGGTCCCAGATGGGAGAGAGTGCAGGCTGGGCTGAGGGACATCCCCCACATTCCCTATGCACAAATTTTGGGCACCGGGCCTCTAGTTATTTATAATAGCCAATATATGGAAGCCACATAAATGCCTACCAATAACTGGTTAAATAAAGAATATGTGATACAGTTGATGAACATCTTTGTTAAACATGTAACATGAATGATAAAGCTTATCATGTTAAAAAAATATGTGATACATATAAACAAGGGATATTACTCAGCCATAAAAAGGAATGAAATCTTACCATTTGTGAGGGTAGAGCTAGAGGGTATTATGCTAAGTTAATTAAGTCACAGAGAAAGACAAACCCCATATGATTTTACTTATATGTGGAAACTAGAAAACAAAATAAATGAACAACAAAACAGAAACAAACTGATAGGTACAGAGAACACACTGTTGACAGACGAGAGAGGGAGGTTAGGGGACTGGGTGACAAAGATAAAGGAATTCAGAAGTAAAAACTGGCAGTTATAAAATTACAACATCATTGACTACACTCCCTATGCTGTATACCTTAGGGATGTAGTCAATTATATTGTAATAACTATGTTTGGTACCAGGTAGTACTATACTTATTAGGTGATCACCTCACAAGTTATATAAATGTATAAACACTGTGCTATACACCTGAAACTAATACAATATTGATTGTCACCTGTAATTGAATTTTTTAATTTTAAATAGACCTTGATAAACTTTTTTAAGTGAGATGATTAAATTATAGTCAATTTTATTCCATACAATAAAATTAATCATCTACTTACAGTAAACAAAAAAGGTGCGTTCCTTGCTCTCATCAAATGAAACTCATTTGATGTTGTTTCAATGAAATATTCCTCAAAAAATTAAACTGGTTTGTTAAATCATAACATTGCTAGGTAATGCCATGAAAAATCATTCTATTCCAAGTGACAAAAATTTATGATTCCAAAAACTGGAATGGCATGAGTAATTATCAGTGACTTGTAGTTATTTTGGATAGACCTAGGCCAGGAAGGAATGCTTAGGAGGGTATCACCAAACCTATCTCCCATTTATATTTTTATTAATGATTAGTAAGGGTTTTACTTATAAAATATGTGTGAGTGTGTGTATGTGAAGTGAGGTGATGTGCACATTGCAAAGCTATACTCAGATCCCTACTGAATCGGAATGATTAGAAAAGTGAACACATGTAGTCTGAAAATTAATAGAGAAAATTGGAGAGTCATTAGTGCAGATGTGAAAAGCAAACACAACTGAAATTAAACTGAAAATAATTAAATAATTACTGAAAGACTGAGAGACAAGGAGGTTAGTTTTGCACTAGCTTCAAAGAAAGCTTAGGGAATATACATAGCATCCAAGAATCTTAGGAGATTCTTCCAATTTGGGAATTAGGCCTTCTTTTATCTGTCCCCATTCCACACATTTTTGATAATTCATATCAAACACCACCCCTCTTAAACTACTACAATATTCCATTCCTCTTTCAATGTAGTCCCTTACTGACATACATTAATTCAGAACATATGCTTCCTATTTTGGCCCCTGATTGTGTTCTATTTTGTATCATTTCTCAATTGTATTTGTAGGCTTTGAAAAACTAACTCCCAAGCACAGAAGTAACCAGCCTACCTTCAGGACTAGTGGTCAGCAACAGAAAATCAGAGGAGAAATGAGTGACTGTTTTCTCAACATGGAAACATGTCAAGTGAAATGAGGTGCAAAGGAAAGTAATAGAATGGTCAGGACAAAATCTGAATCTCCATCAAGGTATCCTATCTAATAAGGGAGTAATATGCAAATTAATTATCACTCCACTACACTCACAAGCCAATCAGGAGCAAATATGCAAATTAACCACAACCAAGATGGCTGCGGCCATGGAGAGAGCAGGAGGGAGACTTGGGTTTCCCTGGCAATGGAGAGAGCCAAGCTTTCTGCATACGCTGGCTGGCCCAGGCCTCCACTTAAGGCTACAAAGATTAAATTATAGAAGATAAATAAACCCCAACAGAATTGGCTGCTGCCACAAAGGGAGCAGAAGGCTTGGCTCTGCTCCAAGCTACAAAATTTCAATTGTAGAAGATAAATAAATCCCAGATATCAGGGCCTCCACTTGGGTCGCCAGGGGGAGTGGCCAGCCTGCAAACCACCACAGGCCTCTTCCCCAGGCTGCCCCACACCCCAAGGGAACCCCCACCCTGATCAGGGACACCCTTAGGGGCAAACCAGCTGGCCCTTACCCATGCACCAGACCTCTATCCTATCTAATAAAAGAGTAATATGCAGATTGACCATCACTCCAACACACAAGATGGCTGCCCCTATATGGTCAAAGATACTGCCCCAATGTGGACACAAGATGGCCACCACAAGATGGACAGCAGGGGAGGGCAGTTGGGAGGGACCAGGTTTGCAAGGGAGGGAAGTTGTGGGTGATAAGAGCAGCAAGGGAGGGCAGTTGGGAGGGACCAGGCTTGCAAGAGAGGACAGTTGTGGGTGATCAAGCCTGCAGGAGAGGACAGTTAGGGGTGACCAGGCCAGCAGAAAAGGGAAGTTGAAGACAAACAGGCTGGCAGGGGAGCAGTTAAACATCAATCAGGCTAGCAGGGGAATGGTTAGGGAGTGATCAGGCTGGCAGGCAGAAGCAATTAGGGGCAATCAGGAAGGCAGGCAGGCAAGCAGTTGGGAGCCAGCACTCCCGATCCAGTAGGATTGGGCCTAAATGGGCAGTTGGACATCCCTTGAGGGGTCCCATATTGGAGAGGGTTCAAGCTGGGCTGAGGGACACCCCCCATGCACAAATTTTATGCACCACGACTCTAGTTCTTTTTATAAAGATTCTTGGGGCATGTACCAAGGCCAAAGTCTCAAGTGGGCAATACCAACCAGGTACCATTCCCTGCCTTAGTCTACCAAAAACAAACAAAACTCAGTTTTCCCTGAACTCCCTGACACATCTACAGCTTGTCCAGGGAGTTTGAAATCCAATGTTCCACCATCCTATCTAATAAAGAGGAAATATGCTAATTGACTCTCATGATGTTGCAAAGATGGCAGAGCCCATAGCCAATAAGGAGGGAATATGCTAGTTGACTGTCCTGCCCTCAGAAGATGGCAGCCCCGATAGCCAATAAGGAGGGAATATGCTAAGTGACTGCCACATGCTCAAAGATGGCGGCACCCAGTCCCCTCAGGTCCGCCGGAGTGGCAGGCACAGCAAGGTTTGGCCTGCCCTCAGGTGGGCCCAGTTGCTCTGTGTGCCTGCCTCCAGAGTTCTCCAGTCCCCTCAGCCCCCTAGCCACCCAGGTCCAGCCAGAGATGCAGGCAAGCCTCAGATGGTGGCGGCCCAGCTGCCCAGGGCCAGCCAAGGCTCAGGTAACCAGGGCCGGCCAAGGTTTGCGCTGCTGGCAGTAGCAGCACAGGGATGTGATGGGGCATTACCTTCCCCTGATCACCAGGTCACCTCCCACCCCTGAGGGCTCCCAGACTGTGAGAGGGGCAGGCCAGGCTGAGAGACATCTCCCCTTCAGCACATGAATTTTCATGTACCGGGCCTCTAGTAGACAAGTAATAGTCTTAAAAGGTTTAGGCAAGGTGGCCAGGGCGCTAGCAGATAGTTTGTTTCTCAACTAGAGGAACGTTAATGCAGGGGAGGACCTACTTTTCCTCCACCCTCTTAGGTTTAGCGATTGGAGCCTACAAATTAAACTGACAGAAGAGATGAACAGGAAAAAAGTATAAACATGTATTTGATGTTAATATTTTTACATGACACAGGTGTTTTCATAGGAAAGAAATAAAAACCTCAAAGAACTGGTTAGGTCTGACAGCGTATATACAATTTTAAGAAAGGATGCTACATTAAAGACAAAGGGAAAGGGGTATTAGGGCGTAAATTGAGGGAAAGTAAATATATAGAGAAACTAATAGAAGGGTCATTTACTAAGGTGTGTTTGTGTGGATTAATCTCGGCATCTACCCCTGACTCCAGTGATAATAATGGTACTGAGAGGGCTATTTCTCAATTTCCTTCAGCTCAAAGTAACCCATATGTGAAAGCTGCATATTTTGGGGTGTCATGTTCTGACCCCCTCAATACCTAGCAGTTAAAACCTGAAAAATTCTGTCCAGTGTCATTTAATATCTTTTAAGAGTGTTTTTCAAAGAATAATCCTGGGATCATCTGCATCAAAATGAGATAGTGTTTGACACAATAAATAGCAATATTTTTTTTTAAATGACGAAAGACACAAATTCAGAATCACGAGCCTATCCCGGACCAGTAGAATTGGAGTATATGGGGTGGGGGTGGTGTACAGAATCCACGTTCAGTGAGTTTCCAGGCAATTCTCAGGCGCTTGCTTTCTTTGTGCACAGGGCTCTTCCATGCACAGGGATGGCTAGAGCGGGTGGCAGCCTCCTTTCCTTGGGGCATATGTGGCCAAGCTCACTCCCATCCTCACCAGACTCCTTCACTCCCTCACAGTTACCTGAGTGGCCAGGCGAGAAATTTATATATTCAACCTTTGGTTGAGAGCCTTCTGGGTTTTGTGATGAGAAAGGACCAGCAGCTTCTGAAATTACAGACTTGCTAACAGATGTTTCTGGAAACCTCTTCTGCCTAATTTACTTCAGTGCAGAAAACAAAAAAAAATCAAGTTAGAAAAGCAGCAACTCTACTATGGCAGATGGCTGTGTTTTGTCTCCTGGGACTTGGGGAAAGCTATGGCCTTTCTCTCTAAGGACACCTAAGAGCTGTCAGCAAGCTGTCCAGGAACTGGTTTCCAGAGCTTTGTCCATGTCTGATGGCGGAACCAGGGGATCAATACAAAACATCTTTACGTCACCACTTTACACAGCTGCTGAGAAATCATCAGAGAATTCAAGAGGCAAAACTAGGACAGTTTCTCAAGACCATGTTAATGCTGACCCGTGGGAACAGAGGTCAGGGAAAATGTCAGAGGAGTAAGAGGAAGGCAGAGCTGCTGGAAAGTTAATGGCTGCTGCATCTCAGTGACTCACAAAGAAACTGCTCATACATGCACATAAAGCAGAGCATATTGAGATCAACATTCTGACATACAAGCTGATTAGTTTTGTCTCGACGAAAAATACAGTACTTAACAATTGTTCCATTAAAACTATTAACAAATTGCCCTAGCTGGTTTGGCTTAGTGGATAGTCTCAGCCTGTGGCCTGAAGGGGCCCGGGTTTGATTCCAGTCAAGGGCACATACCTTGGTTGCATGTTCCTCCCCAGCCCAGGCTCTGGTCAGGGCTTATGCAGGAGGCAGACAATAGATGTGCTTCTCTCATATCAATATTTCTCTCTGTATTTCGCTCTCTCTTCCACTCTAAAAATCAATGGAAAAATATCCTTGGGTGAGGATTAAAATATGTATACATTTTAACCAATTTTTTAAAAAATACATTTTATTGATTTTTCACAGAGAGGAAGGGAGAGGGATAGAAAGTCAGAAACATCGATGGGAGAGAAACATCAACCAGCTGCCTCTTGCACACCTCCAACTGGGGATGTGCCCGCAGCCAAGGTACATGCCCTTGACCAGAATTGAACCTGGGACCTTTCAGTCCACAGGCCGATGCTCTATCCACTGAGCCAAACCGGTTCGGCCATTTTAACCAAATTTTTAAACAAGATAAAAATTACCCATAATATTACTGCCCCAAATTTTTATATTAGCTCTTTGCAGATATATTTATATACATATGTAATTTTATAACCAAAATATTATATTTTGCGTTCTGCTATTTTAATAAGATTTTTTCCCATTTTAGCACTGTCAGGATGGATCCTAAACATGATGAATAAATTGTATATGTGCGTGAATAATTACTGAGGAATATAAATCTTCAACAATAATATCCAAATAATCTAGAAAGAACATGACAGCAGGAAGTTATAAAAAAGTGTATTTTTTCCATTTTAGATCTGGGTCCTGATATTCACAGCATGCTTGCTAAAAAAAAAAATAAGAACACTTCCTGCCCTCATTCAACATTTATTAAATGCTCTTCAATGTGCTTTCAGAAAGGTTCCTTTTTGGAAGGTTTGTAAATGCAGGAAACAAAACACACACAGAGTCCAGGCGATTGGAGGAGGTTTTAATCTTGCACTCCCGGGGGAAATTCACTGGTCTGAGGGTGGACCAGGGAAGTTCGCACCAAAAGGGGGTATCAGTTTTAGTGTGAGGAGGGCGGAGGGCATGAGAGGTGTGGAATTCCTCAGACCAGCGAATTTCACCCAGGAGCTCAAGATTAAAACTTCCTCCAATCGCCTGGACTCTCAGTGTGTTTTGTTTCCTGCATTACAAACCTTACACTTTTTTGGTCACCACCCCCAGTTTTCAAATACCTCCTCTCCATATGCATTCATGGAACATATATCATACTTCACAGTGAATGTCAAGTGATGCACCTGCTGTTGGACTGATCTTCAGCAGAGCATTCGATACCCTGCATGACTATGAAGTTTGAGATCTATACCGACAAGCTTGCTGCCAGCCGTGGCTGTAAATGATTTTCTGGGTTGATGTGGCATCACAGAGGGAGTAACCTACTGGGCAAGTAATGAGGGAATGGGAGTATTTTTTTGTAAATGACAGCAGGTATTCTAGACAGGTAGAACCTCTGAAGTACTCTCATGCCTCAGCAGTGAATTTGAGCGTGGGGGTGAAAATTCTTGCTCACCTACAGTTGTGCATGTGAGTTTAACTTTATTACCTCTATTTTATTTTCTTGCCTCTATTAGTCATGCCTCATGTGGTTGCAAGTGTCAGCAACCCAAATTAAAGTTGCTTAAACAAAAAGGAGAATGTATACACTTTTGAGATAAACATGGCAGGCATGGCTAGATCCAGATGCTCGGATGATGTCAATGGGGGCCAGGGTTCTGTCTGATCCTCCAACCCTGATTTCCTCTGCAGTGGGCTCATTCTCAGGTATGCTTTTTCCTCTGGAGAGAGGTGTACACAGCAGGTCTACAACTACACTGTACATGCCTAACAACCCCAGCGGGATAAGAACTCCTCTGTTAGACAATCTCATCAAGTCCTACAATTCACTGTCTTGTGGGAATTTTTTAAATGAATCATTGTGATTGGATGATGTGAAATTTTGGATGGGCCAGCAGAGCCTTGTGTAAGGTCAGTAGCACCCAAATCATACAACCCGAGAACAGAAAAGGGAGATTACCCAAACAAAATTGAGATGGTACTACTAAAAATAGCACTACCTGATAGAAACACAAAAAATAGTTCCTACTACCAATAGAAATGCTAAAAACTTGGTCCCAAGTCTGATCTTATGTGACCAAATTATAAATCAATAGTTTGTGAAAGAGATTTTTAAAAAGTACAAACAGGCAGAAACCAGTTTGGCTCAGTGGACAGAGCATCGGCCTGTAGACTGACAGGTCCTGGGTTTGATTCCGGTCAAGGGCATGTAACTTGGTTGCGGACACATTCCCAGTAGGGAGTGTGCAAGAGGCAGCTGATTGATGTTTCTCTCCATCAATGTTTCTGACTTTCTATCCCTTTCCCTTCCTCTCTGTAAGAAAATCAATAAAAAAATATATTAAAAAAAATAAAAAAACACAGTTTTGCTCTAAAGTGGCAGCCCGTTATTAACATTAAATTTTTAAAAGCAGATTTCATTATAATAAAAAGTAGTTTTGATAGGTAAAATAATTACCCTCACCCCCATCATAACCAAAGATGTCCCCATCCCAAATCCTGGAACCTGTGACTATGTTACTTTACATGGCAGAGAAGCTTTGCCGATGTGATTAATGCTGAGGACCTTGACATGGGTAGAGTATCCTAGATTGTCCACGTGGGCCCAATGGGACCACAAGTCCTTAAAAGCAGAGAACTTTTTCTGGATAAGTGATCATGAAGACGAGTCAAAGAGATGCAACATTACTGGCTTTAAAGATAGGGAAAGGGAACCAGGAACCAAGGGATATGGACAGCCTCGGGAAAATGGAAAACACTAGAAACAGATCCTCTCCTACAGCTTCCAGAAGGGAGCAGCCTCACATCCCCTTGACATTAGCCCACTGAGACCTATGTTGGACTTTGGACCTACATATGGGCTAAGCTGCTGTTTGTGGTCCTTTGTTAGACCAGCAAAAGAAAACAAATATCGCAGCTATTGGGCACTTTCATACATCCTGTGGCCTAAATTCTGAGGACATGGCTCCTAAATTCAGAGATATTTAATGATTACTGAATACACACGTTGTCTACCTTTCCCAGTCTCTGTGTAGTGCAGTAGGGTCATGTGATTTTCTCTGGCCAATGGACTGTGAGTTTAAGTAAACATGACAGGTTCCAGGCTGAGACAAGGAAATGCCTCTGCACATGCTCCACCTGGGCAAGCAGGAAGGGTCATGTTGAGAGGGTGGTGAACTGAAGCAAACATCCTGGATCCTTGAGACACTGCAGAAAACCAGCTGCCAGAACCACCGGACTTGCAGACCATTTTGCATGAGGGAAAAATGAAGTTTTATGTTTTAAGTTATTAAAGTTCTCAGATGTATTTTTTTCTGTAGAATAATGAAGTCTATTCACAGTAGTAGTAGTAGTATACTTACTTAGAGTAAGACTATCCCAGGAAACAAAAGACCCAACCTACCAAGTTTAACATGGAAACTATTTTCTAATCTTATCCCTTTTGTTAATCTAGTAAATTGCATCTTTCATGCTTCAGTTTCCCTGAACATACAATTTGGAAAAATGTAATTTTACATAGCAATTGGGAAAATATTGAATATTATATCAATGACTACTTACCTTATTTGTGTTGCTTATATCATATAATAATTTCAATTTCGAAAATAAAAGTTTTTCATTTTATTATAAATTTTTTCTGTCATTGGCTGCTAATGATAATGTAGATACTAAGCTTTCATTCAAGTTTATATGATGGAATTTTATATTTAAATGACGAAGTGTGCTTTTTTACAATCAATATTTTACATTTAAGACATTTGCCAAGATACTAGTGAATGGTAGCAAAACAGCATGCTTATAGGTATCAAAAGGTACAGCTGACAAGGCAAAGTACACTCACAGTCTGTAATACTTTCCTAAGAGAACTGGAATGCACAAAAGTAAACCAAAAGTATAGTCTATTTTAAATAGTCATGGCTTAATATTTTCCATTTAATGATCCAAGATGATAATAACAGCTCAAGGAGAGCCAGAGATTACCCACTTCCTCTTCTTCATCTGATGGAAGATAAAATTGAGGACAACAGAAATTAAGTAGTAATTTCTTCCAGGTAGTCGATAGGGAGAGAGAACACCTGAAAGCAAATCTGAGTGCAAGTAGAAAGCAGCTATTTTGCTAAGGGAGAGCTAGATATGCATGATCAAAAATCACATTTATTATGGCAAAATATACATCATGTAAAATTCATTATTTCAACCATTTTCATATGTACAATTTTGTGAAATTACATCGATTCACATTGTTGTGCAACCATCACCATCACCATCCATCTCCAGACCTTTGCCCTCATCCCAAAATTAAATTCTGTGCCCATTAAATAACTCCTCTCCCCCAGCCCTCAGTAACCGTTGTTCTATTTTTGGTACCTATAATTTGGCTATTTTAAATACCTCTATCGGTGGAATTACGTAGTATTTGTCTGTTTATGACTAGTTTATATCAGCATAATGTCTTCAAGGTTCATCCATGTCATACCCTGATCAGTATTTACTTTCTTTCTTAGGTAATATTCCATGTGTGCATATATCAAATTTTGGTTCGCCATTCACTTCAATGGATATCAGGGTTGTTTCCATGTTTTGGCTACTGTGATTAATGCTGCTATGACCAGGGGTGCACATATATAGCCGTTAAAGTCCCTTCTTTCAGTTCTTCTGGATATATAACTAGGTTGGAATTGTTGGCTCATATGGTAATTTTGTTTTCTTTTCTGAGAAAATGCCATACTACCTTCTACAGATGCTGCACCAGCTTCCAGTCCCACCAGCAATGTGTAAAGGTCCCACTCTCCATCACCGTGCCAGCCTTTCTGGGACTTTGGGGGGCTGTTTTTGCTTTGTTTGTTTTGCTAATAACTACCTTAATGGATATGATGTGTTACATCAATGTCATTTGGGGGCGAAGGGGAATTACATATTTTTATCACTGAGAAGTCTTAGCCCAGCCACTTTTTTAAAAATGTCATTCTTTATGAATTTGAAAATGTCTGACTTGCCCCTTACAAGAGAAATCACACCAATAAACAAAGTCCAACTAACCACAAGTTAGCAATCATTTAAATCCTTTTAAATTAACAAAAGCAGCCTTTTTGGTGTTGCTCAGTGGTTGAGCATCAACCCCTGAACCAGGACGTCATGGCTGATTCCCAATCAGAGCACATGGGATTTCAAGCTCAGTACCCAGTAGGAGGCTTACAGGAGGCAGCCAATCAGTGATCCTCTCTCATCCTGGATATTTCTATCTCTCTCACTCTTTCCCTTCCTCTCTGAAATCAATAAAAACTTATTTTTTAAAGCAACATTTTTAAGCAATATATTTTTTAAAAGTTAACAAAAACAAATAAAACAATTCCCTTGTTTGGGGGCTAATTTTTTTCAAATCTTCTCTTTGAGAATAAACTTAAACTCAAATTCACCACACTTAAAACCTCTAATTTAGATTATAAATTTATCTCAAGTCATTTAAATTATGTAATTGAACATTTTTTGCATATTATATTTTAGCTATTATCATTCAGTATCACAATAGTTTCAAATATAACAAAATCTTTCAATTAGTTGTTCTTGAGAGACAGCTCTAGATAGATGTTAACAAATTTTCACTTTATATTGGATTTATCTTAATCATCTATTTAAAATAATGAAAAATAAGTTACCAAAAATCTTTGGTGTGATGTGGACTCTCCTCTAAATGGCACAGCAAAGGAAACCTCTAAGAATCCTGAACTCTTCTACAATCAGAGGGATTAAAATAAAATGCTGAGCCAGATATTTGATTGGGTAACCCATAGCATTCTGCCTTTCTGGACACAAAAGGAACCGTTTATCAGTTCTGCAGATAGAATAATCAGGTTGTAGTAAATAAGAAATATATTGGTGGAAGAATGAAGGAAATTATTGTCTACAAAAGACTGGCTCTCTCTAAGACTATCATCACAACTCAGAGTGGCTTAATGTTATCATTTTGCTCTTTTGTGAAAGAGTGATGCCAGTTGATGCCTCATTTTATACACACACTGACTATACACATTTCACATCTTATGCAGCTCCTTAACAGCTAACTTACAGATTCTCCCCCAGGATGGATGATTATTTTGAGAAGGAAAAGACA
Organism: Antrozous pallidus; assembly: GCA_027563665.1. Classification (NCBI taxonomy): domain Eukaryota; kingdom Metazoa; phylum Chordata; class Mammalia; order Chiroptera; family Vespertilionidae; genus Antrozous; species Antrozous pallidus. The sequence continues at coordinate 82,788,420 of CM050512.1, forward strand.
AAAACATACTAATAGTCTAAGCCCAGTCATTTCCCCTGGTCATGTAATTTAGCAGCTCTTTACTGTGGGCCAAAACAGTTTCTCTATAGGACAGTGGCCGGCAAACCACAGCTCGCGAGCCACATGCGGCTCTTTGGCCCCATTTTGTGGCTCTTCCACAAAATACCACAGCCTGCGCGAGTCTATTTTGAAGAAGTGGCATTAGAAGAAGTTTAAGTTTAAAAAAACTTGGCTCGCAAAAGAAATTTCAATCGTTGTACTGTTGATATTTGGCTCTGTTGACTGAGTTTGCCGACCACTGGGTTAGGAACTTAGAGGCTTGCAGGTTTTACTAAAAAATAAGTTTAAAAAAAAAGTTTATATGAAAGGATTTTTTATTATGGTTTTAACAGAAGTTTAAGGGAATATTATTCTTAAAATTATATTATCAGTCATTCTTGTCTCAGATTTCACTTTCCCAAAACAGAATAAAAATTTCAAATAAATTAGAACATAGGTAAATTTTAACATCACTTTTTCCTGAAAAAATATAACCACATTAGTGCTATCAGGTCACTTCCTCAAGGAAAACTTGAAAAACTATTACATGGGTCTTTGATTTGAATTTTTGTGGTGGTAGAAAAATAATGTTTTGAAATACCCTCTTATGTAATTTTGAGCCTCAGTAATTTATTTTTATCTCTCCGTCAAATTTTCTTTTGCTGTTCAAGTGTAGAAACCTTGAATATGAGGCTTAATTCTCAGGATAGGGCAAGGTAGCAACTGTATGATATAATGAATAATTAACTCTAGTATTAAAACTGAAATTTTTAAATTCCATAGGGAGATAAATGGGCTTTGAGGAAAAAGAGTAATTTTCTCAAATTCTCTAAAATCATATTTTAATAGGTTGCATCACAACCTATAAAATATTCAACCATGTTTGAGCCACAGAAAAATTGAATTTTATTATTATTAAACCTACTAGAGGCCTGGTGCATAAAATTTGTGTATGAGGGGGGGTCCCTCTGCCCAGCCTGTACCCTCTCCAATCTAGGACACCTTGGGGGATGTCCCTCTCACAATTCAGGACTGCTGGCTCCTAACCACTCACCTACCTGCCTGCCTGATTGTCCCTAACCACTCTCCCTGCTGCCCTAATTGCCCCTAAATGCTCTCTCCCCTGCTGGCCTGATCATCCTTAACTGCTCTGCCTCAGCCCCTGCCACCATGACTTTGTCCAAAAGGACAATTGGAAGGTGTCCAGTCTAATTATCATATTATCCTTTTATTAGTATAGATAATATATATCAAGAGCCCAAGCTTGGAAAACTGGCCCTAGATTATATCATAGAGAAGGAAGGGCAATGTGAAGAAAATTCTTACATTACTAGTGCTCAGAGGAGAAGCCAAAAAGAGAAGATAGAACAGTTCTGTGAAGACTATGGGAGAAAGCAATGAGCTGTGGTATTAACACCATTAGATTGTGGGTTGATTCACTGCTTTTCCACATGAAGCCTGAGGACTGTGCCCTTCAAGATACCCCAGGCTCCCTGGCCAGAGTAGGAGCTCTCTGGTTCCCCATGTCACACACACATTGTCAAGGATATATAGTTCTCATGTGCCTCTATTCCAGAGGCAAAAGAGCTGAAACCTGAAGTGGTCCAGGATTGGGACGAGGAGACGGCATTCAGACCTAGAGAAGATGCGCTATTCAGAAACCAGGGCCTTTTGTGTCCAGTTCCAGCAAAACATCAGAAAAGCAGGGGAAAGCAGTCATAGCTCAACAGACACCCATAAGCAAAGGACACAGGAGAGCCCTGGGAAAGTACTGGACACAGGAGGACTATACAAGTATCAAGCATCTTTCTGGTATACTAGCAATGTGGTATATGAACTTCTGAAAGACTTTATCATGGAAAAGGCTAGGATAAGGTGGGTTCTCAGAACTGACTGACCTAGATCCTATAGGGACTGGGAAGCCACTGTTGCAAACTGCAAAGACATAGTTAACCTGAGTGGGCAAGTTCAAGTTCACTCTTTCCCCCTGCTCCCATGTGAGAATAGACATAAAAAGAAGAAATCAACTAAATTCTGAGGTATACCACACTAAATTTAGATAAACATTTTCTTTGAAATGGTTTGCAACTAGGAAAAGTTTACAGCTTTTAAATTTGTTGCCAAATCTGCAATCTTAGTATATGATGGTCCCAATCTCAACAGCTATAAGCTGTAAAGTTAAACAATTTGTCCACTGTCATTAGCTAATTACTGGAAGAAGTAGAAGCAACACATATATTTTCTGACACTTTGTCCAGGGTGCTTTTCCTAATAGTGTGTGTGTGTTTGGGATATATAATTTTATTGATTTTTGAGAGGAAGAGAGAGGGAGAGAGAGATAGAAATATCAATGATGAGCAAGAATCATTGATTGGCTGCCTCCTGCATGCCCCACACTGGGGATCAAGCCCATAACCTGGGCATGTGCCCTGACCAGGAATTGAACCAAACCCATGACCCCCTGGTTCATAGTCGATGTTGAACCACTGAGCCACACCAGCTGAGCTGTTTTACTTATAAAGTGCTAAGTCAACAATGCTCTGAAGTTTACTAAACTAATTAACAAACGTGGTATTTTTTTTTCTGGTCAAGATAGAGAAATAGAAAAATTCAAAAGACTTGATAGAATAATCTAATACACATTTTACTTCTTAGAGATGACCAGAATCTCAGGTCATCTCTAAGATGGTTTTTATTCTCTATCCTATGAAAAATAATCAATGCAAAGATCAAATTCAGTATTTTCATATGTGCTCATTTTAATTTGGCACAGTTTTTTCACTTCCACTGTGTCTGCTAAGACAAGTACCTGCATGCAAGGTTGTCAAACTGAGACAAAACAGAGGGTGTACATATAAGAAGAATGTTACAAAGAAAAGTTGACCTTTCTGAGGCTCCAAATCTTCAAAAATCTCAGATCTACATCTTCTGCCTGAAGCTAGGAGCTAGACCCTTCCTGTCTTGTTTGCACATCTGCAAAATTATATATATATATGGCTTTCAAAGTGATGTATTGTCAAATCTTCTGTTTACTTTTAAGCTGGATCACTATGTAGTGGGTCCAAGAAGCCTTTGGAATCCTCACTTAAATAGAAAATGCAAAAACTCAGCATATAAGAATGGGTGACTGTGCTTTACACTGGCTTCCTAAGTAATTACAAAGAATTCATGTGCAAATAAAACCAATTCTCTACCTTTCTCAGATTTGTTAATGTTTCCATTTTTATTAGCTAACGATTTATATAGAATGGTGCAATACAAAAAAAAAAAAAAAGTTCAGCTGTGCATCTGAATGGTTGTGTGTATAATAGGGAAATCCAGACAACATTAAACACCAAGTGTTGAACTAGTTTGAATAATTGTATGTATACAATTCCCCCACCATTCCCCTTGCTTCTCCATTACAATAAACCTGGGGGGTTCTTTTCCCATGCAGGAGCCATAAAAAAGCTAGTATCCAGTAGGAAACAGTGGCCCATTGACTGTCCACATCACAGTATTTCACATGACCCCGTATACAGGCGAAGAGTAGTGTCCTGCCAAACCGTAGTCTATGGGGAATAGGCCTTTGAGGTTGTTTAAAAGTGGCACACTGTGAGAGAGAAGACTATTTCCTTTCTTAGAGCCTAATTTAGCTGGAAAACAAAGATAGACAGAATGTGAGTTTCCTGTAGCTTCGTGCGTGTGTAATTTTATTAGACATAAACAAACTTGCTCCAAATGACTTATATTAGCCAACTGGTATGTTTACTTTCATGTGAAATGTGACCTTCAAGCTATATATAGAGAGAACATCATCCAATAAGAACACAAAATAGCTCCCAATGATGCTCCTTCACAGTCTCATCATCAGATCCTAGATGGGAAATCCTTTAATGTCACAAAGCACATGTTGAACCCCACGATCTCGCAAAAATGTCAACACACGTTTGTGGAACACACATTGTGGGCCACGTAATTCAGTGAGACTTGGAAATAAGAATTCAAGGGGTTTACATGCCAGAGGAGGAGACAGGGATGTAAGCAGGCAAATACTAACACTGATCCAGGGTGACCTGATGGATGAAGAGAAGCTGGAATAATCCTGCTGCTATTGTGTTCTAAATGCATGTATTTTACATCCTTGCCTATAAATTGGTCACGGGAAGCTAAAAATGCATACATTGTATATTTCTGAACATCACAAATAGGTGTGATCCTCAATTTATATGCATTTATTGATAGATATGGGTATATATAGAGATAATTTTTTCTTCTAGATCCACAGAGAGGAGACCATCCTATCTAATAAAAAGGCAATATGCAAATTAACCATCACTCCATCACAAAGATGGCGGCATCCATAGCCATAAAATGGTGACGCCCAGTCCGCTCAGCCCCGCCAGAGTCCCCCAGTCTGGGGGGGAGGGGGCGACTGAGAACAGGCAGGGTGAGCAGCCTGGTGGAATGCTTGCTTTGTCACCATGGAGACAAGGCAAGTGTTCTACCCCAACTGTAGAGGGCCCCTGGGCATCAGGCACAGAATGGCCAGAGGGGGTAAAAGGTGGAAATGCTTGCATCGTTGCCCCAGTGATGGGGTAAGTATTCTGTGCCCAGCTGGGGATGGGCTTCTGGCCAGGCTGGGGCAAGAAACGCTTTTGTTGTTGCCCCAGCAATGAGGCAAGCGTACCATGTCCAGCTGCAGATGGGCCTCTTGGCCAGAGAGTCTCTGGGCAGTGGGTGCAGAGCGGCCAGGCCCTGCAGAGAGCTACTGGTGCATGGATTTGTGTGCAGGGCTACTAGTGTACAATAAATGAGAAAGAAGGAGAGAATTAACACCACAACTCTTTATTTTTGCCTTATCTTAAGCCATTTATCCATTTATTTTAAGGCCTATACCCACTTTTCTCCTCCCCCAATACCTCCACTTCTCACCAAAAAAACGTTTTTGTCAGGAAACAAAATCAAGTAAGGAAATGCCACAGTCCTGAGACAGCACCTCCAGAAGGCCTTCCCAGCAGCCTCCCCTGAAAGCAGAAATGGTGCGCCCACTGGGTTATAAAGATGTTTGACTGTGATTGCCAATGAGGACAAGTTCCTGGGTTTAGGAGAAAAGGAAGAAGCTGTGATTTACATTTTAATCAGTGTGGTGTTTAGAGATTACACCAAAGACACTGGAACCTCAAGTATTCCAGGAAGCGAAGAGCTTTTGCACCTGCAGCTGACACTGGAGGAAACCGGCTCCTAGATCCTGGGAGGCTTCTGGTATGGGCTAGAGCCTCTCTATCTTGATCCCTTTTGGTGACAAGAAGGTGTTAACTGGCACTCTCAAGTCTCAGACACTCAGGCTTGCTCAGGAAGAGGAACTCTATTCTCTAGATTTTTTAAAAAAATCTTTATTGTTCAGATTATTACAAATGTCCCTCTTTTTTTCCCAGCATAGCTCCACTCCACCTGGTTCCCACCCTACCCCAGGCCCTCACCACCCCACTGTCCACATCCATAGGTACTGCATACATGCATATAGGATCATGATCCAATCTCTTCCTGCACCCTCCACACCCCCTTAACCCCCGAGAATTGTCAGTCTGTTCCATTTCTGTGCCCCTGATTCTATTATGTTCACCAGTTTATTCTGTTCATCAGATTTTTTATTCATTTGATTTTTATATTTACTTGTTGATAGATATGTATTTGTTGTCACTTTGTTGTTCATAATTTTTTATCTTTACCTTTTTCTTCTTCTTTCTCTTCTTAAACAATACCCTTCAGCATTTCATATAATACTGGTTTAGTTGTGATGAACTCCTTTAGCTTTTTCTTGTCTGTGAGCTCTTTATCTGACCTGCAATTCTAAATGATAGCTTTGCTGGGTAGAGTAATCTTGGTTGTAGGTTCTTGCTATTCATCACTTTGAATATTTCTTGCTTCTCCCTTCTGGCCTGCATAGTTTCTGTTGAGAAATCAGCTGACAATCATATGAGTGCTCCCTTGTAGGTAAATATTTTTCTCTTGCTGCTTTTAAGATTCTCTCTTTGTCTTTTGCCCTTAGCATTTTAATTATGATGTGTCTTGGTGTGGTCTTTTTTGGATTCCTTTGTTTGGGGTTCTCTGCACTTCCTGAACTTGTAAGTATATTTCTTTCACCAGATAGGAGAATTTTCTGTCATTATTCTTCAAATAGGTTTTCAATATCTTGCTCTCTCTCTTCTTCTGGCACCCCCATAATTTGGATGTTGGTATGCTTGAAGTTGTCCCTGATGCTCCTTACCCTATCTTTATATTTTTTTATTCTTTTTTCTTTTTGCTCTTCTAGTTGGGTATTCTTTGCTTTCTCATATTTCAGATCTATGACTTGATTCTTGGGGTCCTTTAATCTATTGAATCTCTGTATATTATTCTTTATTTCAGTCAGTGTATGCTTAATTTCTGACTGATCCTTTACCATTTTTTTTTTTGTATTCTCACTAAGATCCTTGAAGGTCTCACTAAGTTCCTCAGAGGTTTCTACAAGATTCTTGAGTAACCTTATAACTGTGGTTTTGAACTCTACATCCAGTAGTTTGCTTTGTTCCATTTCTTTCCATTTGTCACATGTTTGTCTCTGCATTTTGGCTGCTTCCCTGTGTTTGTTTCTATGTACTTGGTAGTTGCTAAGTCTTCTTGAGTTGATAGAGTGGCCTTGTGTAGTAGGTGTCCTATAGGGCCCAGTGGCTCAGTCTCTCCAATCACCTGAAATAGAAACTCTTGGTGCACCCCTTTGTGGGCTGTGTGCAGTTTTGTTGTAGTTGAGCCTTGGTTGCTGTTGTTGTCACTGGGAGGAATTGACCTCCAGGCCAATTGGCTGTGAGGACCAGCTATGTCTACAATGGAAGAACCGCTGTGCAGGAGACACACTTATGGGGCAGCACTTGCTTCAGTAGGGCTTTGGTGCTCATTGAATCTGACCCTTGAGTGTGTCACTCATGGATGTGAAAAGCTGTAATCTGGTACAGTCTCATAGTAACCACTGGGTACATTGGCTCTTGGATCTCCAAGGAGGGGCAAAGTCAGCAACTGCCTGGGGTCACCCAGCAGGAACTACAGAAAGATCTGCAGATTGATCCTCTTTGTATCATGTTTGGAAGTGGCCAGATGAGGTCCAGCAGTGAAGCAAGGCAGGCTGGTGCTGGTGCGGCCTTGGGCCTTCTTTTGATAGCTTTGAGCTCGATAAGCTGCAGATTTTTTGACAGGTTTTAAGCTAAGAAAAGACAGCCCATTCATATGCAAAAGCCACTGTGCACAGCTTGGGTGAGGTTGTAAAATTGGGTGGGGCAGGGTCTCAGGGAATCACCAGGGTGGAGCAAACAGCAATGGCTGTCAGCCAGCCCTGCACCTAGGGAGGTCCCAGCACAGGAACAATGACTGTTGCAAGCACCTCCATCTGGAAGAAAGTCTCCCCACATTCCTGCTCTAATGCCAGATAATTCAGTTTCTCTCTGTATGTGTCTGGGTCTTCCCCTCCCCCCAAGTCTTGCCAGGCACTGCAGCTCAGAGCTAGTGGGAGCTTGTATCTCCCTCCCGATTGAAAAAGCAGCACACTCGGGTGCCAGCCTGTTCCACGCCTCTGCACCTCATACCGGTCTCAATGGGCTTTCTTCTTTACCTCTCTAGTAGTAGAACTTCAACTCAGCCAGCTCTCCTGCTGTTCTGGATGATGTATTTTAGTTGTAATTTTGATGTGGTTGTGGGAGGCAGCAAGCACAGGTGTTTACCTATGCCGCCATCACAGCTCTCTTCTAGATTTTTTTAAGCAACAGAAATTTCTGCTGTCATTTCTCCTCTTCTGCTCAGCTCTCAGTGAGCTCCACAATGGTTCCAATAACATTTTTTAAGGCTTGTTATGTGGTTCCACAGGTTTACATTTCACCACAGAAGAACCACGGCCTACTTCAGGATGCCCCTCCTGCCACCCTGTCATTTACTAGTAGGTCAAAGGAAGTCTTTTCCATTTAACATCGCAGGTGTGTTCTGCATGGAGCCCTGACCAACACCAGGTCCCGTCATCAAAAGTTAAACCATCCAAAAGTTCTTCCTCACTAGCTAGCCATGGCTGTTCAGAGCACTGGGAATATTCTGTTTTACATGTGAACTTCCTAGAGTTATCATGACACAAGGACAAGTTCAGTGTTTTTGGAATCAAACAGATATACATCTGAATTCCAGCTCAGTCATTTTCTGCTGTGACCTGGGGTAATTCTGCTAAAGGCACTATGATGCCTATGGAACTGGCTGAGAAAATGAAGCCCAGAGAAATTAAGTGTTTTACTCTAAGGCACACGATGAGTAATGGCCCAGGGAGAATTCCAATGCGCTTTACCATATTTCCTTTGCAATGGGGTCTTCACCTCACTGGGGCTGGAAAGCTCTGTTTGGATTAGTATCTGCTATAAACCTATATTTACCTCTTCACTGTTGGCCACCTTGGTAAGTAAGTAGTTCTACATCTTGAGGCCTCCCTGGTCACAAAAGAGAAAGAAAACATCCTGAATACTCTGGAAAAGAGATTTTCAGGATCATTTCTACCTAGACTGCCGCTTTCTATTAGTAAAACCCAGCTGTGCTTCTGTGGTTAAATATGATGTGGAGATTAAGTCTATTTGGAGAATTTTTAAACACATGACTTTAGACTCCCTGGAGTTAAAGAGGAAGGAGCCTTAGAAGAATTTTCCTTCAGACATCTTTGGTGATCTTAGGGCTCTTTAATAAGAATAGGTATTTTAGATTGGGATCTACTGTCAACTTCCTGAAATAAAACCAGATGGACTGTCTGGAGACCAGACAGTTCTTCTAACTGGTGGCGCAGGCATCATAGAGACATGTGCTGGCGGGCAAAGTGAAGTGAACGGCTCCGCAAGACTCATCTTTTTAAAAAATATATTTTTTATTGATTTTTTACAGAGCAGAAGGGAGAGGGATAGAAAGTCAGAAACATCCATGAGAGAGAAACATCGATCAGCTGCCTCTTGCACGCTCCCTACTGGGTACATGCCCTTGACCGGAATCGAACCTGGGACCCTTCAGTCTGCAGTCCGACACTCTATCCACTGAGCCAAACCGGTCTCGGCAAGACTCATCTTCTTGATTCTGTGACTTATCCCAGGTGGGGAGAGTGGAAAAAGTAATCAAGAACACCCAACAATTTTAGTTTGTTTTGACCTGCCCTTGATGGCGTAATTGTCTGAATGTGGATGGAGATTGAGAGGGAAGGGGTTGACATTAAAATAACTGCAGAGAGTTAGAATTATTATAACTTGATAAATGTTCCCAAACTAAAATAACTGCTTCTTGCAAATTATAGTAGAGGGAACAAGTAGAGGGGAGATTGACCTAGTGATAATAAATACCATGGGGGAAACAAGTTTCACATTTTTTGGACTTGGAGATCTGATTATGGTAGTACAGGATGTTTAAAGAAAATTACATTCTTGCTTTAATAAATCTTGTTAGAGCCACAGATGGAAATATCTTCTATACTGTCTACCCTGACTAGTATAGGTCTATAATTTCTTATCTGAAAATTGGGGGCCAAATATGTTTCAGAATGCAGAATTTTTCACATTTGAAAGGATCTGGGACAATATTCCATAATCAAATATATCAATATTTATACTGAATGGGATGTATAAATACCATAAATAGCTCCCCATTAGTTCAGATCAGATTTTGCTATCAATAAATTAAGATCAAGTCAGGTCAGATTTTGTCACGAGATGAATCATGAAAAACTCATTTTGCAGAGTGTTTAATATTTTGGAAATAAAGCTACGGAACTGTGAACTGTACTGTACAAATGGAAACTTCTACTTGACCATACTACTAAAAATAAACATGAGTTTATTTACAGGAAGATGGGGAATTTAGATTTTGGGAATGTGCTTAGAAATCATAGGTAAACAATAAAAATAATATAGTTAACATTTCTTGAGCAATTATTATCTGCATTATTCTAAGAGCTTAACATGAAACAAATCATGTCCATCTCCTATAATACTGTAAGGTACTGTACTTATGTATGTGTTGATAGTCCTGTTTACAGATGAACAAACTGAAGCATATAGCGATCAGATAGCTAGATATATGTGCATGTGTATTTATAACTTATATATGTGCACAGATCGATATCTTTCCTGAACAATAATACTTCAGTTTTATGCTCTGTACAAAGAAACCAGTTCTTATATATCATTCTACTCACATTCCTTTTATTTTAACTATAGGAAGCTGAGGGATACATTTTACATTTAAAGTTATTATATACTTCTCAAGATGCTTGCTTTCTTCAGGGAATGTCTTTTGAAATAGAAAACACATGCAATTCTTTATCTTGAAACTAGGCCAATTAACAGATTATAGACACAAAGAAGCATATTATAAAATATAAGAAGAATTGAGCATTAGAATGTTTTCCTAAGGGTTGAGACTGGCTTAGAATCACTGTTTTATCCCCAAGGACTGAGATGCTTGTGTATAATAGATACTTTGTGAGATGAATGAGTCCAAACCTCCAAAACCCCTCAAAATAACTGAGTCCCATTAAAAAATGTGAATTTGTTTTATCTTACTTATTTTTTTATCTTAGTTGATGCTAATCCTTAGACTTTTTTAAGAAACTAAGCTTTTATTGTTGACTTTATATAAAAGTATAATATTCTTGGTGGAGAGCGGTTGACAACTTTGTATTTCCTTGAATATATTATTTTAGCTGGTCTTTATTGACTCTGGTCATGCTTATATGTATGTGACCTGGGGTGATTCTGGTTGTGGGAGAATTATGCATATGGAATGTGTGACACAGCCAGATAGGATCAGGCCTTATTCAAGCAGCACCTGGAAAATGATGCTGCTTATCCAGTTTTACCACTCCAGGTACTTGATTGCTAGGGTCAGATGCTTCCACCTGGTTCCCATGTCTATCTCCAACAAGATCTGAAGGCTTTTTTGATTAAGAACTTTGTAAAGATGAATGGATCGATAAGGCCTGAAACTATACTATAAAACACACTATATACAGTTTTCTAAATTTACCTTAAGCCAGTAGTCAGCAAACTCATTAGTAAACAGAGCTAAATATCAACAGTACAATGACTGAAATTTCTTCTGAGAGCCAAATTTTTTAAACTTCAACTATATAGGTGGGTACATTGTTATTAACTTAGAGTAATCCACAACTGGTCTTTGCTAAAAACTCAAGGGGCCAAAGAGCTGCATGAGACTCACGAGCAGCAGTTTGCCAGCCATTGCCTTAAGCAAACCATGTAATTCTCATATTAATATCCAATCCTACTCATCAAAGAATTTGTAAATAAAAAACTAGCTCCTTTCTGATCCTGTTCATATTTTGCATCATTGCCACGGTTCTGCAGGATTCACTGTTCTCGCCTTTCCTGACTGTCCCAGTTTCAGATTGTATATGGTAGAGTCCCTCTTTTGTATCAGGGCTTCTGTATTTGAAGCAGAGAATTCCCCATCTATCAGCAGTTGTTCAAAATTCTCCCTCAAAGCACAAAGTTTTCTCACTGAAATTTGACAGAGGATTCTACTTTACAACTGTGTAAGACAGTGCTGGGAATCACTATTTTTCAAAGCATCCTCATAAAACTGGCCAAGGATTGCTCATTCCTGTAGCTTTCCCCTCAATGCTGACTCACTACTTTTCCCTTTCCCACTCTCCCTTTTTCTCTCTGTACCTTTGTTTCTTCTATCCTGTGCTGCAGGAGCAGGGTGGGCCATTTTGACAGAGTGCAACTTTCAGGTGGGTAAGTTCTCATAAAGGATTTCCCATTGAATCCTTTATCTGGACTTACCCTCTGTTACTTCCTGTGTCACGTTATCTACTTCCTCTCTGGATATTCTTGGACCGCACAGACAACATTTACAAATGCAGAGATCCACACACCTGCAAGCCTATACCATCCTTCCAGACAGATGATGATTTGAGGATTTAAGCTATCTTATTGGCTTTCAAACATTTATTATACCAATTATTAACATTAAACCCATTGTAAGAATCCTCAATTTTAATTAAAATTCCTACTTGAGAATTTCACTCATGTACAAGTATGTATCTTAGTGGCTTATCATCAATAGGGCTCATAGTCTCCAGGAAGCTAAAAAAAAAAAAGCCTACAAAGTATTAACCAAGTATTTCTGCCCAGCTTTTGTCCTTTTTGGTCATTTTCTGATATTTGGGGTCATAGTGACATTACACTGAGTGGCCAGATTATTACGACCACCTGATGTTTGTAGGCAAACTAGCCACATACTGCATCATATGAGATATGGAAGCCGAAGGCCTGTTTGAACACCTTTGCTGTCTGCACTTACCAAGATAAAAAGTCTCCAATTCACACAAGAACACAAGGATTGAACAGTCAGCATTGGAAAAAAGTCATGTGGTCCAATGAATCATGTTTCCAGTTGCATCACACAGATGGCAAAGTGAGAATTTCACAGAAACAGCATGAAAGCCTGTACCCCACATGCATGAGTACAACCGTTCAAGCTGGTGGGGGCAGTGTTATGGTTTGGGACATGTTTTCCTGGCATGATTTGGCCCTTTAATTCATGTGGAACAACATCTGAATAGCACAACATACCTAAGTATCATTGTTAATCAAGTTCATCCTATCATGTTAATGGCGTATCCCAATGGAGATGGCTTCTTTCAACAAGACAATGCGCCATGCCACAGTGCTCGTATTGTGCAGGAGTCGTTTCAAGAACATGAGGGAGACTTTACCTTGCTTAGGTAGCCCCCACAATCACCAGATCTCAATCCAATTGAGCATTTGTGGGACAAAGTTAAAAGAGCCATCAGGCAGCTGGTTCCACAACCATCAAATCTCACAGACAGTGCTATTCATTAGACATGGTGTCAGATTCCTCCCATCACCTTTCAATATCTTGTGGAGTCAATGCCAAGAAGAATCGCTGCAGTATTGAAGGCAAAATGTGGCCCAACGAAATACTCATGGAGTGGTCATAATAATCTGGCCACTCAGTGTAGATGAATACTCAATAAATTGCTCTCTCCTACCTACCATTTGCTGAAGAAGACAGAGTCACAATCATTATCATTGTTTCCAATTTAATTCAACAAGAATCCAGCACTTAACTATGAACACACAACTGGTAAATATAGATGTCTAATGGGCTGTTGTACCAGGTATATGAAGTTTAAGTGCCAACATCTAAACTAACAACACAATGCAATATGTTAAGCACCAAAATAGTTAGAATATATGCCCAGAAATTCAAAGTCCCTAGTAAAATCATAGAATTTTAGAGCCAGAAAAATTTGTCATTGATTACATAGGCTCATATTTTTACTTTATAAATAAAAAAGCTGACACACAGAGGGGCTGATTTGTCCAAGATTTTAGGAAATTATTGTAGTGGTCATCCATGTACATGTAGACCCTGAACCTTCCTCTTGCGTCTTTTGGAAGTTACCCCTTCTTCTCATACTGAATCATATATAATTCACTTCCTGGCTCTTAGATACTATTATATATATAATTTTACTTTGTGATGTGTACAGTAGCCATTTTGGAAATGTTGACTTTCTGGCATTAAACATCACTATGCATTAATAATACATGCTACTAAAAATATTTCTTCTTAGTTAGATTTAAAAGGTCTCTTCAAATGAAAAACAACTATCAGAGCCAAATTTGAACTTAAACTAATTGAATTCTGTGTGAGTTCTTTAGCAAAAAAAAAAATTAATTCAATTTCCCCAATATCAAAATGTCATAATGAATAACTTCTTAATCTTTTTCAAAACCAATAAATGGTATTCAAAAATATCATCTTCTTATTCTGCTAGAATTTTGATACTGGTGTAGCTTTTATTACATATTTCCTATAAATTTGATTCTTACTATTTGCTTTATATTAAGCTATCTTCTAGACAAGAATTATTCAGTTTATTGAAACTCTTATTAGCAAAATGGCTACAATATGAAATTAATTAATAACATCTGAAAGAGATCTTTCTTTATTCATTATTCATTCATTCATTCACTTCTCTTCCTGACTTCCTTTCATTTCTGTCAGAAAATTACTGTGATACAAACAAAATAGAAACAAACTCATAGATACAGAGAACAGACTGACAGCTGCCAGAGAGGAAGGGGTTATGTGGCTGGATGAAAAAAGGTGAAGGGACTAAGTGATGGGGGTCTGGAGGAGAGGGAAGGAACTAAACAAAAACCTCAGACACTGATAACAGTATTGTGATTACCAGAGGGAAAGGGGGGTGAAGGGAGGTAGGAGAAGGTAAAGAGGAGATAAATGGTGATAGAAGGAAACTTGTCTTGGGGTTGTGAACACACAACATAATATATAGATGATGTATTATAGGATTGTACCCCTGAAACCTATATACTTTTATTAAACAGTCACACCAATAAATTCAATAAAAATAAATAAATAAGAAAATTACTGCTTAAATGCATTACAATGTTATAAGCTTCAACATCAATTGCATATCCCATCCATTGGTTCAGAGATTAGTTTATAATCCTGTCTAATAAAGTGGTAATATGCTAATTGACTGTCATGCCCTCACAAAGATAGTGGCACCCACACTCAATAAGGATGGAATATGCTAATTGACCACCACACCCTCAAAGATGGTGGTATCTACAGCCACAATATGGCAGCACCCAGTCCCCTCAGCCCCCCCCCCCCCCAGGGTGGCAAGCATGCTGCACTGCCAGGCCCACCTCCAGGCGGATCAGGCTGTTCCATGCACCTGCCTCTGGAATCCTTTAGTCTCCTCATCCCCTAAGACACTCATGGGGCATTGCCTTCCCCTGATTGCCAGGTTGCCTCCTGCCCCTGAGGGCTCCCAGACTGTGAGAGGTGGCAGGTTGGGCTGAGGGAACCCCCCCCCCCCAGTCTAATATAATCTGCCTCACCTATCCCAGAATGTTAATGTGTATTATTCTTAACCAATTATGGTTATTCTATTTCTTTGTCTAGAGCCAATGGACTGTGAGGGATATTTATGGAAGCTTATGGGAAGGAAAAGTCTCCTATTTTTTCTGTAGTAGATATTTAAGGACATTCTTTGACACTAGATAGAAAGAAGGAGGTTTATCCCTAGAAGACAGTGGCAGTCATCTGGCTACCAGGATAATACCAGGCTTAGACATTGTAAAGAAAAAGCAGAGAGACCAAAACACCTTCAGTTATTTAACTGGATCTACTCGTTCATGTCTTGCCTGAAACTAGCCCTATCTCAATACATTCTCTTTACTACTTAGGCCTTTTAGAGTTGGGCTTCCAGGTTTTTTGGCAACAAACGTGGTAGTGAATGACCCTCTAACTATTGGAATTTTGTATAAAAACAGTTTTGTTCACAATGGCAGATTGTTAGTCACCTACACAAAAGACACTATTCTTTTTAAGACACTATTCAATTTTATTCATCCATGGTTATATAGTAAATTCTGCTGTGATCATCATAGAAGCTTTCCTAAATCTTTTTAAAAATAAGTGCATGGGGAGATGAGACAAAACTTTCCTTTCTCTTTCAACTTTTAGATAATGCCCTGTGAAGAATATAGCCACCTCAACAAATAAAGAAAAACAAGAGAATTTAACAAAGCCAACCTGGGTTTCTTGAGCCATAGAATGAGCTAAGCCTGGAATTCCCCAGACTTCACCCTGTGCAATAATAGACTCCCTATTGTCTAAGTTTCTGATAGTCACTTGTCCTGTTATGTGGAGTTGAAATCATCCTGACTGACAGAGTCACAAATGATATTGATTCTTTGAGGTCAACTGCAAGTAAAAGTTCACCTTACTTGATTGACTCAATCCAATCTGAGTCTTTAAAAAAAAACCAACAACAACAGATACTTTAACAATTTTAGGCACACTTTCTTATTTGAAGGTTTAAGTGGTTGAAAGAATAGAATTGACCAATTAATATATAATACAGATTAAATTTAAATAATTCCTATATCTTAAACCAAAGACAAAACTGAAACCTTAGCCTGCTGAAAATTAATGTGTCCCTAAGCCTTTGTTTATCCAGGTGGCTAGAACCAGAAGACACTGGGAGGATCATCTTGGAAAGTAGCCAGAACAAATGCCCACAAGTCTTAATGGTAATTCTGCTGCCAATTCTTAAGATTCCTATTACCTTAGCATTTTCCAAGTTCAGAAATTAATAATAGTTAGAAACAAAAAAGCATGAGATACCTAACCTGTTGTTTTATTCAGGAATATTTCATAAATGAGAAATACTTAGAATATTATCCCCTATGGATATGCTATAACCCAAGACCAGGAGAATATGTTGATGCAAAAAATAATAATATGGGCTTACGTGGATACCTGACACTATGGAGAGGATGTATGAAGTTGAAAAGCAGCCTACACATTTCAGACCCGCTGTTTTAAAAAAAATACATTTTTATTGATTTCAGAGAGGAAGGAAGAGGAGAGAGCTATAGAAACATCATTGATGAGAAAGAATCATTGATTGACTGCCTCCTGCACTCCCCCTACTGGGGATCAAGTCCACAACCCGGGCATGTGCCCTGACTGGGAATCGAACCATGACCTTCTGGTTCAAAGATCAATGCTCAACCATGCTCAACTACTGAGCCAAGTTAGACCAGACTCTTATGTAAGAATTTGGGTGCTATTGGTCATAATAATAGATACACGATGTAAACATTTACTCTGCTTTGGTGTGATTGCTAAACAAGTTCTTAGTAAAATGTCATAAAGTAGGAACTTTGTAAGTATTCATTTCTTTCCTCACTTCTCTTTCCTCCACTCTTTACCTCTTGTCTTGTGATTATAACTAGCGGCCCAGTGCATGAATCCGTACACAGGTGGGGTCCCTCAGCATGGCCGGTGATCAGGGATATCAAGGGGACCCGTTGGAGAGGAGAGGCCACAAGAGGTTGGCTGTGGGAACACACTGACCACCAGGGGGCAGATCCTGCATTGAGTATCTGCACCCTGGTGGTCAGGGCACATCACAGCGAGTAGTTGACCAGCCGTTCCAGTCATAACAGTCACTTAGGCTTTTATAGATAGATAGATAGATAGATAGATAGATAGATAGATAGATAGATAGATAGATAGATAGATAGATTACAAAGGGGGGGTGACTATAGAAAAAGAAAAACCATAGTTATAGAAGTTCTTTGACAACTGTAAAATTATATTTTTTCAAATATTTTTGTATAATATGTTCAAAATACATAAAATGAAACTTCCCAGTATAAGCCTGGAAGCCTTTTGCTAAATATTGTACTTAATCTCCTAGACCAGCAATCGCCAACCTTTCAGACCTCACAGACCATCAGTGATCCACAGACCACTGGTTGGCAACCGCTGTCCTAGAAAATATGTTGTGCTTCTCTAAAGTGCATTAGATTTAAGCTCAACCAGAAGAGAACTTCTTTATCATTAGCTTTAACAATGTTCTTGAGGCATATAATTTATGTGGTCAAGTATGTAACTAATGGGAAATCATCTATGAAAAGTAATGCTTGTACTAAATATTAGAAGATTTTCTACATAAAGAAAAGCTTGTTTGCATTCCCTCTTAGGAAATTTCTCCATCACTTTTGAATTATATTTTGAATTACATGTTGAAATTTCAAAAAATATATAATCAACTGACAAAATTGGAATGGCATTCCATTGGGAGGAGGAATTGAAAGGACTGTGTTCCATAGGCTGTCCTCAAGAATAGGGCATTTTTATGCTGCCCATTTAGCAATGTAGCAGAAACATCCCTTGCCTCATCCATTTCTGAGTCAGTTTTTACTGTTGTCTTATTACTATAAAATTTAAAGTAACAGCAAGTTGCACAAAATAAAAGGGAAAGAATTTTTTTTAAAGCAAGTTAGATATGATTATCTATAGAGGAGGTAACATTGATAAGCAGTGTTGGTTTCTATGAGCAATTTCTGTCAAGTGCACAAGGGCCCTCCCACTTTGATGCTTTTTTTACCCACTTTGACTCTGCTATTTATTTTCATGCACTTAATCCACTTTTATGTCTCCTTCTCTACAACCTATGTCCTCTTGATCTCTTCTGAATTGAACCCTGTATGTTCAAGTGCTCAATGAATGTCCAAGCGCTCAAGAGGGCCACTCTAAAGCCCATTTGTGTCATCTGATAAGTGGTCCTCACCAGCTTGTTAGTTTCTTATGAAAAATTACTATTTTTATAATGTGACTAAAGTTGGGGAGGAAATAATGGTGTTTGAGAAAGTCCTTAATAAAATAGTACC
The DNA here is from genome assembly GCA_027563665.1 of Antrozous pallidus. Taxonomy (NCBI): domain Eukaryota; kingdom Metazoa; phylum Chordata; class Mammalia; order Chiroptera; family Vespertilionidae; genus Antrozous; species Antrozous pallidus. The sequence goes on from CM050512.1 coordinate 82,806,752, forward strand.
TCAGCCTTGGCCAGTTTTCTCAGTGGTTAGAGCATAAGCCCACAGACTGAGGGTCTCGGGTTTGATTCCGGATCAAGAACACATACCTGGGTTTCAGGTTTGATCCCTGACCCTGGTCAGGACATGTGCAGGAGGCAACCAAACAATGTGTCTCTCACATGGATGTTTCTCTTTCTCTCTTTCCCCCCTTCTCTCCATTCCACTCTCTCTAAAAAATCCACTGAAAAAAATATCCTCAGGTGAGGATTAACAATCGTACCCTAGAAAGATTAAGAATGCAATTTTTGAATGAGAATTACAAAGCACAGAGGTGAAGGATTTTGCCGGAGCCTGATCTAATGGGTGTGGGCCCTATTAGATAAAGTTAGGAGTTTAAATCAACAGGACTCTGTAATAAGATGGATGGAAGGGCACGGAAGAACAAAGGAGGAATCTAATGTAAATCTCAGATATGATGTTAGCACATAGATGCATGATGATGCCATTTTACTCAGTTAGTGAATTCTGGAAGGAGATCAATTTTGCAAGTTAGATAATGAGTCTAGTCTTGTACATATTGCATCTGAGATGTTTATGAGATATATCATTGGAGTAGTGCAGAGTCTAGAGCTCAGATCTAACCTAGAGCGGTAAGTATGGGCCTCATTCACACAAATAGATTGCAACCAAGGCCACAGGAGCTACTGAAATTACCTATGGAGAGAAAGAAGAAAGTTTAAGACCAGGAATATACTATCTCCATATAGTAATTGCTCTGAGAAGGAGCCTACAAAATGAGACCATAGGAGTAGTCACAAAGTTTGGAGGAAGAGTGTCACATTATAGAAGTGAAGGGAAGGGTATATTAAGGGGGCCTGTCAACAGTGACAAATATTCAGAGGTCGTTCAAGATGATCCTGCTTTCCAAACCTCCCTATTTCTCAAGTACTCTGACAAGCTTGCTGAGAATTACGGATGGAGCCTGAAGAGTTTCCACTACTTGATGTTTTGTATAAGTAAAAATGTCAGTAATGAATTTCAGCAAGATCATTCTCAAATGACAGAGTGTTCAACACTTGGAGAATTGGTTCTGGGTGATGTGAAGATCCCACTTAGCAAGAGTTGATTTCATCATTTTAAATGTTCCAGGGCAAAATAAATGAACAACCCAAATAAATTCTTGTGATCCTTCATGAAGCTGCTATTTTTAAAGAAAACATTATTCTGTCACTTGTTAAAATGGTAAGGACAACTATATTCAGGACTAATGGGATAGACTATCACATTAGGGAAGAGAGATTGGCTCAACTCTGAATATAACAAGGAAAAGTGGGGATTTGTAGCCAAAGAGCAAAGAGGTGGGATGCACAGATAGAAGATGGCTAAGAGAGGAAGGAAGGTGGGGCACAATGATCAGGTATCACCTGAAGGGTTAGTGGAAGATGAGAAATTACAACAGATATTGAGTATGATCAGATATCAAGGACAGGGGGGAGAGGGGGATTCTCTCTAAAATGACTTAGCAAGGTTCTTGCTACAACTGGGCTCTTGAGGATTAGTCAAGACAAGGTTCAGAGGAGCCTGACTAAAGTTTAGTGAAGGAGAAAGTCATTGTCACTACAGTATTATTTGCAAATTATTACATCTCATGCACTGACTTCTTAACTCCAGCCAAGCAGTAGTGAGTCTAGACCTAGCACTCTATCTGGGGAACTCATAAAATTCAATGTTGCTATCACCATTGGCCTAAAGCTACTCAAAAGGAAGAAAATGAGAAAGATTTAAGGAAGAGAGGGAGTCATGTATTGTGAGAGTTAGTTGTCCATGTCACTCAAAATTTTGCACACAAAAATGATTGCACCAAAATGTCCTGTTGTCGGGAACATTTAAGAGTAGTGTCAAGTCAGCAAAATCAAAAGGACTTGTTACCCGTCTACACAAACCACGTTCCCTTGCATAGTTTAAACAAGCAAATCCTGATCACCAAAATGATGAATCCTTTATCCCATCGTTCAACACACAGAACAACCAATTTTCATTGTCATTATAAAAAAATAACTAACCCTGACAATACTATTATTACTAGAGCATCATTTTACTTCTCAATGCCACACAATACAGAAACTGTAACATCTTTTGAAAATGAATATAAATAAACTAAGTTGGCATTTCTCATTTTATCTGTGCATCAGGAAGAAAAGCAGAGGAAAGTCTCACTGTTAGATGCTCTAGTTCAACATGAAGTCCAAATAATGTTACATAACTTCTACTCATATTCCTCCTATTGACCTGAGTCCCTACTGATTCCTCAACAGATAAGCATAGAAACAGTCCTCATCTATTCTCTTATTTTCCTTTCTTTCTCACAATCTCTTAGGTCCTCTCTCTCTCTCTCCCTCCCTTGAATTTCCTATCTTCCTATCAGGGTCTATTTTTACCTTGTTCGCCTCTGGATAGACTGTCAGTCATTGGACTCATTCATTATTCTATTCAAAGAGGAATTCAAGTCCAGCTAAAATGAAAAGGCAGAGCTGCCCCACATAAAAAAAAAAAAAAAAAAAAACAAAAAAAAAAAAAAACCTTTCTTCTGCTTAGATTGATTTCTCTCTTGCCATACCTCAGGTGAATTGTTATAAGTGTTTGTATCATTTCTCAACCTTGTCAAAGAACTCTTGTAAAATAACCTGATGTGATCTGAGACCCTGGAGGGGCTGGGAAGGAACCCTGCCCAGAAAGGGAGCTATTAGGCCAAGTTACCCTGTGCTGTTCTACCCTCACCCAAGTGAAACATTTCACCCCAGTGATGTAGATAGAAGGTAGAAAACAGCACTGCAATCTGCCCAGCAGGCAGTGTGTGGCCACTGTTCCATATACAAGCCTATATTCATTTACTTATATTCCTTTTTAAACATCCTCATTCGCTTTTCACACAAATGCCCGCCTCCTGCACTACTGCCAAGACTTCACACAGCCTTCTGTAATTGTTCTTTTCTTATCAGTCCTCTTGGACACAGTAGCTGATTATAGCACGCTCCAGGCAGAAAACCCTTGATTCAGAGCTGCAGAAAGGGATTCTCTTTCTTCCTGTGTGGCAGAGGTAGCTGTTAGCCTCATGGAAGCTGGGGAGCCACTGTGCTTCCACCCAAAAGCGTGATCTCTCCCTTCCCCACCCACTCCTCGTGATTAGAAAAAGACAGATTCCTCTCCAGACCACTTGTGAGAAAAAGGCATCCATCCCTTCCCTGGGAAACAGAAACAGAAGCCAAAACAGAAACAAACCCTAAAACATTCCTCCCTTTCTCTGGATAGTCTGGAAATAATTCCGCCAAGTTAGAACTGACAAGGTGCTGCTGAGCTTTAAGCTAACGAGAGGAGGAGTGGATGCCAGAAGGACCATGGATGCATTTCGTTAGTGAATAACATTTACAGGCTGAGCCATGTCAGGTGACAGGGCAGAGGCACAAGGAGTGTATTAGAGGTGCTCTCTCTCCTCTCACTGTGGGGATGGCAGTCTTATCAAGAAGAGACTTGCCTGGGAGGTTTCTGGCCTACCTTTTGGGATTTAACTAAAAGCTTAGTTCATCATGCCTTGTTACAGGTTAGCAGAAATTAAACTATAAAAACGTGGCTGATCATCAGAATTACCTGGAGAGCTTCATAAAGATATAGATTCCCAGATACCCTCCTGGATTCACTCAGCAGGATTTCAGCAGCAGCGGAGCCTGATTCTCCGCATAAATGAAGCTTTCAGCTGCCAGTTTGGAGAACCATTTTTATAGCTCATAGAATCTAAGTCAGATCTGGGAGAGATCTATTCTAACCTTTCAATTTTTTTTAATTAAAAAAAAACTTAAACTCAGAGTTGTTAAGTGCAATGTTGTACAATAATGACAATTTATTATCTGGGGAAAATATGCAGTTATGAAAATCTGTGTGTGGAAAAAAATATGTACCCAGTGAGGAAATGTAGGACCAAACTAATGATACACCAATTAAAACCTTTGGGCCAGCCATTGCTATCATATATGCACTTAACTTTCATTCATTTATTCACTTAAAAAATGACAATAGCCGTTGCTGGTTTGGCTCAGTAGATAGAGCATCAGCCTGCTGGCCGAAAGGTCCTGGGTTCAGTTTTGATCAAGGTCACATGCCCGGGGTTGTAGGCTCGATCACCAGTAGGGGGCGTGCAGGAGGCAGCTGATCAATGATTATCATCATTGATGTTTCTATCTCTCTCTCTTTCTTCTTCTCTGAAATCAATAAAAATATATATATATTTTTAAAAGGACAGAAAGCTCTGCCCTCATGGAGCTTTCATCCTAGTATGGGATGAGAGACTACCAACAAGGGAGAAATAAAATACAGAGTAGTCAGAAATAACATGTCAGTGAAAACAAACCAGGAAACAGGGATTTGACATGTTTAGCAATCGGAGTCAGGTTGAAAGTGTAGGGTAGGTGGCCAAGGAAGGCTTTCATTGTGTGAAGGTTACTTTGGAAAGGAACGACCTGAAGTAATTGAGAGCTAACCATGTATGTATCAGGGGTACAATTATCCAGGCAGAGGAAATAGCAAATACAAAGGCCCTGGTGTAGGAACACATCTGGTCTATTAGGGCTGAGGGCAGTGTGTATGTAGCAGAATGAATGAGGAGAGGAGGAATAGGACAGGTTTTGGAGAGGTAAAGGGGGATGGGGCTGGGGGAAATCATATAGGACCTTGCAGGGTAAGCACTTGGGTTTGTAGTCTTGCCTGAGATGAAAAATCAGTAGAGGATTTTGGACACAAGAGTATCAAAACCCAACATATATTTGAATGAGACCTCTCTGTGCAGAGTTGCAACCAGACTGAAGGGGCAGTAACAGAAGTAGGGTGGCCAGATACGATACTTTAACTACATGTGCTAGGCAAGAGAATTAACATATGCCTCAGAGTGACATAGGAAGGAGGCCAGGAGTCTGCAGTTCCCTCCGTCTGCTGAGCTCCCATACATCCTCCCATGACAGCATTCTGTCCCCACCGGACTGATGCTAGCAGTTACAGGTGATTATCTTCCTCCCTGGTCTCCAAACACCAAACAAGTCCTGCAAGCACCCACATCAGTCATATCCCTTGTGCTGGTTCTGGGGACAGGTGAGGGTACAGCATCAGCATCTGTTTGAGGGCTATGAATTTGAGGCAACAAGTGCTCCCTGCAGTTTCTCTTGAGCTTCTTATTTTTCCCAAGTGTTTTTGCATCAAATGTTCTACAAGCTCTCTGATCTCATTGCTCCCGGAGAAACTAACTTCTCCATGTAATTAGGGCTGCAGCCTTTCCATCATTGTTGCAACCAAGTTTCTTGTTCCCTCCAAAGCACTTATTAAAACAGCTAATTTTAAGCCTTTAGGTATGAAGCTGTTGAGCTGTTTCTAGGTGAAAATATATATTTGCTCCAGTCTGCCACTGAACTTCAAATTTTCCCTCCAAAGCATACTCCTGTAATATGAATGGTTATCAGCCTTGGCCAGTGTTGCTCAGTGGCCCCACACACGGAAGAGTCACAGGTTCAATTCCTGGTCAAGGGCAAGTACCTGGGTTGTAGGTTCAATCCACACTGCCCCAGTTGGGATGTGTGTGGGAGGACTAATCAATAAGTCTCTCTCACATCTATGTTTCTCTCTGTCTGTCTCTTTCTCTCTTCCCTCTCTTCTTCCTTCCCTCCCACTCTCTCTAAAAAAATCAACGGAAAAAATATCCTCAGGTGAAGATTAACAACAACAAAAAGAATGGCTATCATGAAATGGAAAGTTTTGTAATACATATGGAAAATTCCTAGCAAATATCACACTGTATTTTAATCCTTTTAACTGACCATACTTATTTGCCAGTCAAATCTGTTCTTACAATGCTGCTTGTTTTTCCCAAATCCACAAACACCTGCCAACTTCAGATGTATTTTAAGTGTTTGAAGCATTAGGGAAAAGACATCGAAAACCCTTCCAACTCAATCATTTGCAACTAGAAAGACTGTTCTCTCTCTCTACAAATAAAAACAGTGAAGGGGGACGGTAAACTAATCTGATTTCCAAGAAGTAAAATATTTGTGCCAAAAATAAGTTAATCATTTATTCCAGAGAATTACCATTCTCAAGTGTTCACTGTAAAAGTCTAGAGAAGGATAGAAAACTAGGAAGGTTTTTATCGTCATTTTGTTTTCTGTGCAAGCAGGGAGAGGAATGTCTTGACAAGGATGTGCCAGTTTTCAAGTCCAAGTATGACAATAGTCGAAACTCGACTCCCTTGTGGTTACTGAGAAATATACACAGCTTTCAAAACCAACATGTAGGTGAGTCAGAGTGATGAGGATTTGTACAGAAAAAAGCTGACAGAGTCTTTCAGGCCAAACAGTAAACCTGGGTGGCTCTGGCAGAATGAGGTATTTAATCACCTCACCCTTAAGAGTCTTTCTTCTTGAGTAAATAGTTGGCAGCCTCGGTCATTAGCTTGAAAGGCAGAGGGAAAAGTAAGGGTTCACAAGTGAGTACCCAGCAGAGGTGTTTGTTTAAGCTAAATCCTAAATGTCCTGTGGGGCCTAAGTCCGTGTTGCCTCTTCCCTGCACAACTGTGTCTGTAGGAGCCATTGCATCTGATTCACTCTCTATGTGCCCCTGTGTCCAATTACTGAATAAATGAAAGAAGATGACCATGGAGGATACTTGAGACCCAACTAGGAACATGTGTGCTTCCCATTGCTAGATATATTTGAATCAGAAACTAGATAAGCATTTCTCTGTTCAGTGAAGGGGTCAAATAGGGAACACCCGTTTAAGGAATATTTAGGAAAATCTAAAAAAAAGTTCTCCAACCATTCACTGGGCCATCCTTCAGCACTGTATCACTGTTTACAAAGAATGATTAACTTCCTAGATTCCCCAGGCAATGCTTTCAGGTAGCATAGGTTCTTGGACCTGCCTCTCCACCATATCTCCTTCCTCAAATTAGCAAGTTGTAGCCGGCTTTCCTTCCCTATGTCCCTCCCAGCCTTCCACACCTGTCAGATATCTCTGTAACAGTGGGTAGCTGCATGATAACAAAACACACTTTTTTTTCACTATTTTCCTTAATTTCTTTATTGATTAAGATATTACATATGTGTCCTCATCCCCCATTGCCCCTTCCAACCTCCCCCTCCCCACTCATGCCCTCAACTCCCTGGTGTCCGTGTCCATTGATTAGGCTTATATGCATGCATACAAGTCCTTTGGTTGATCTCTTCCCCTTACTCCACCCTCCCCTACCTTCCCTCTGAGGTTTAACAGTCAATGCTTCTCTTTTTCTGGATCTGTTTTTGGTCATCAGTTTATGATGTTCATTATATTCCATAAATGAGTGATGTCATGTGATACTTATTTTTCTTTGAGTGGCTTATTTCACTTAGCATAATGTTCTCCAGTTCCATCCATGCTATAGTTTGAAGCAGCCACATTTTCTTCTTTTTCCTCTTCTTAAAGAATACCTTTCAGCATTTCATATAATACTGGTTTGGTATTGATGAACTCCTTTAGCTTCTTCTTATCTGTGAAGCTCTTTATCTGACCTTCAATTCTGAAAGATAGCTTTGCTGGGTAGAGTAATCTTGGTTGTAGGTTCTTGCTATTCATCACTTCGAAAATTTCTTGCCACTCCTGTCTGGCCTGCATAGCTTCTGTTGAGAAATCAGCTGACAATCATATGGGTTCTCCCTTATAGATAATTAAGTGTTTTTCTCTTGCTGCTTTTAATATTTTCTTTGTCTTTTGCTCTTGGAATTTTAATTATGATGTGTCCTGGTGTGGTTCTCTTTGGATTCCTTTTGTTTGGGGTTCTCTGTGCTTCCTGGACTTTTCAGTCTGTTTCTTTCACCAGGTGGGGGAAGTTTTCAGTCATTATTTCTTCAAATAGGTTTTCAGTATCTTCCTCTCTCTCTTTTTCTGGCACCCCCATAATTCTGATGTTGGTATACTTGAAGTTGTCAGAGGCCTCTTACACTAGCCTCAAATTTTTGGATTCTTTTTCTTTTCCTTTTTTTTTCCTGGTTGAGTGTTTTGGACCTCTTGGTATTTCAAATCTGTGACTTGATTCTTGCATTCCTCTAGTCTGCTGTTGGGTCTCTGTAAAATATTTTTTTATTTCAGTCAGTGTATGTTTAATTTCTAGTTGGTCCTTTTTCTTTTTTTCTTTTTTTAAAATATATTTTATTGATTTTTTACAGAGCAGAAGGGAGTGGAATAGAAAGTCAGAAACATCGATGAGAGAGACATCGATCAGCTGCCTCTTGCACGCCCCCTACTGGGGATGTGCCTGCAGCCAAGGTACATGCCCTTGCCAGAATCGAACCCGGGACCCTTCAGTCCGCAGTCCGATGCTCTATCCACTGAGCCAAACTGGTCTCAGCTAGTTGGTCCTTTGTCATATCCTAAAGGGCCTGCTGAATTTATCGGCCTTTTCTAGAAACCTCTTGAAAAATCTTATAATCGTGGTTTTGAAGTCTTTATCCAGTTGTTTGTTTTCCTCCATTTCTTTTGTTTGTGATCCGTCTCCACATTTTTGCTGCTTCCCTGAGTTGATAGGGTAGCTTTGTGTGCTAGGTGTCTCGGCCTTCCCTGTTACCTGAGGTGGACATTCTTGGTGCACCTCTTTGTGGACTGTGTGTACAGCCTTGTTGCAATTAAGTCTTGATTGTTGTTGGTATCACTGGGAGGAATTGACCTCCAGGCCAATTGGCTGTAAGGATCAGCTGTGTCTATGCTGAGAGACAGCATTATGCGATAAGTCTTGAAAAATTGCAAAAGCCTCTGTGCTCAGCTTGGATGGGGCAGAGTTTCAGGGTGGAGCCAATAGCCTTGGCTTCCAGTCAGCTATGCCCCATGAGATTTCTGAGTCTTAGGGTCCCCCCGCAATCATTGCAAGCACCTCTGAGAGAAAGGTGCCCTTGAGTTTTGCCTGCTGCCAAACAGTCCAGTCCCTCCTCCAATGAATCTGGACTCCCAGATTTTCATCTGGCACTTGGGTTCAGTGCAGTCGGAACTGGGTTTCAGTGCCATCTGGAGATCCTGTCTTCTTCCCTTCAGATCAAGCCAGCGGCACAGTCAACAGTCCATCCTCTCTGTGCATACTCAAGTATGGACCTCCGGACCTCTGCCTTTCGCTGTTCCCCTGAGATTCCACCTTACAGTCTAGATTCCCCCCCAAATGAGCCTGGGTCCCCTGGGTCTCGCCCAGAACTGGGGCTCAGTGCAGTCTGGAGCTTTTTTCTCCTTCCCGCTAGAGCACACCAGCCAGGCACCCAGCTGCCCCATCCTCTCTGCATGCACGTGACTCTGTACCTCAGGCTTTGCAGTTCCTCTGATTCTCCGTGTCCATTTCTCTTTCCTTCTAGTTGTAGAATTTCCAGTCATTCAGCTTTCCTGTGGTTCTGGACGATGTCTGTTTTGTCTTTTAGTTGTATTCTTGAAATTTTTGTGCAAGGCAGCTATTTAGGTGTTTACCTATGCCGCCATCTTGGTTTCTCCTAAGACAAAAATTTTATTCATTGATTCCAATTGGCAGATGACCTATGAAGAGCTGGAGGGACACCAGTGTCTGAGAGCCACTCACTTAGAAAATCATCAGCTGGGGATGTTGTAGAAAAATCTCCCAAACAGGTGGGACCACATTGCTCAGAAAATGCACATTCCAACTCTCAGTGCCTAAGATACTCCTTAAACGATAATTTGTTCTGGTATGAACTATTTAATCATTTTGACAGAATTATCACATGGCACTTTGCTAAGAGTATTGAGAGTATGAAGAACGAGAAGTTGGAAATGGTCAAAGGCAAATATCACAATTTCTTCTGGGCCTTTTTCTTTCAAGGCTGACATTACAGAACTAAGCATAGCCTGGCCCAGCTGTGAGCAGAGGGTTCAATTATCTATCTTCTTTCTGAACCATTCTAAACCTGTGCAACTACATCACCCCTTCTCCCATCTCCTCTTTGCTATGCTCGAAAGCCCTCATTCTCACTCTTGGAGGCAGAAAGAGAAGAATTTATGAAAAATGGTGTGTGCTTGTGAAAACTTCCACAACAGTAGCAATTTTAATGAGTTCATATTCTGACTGTGGCTAATAAGATTTGCCCCCTCTCTCTGACAGATGAGAAGAATTTATCCTGTCTCCGGTTCTCCTTGAGCCTCTGGTATGAGTTACACCTAAGATCATCTGTTCAGATGAAAAACCTCACACTTCAGGTTAACCGTGGCCTTGGCAAGGCTACCTGAGCTACTAGGGAAAGCCTAGGAGAGACCAGAGATGTATGAGATTTGGGGGATATCCATGTAACACTGCCAGGACTTTAGGGTCACTCATACCTTCCAGATTAGGGAGCCTCAGCTAGGAGACAACAGGTCGTGAGGAGGTTAGTGATAGAGACTGGAAAACTGTGGTCTTGGGTCATTTCCAATACAAATAGGATAGACTCCTGGAGTCCCCCACTTTGTTGAAGAGCTTAGAACACTTTTGATATTTGCAATGTGTTTAGAAACAGACAAAAATATTTTTGTTTTGTGTGTAAAGAGGTTATTTAGTAGTAAAATACACTTGTTATGAGAAATTGCTTTTTTTGGTGTATATATTCTTTAACTTATCACTTCATCATTTTCATTTAATACATAAAAACAGTGCAATAGGAATCAAAGGCCTCATGCCATCTCTTCTTTTCTTACCTTCACATTCCTTCTCTACTCTTTTTCCAACTGTCTTCACCCCATGCCACAGTCTGAATGCGCCCACCTCCATATTCATGTGCTGTATCCCTAAACTCCATGTAGTAGTTGGTGCCTTTGGAAATTAATTAGGTTTAAATGAGGTCAGTAGGATGAGGCTCTCTTACTAAGATTAGTGCCCCTATAAGAAAAAACAGCAAAGAACTTGCAGTTTCTCTCTCTACCAGGTGAGGACAGACAGAAAGGTGGCGATCTGCACACCAGTAAGAGAATTTTCACCAGAACTCAATCATGCTGGAAACGTGATCTTGGACATCCAGCTTCTAGAACTCTGACAAAACAAATTTCTGTTGATTAAGTCCCCCAGTCTATGGTATTTTGTTATGGGAACCTGAGCTGACCAAGACACCTGGCCTGTCTCTACTACTCTCTTCTGGGAGGGCAGAGACAGAAATGTAGACCTACTAACAACAATGCCTATGGAATGCCACCTGCTGCACTTTTGCCCCTTTATTATTAAAATTAGGTGAACAAACTATTCTATCTATATTGCAAACTATTCTACCTTTCAATTGCCTTCTAGAGTGACAGTAACCTCTTTCTTCATTGTGCCAGTTGGCAGAGATAACTTCTCCTGAAAGGAAGGGGGGAACTGGGGAAAGAAAAGTTTGGAGGAGCCTAGCCAGTATGGTTCAGTGGTTGAGAGTTGACCCAGGAACCAAGAATTCACCAATTTGGTTCCCGGTTAGGGCACATGCCTGGGTTGCGGGCTCCAACTCCAGTAAAGGTGCATGCAGGAGATAGCTGATCGTAGATGTTTCTGTCTCTCTGTCACTCTCCTTTCCCCCCCTCTCTAAAAAATTAATTTTAAAAACATTTAAAAAAAGAAAAGATTGAAGGAGAGGTCAAAGAGAAGGTGACAGGCCCATATAAGGCGAGGGGCTCCGGATGTACCCCTCCATTCCTAAGCAACACTGAGGCCCAGGTTTCCCCTCACCGATCATTCCTTTCCTTAGAATCTTCCCATTGCCTCTTGCCGCCACTCCCATCTTTTCTCTTTTCTTTTCTCTCCTGTTGAAATTTACTGTAACACATAAGAACCCATTCTCCAAAGCCCAAATTTTCATGCCTCTGAGGAGGAAACTGGTCTTGAAAGGTGTGTCAGGCCATAAAACTGTGAACAATGCACTGCCCTGGGGGAGGAGGACGAGGTTGTTATTGCTGGCCCCAGGACCTCCAACACCTGGGGGCCTTCCACAAAAGGGGGTGTAATCACATCTGCAAGACAAAGACCCCAGAAGGGTATAAAAAGTGAAGCCCTCTGCATGTCTCTTCACTCTGATTTGGAAATTATTCCCAGAGTCCACTAGTGTTAATAAACGGGGTCACTCCCTTTCTCTAGGAAGTGTGCTTGCTATTTCTTTGGTCTTCTGTTACACCTCTACCCTCTGGGGAAACAAAAAGGCCATCTCTGTATGTGCTAAGAGTTGAGGACCAGTCCTCGTCCCTCCCAAAGAACAACTGTACACATTAACTAGAGGCACATACAAGGAACACATTCACTGTGCCTCAGAGAGTGCTCATCCAAAAAGAAACTCTGGATGCAAAAGGTGAAGAGACTGAGAAGTACCAATCGGTAGATACAAAATATTCTTGTGGATGTAAAGTACAGGATAGGGAATAGAGTCAATAATATTGCAATAACTATGTATGGTGTGAAGTGGGTACTGGAAATATCAGGGAGAACATAATGATTAGTACATGATTACCTAACCACTATGCTATATACCTGAAATTAATACAAAATAATATGAATATAAACTGTAATTAGAAAAAAAATGCTTAACAAAAATAAAAGGAAACTTTAATCCAGTCACTATGCAATAGAAAAATGATGAGCCACAAATAATATTTTAAAATTTTTAGTAGCCACATTTTTTAAAAAGTAAAAGTGAAATTAATCTTTAAAATGTATTTTAACACAATAGATCCCAAATATTATCACTTTAACACATAATTCTTAAAATTTAATGAGTTATTTCACATTTTTTAAAACTAAGTTTTTTATTGATTTCAGAGAGTAAGGAGAGAGGGAGATAGAAACATCAATGATGAAAGAGAATCATTGATTGGATGCCTTCTACATGCCCCACCCAGGGGACAGAGCCACAACCCGGCATGTGCCCCAACCTATAATGGAACCATGACCTCCTGGACCATAGGTTGATGCTTAACCACTGAGCAACACTGGCCAAGTTAAACTAAGTCTTTTCAATCAAATGTGCATCTCAATTATAGCATATCTCAATTCAGACTAGCCACATCCATTGGTTAATGGCTATCATATTAGACAACACAGCCCTGGCAGGTAAAAAGAAAGGCAAGGCCCTGGCCTATTTCCATATGGACTCCCTTCTGGGCATAAAAGCACAGGCCTATTGCAGAGGCAACAAACCAAATGCTCCTTTGAGATCTGAGATTTTTTCACGGCTTTTAAAGAAAAATAATAAAAGAAAAAATACATATTTCTTAAATATTATTGTTAGAATTTCAAATGTTCAGAACAAAAATTTTTCCATGGTTCCTTGAGAGCCAGTATGTCGCTAATAATGATTTCTATGAGCAGAAGCAGTCTGATCTCTCCTCCCATCAGTTGTATGAGGCCAAAAGCACCCTGCCCACTGTATAATTTGGTGCACAAGCTGTCACCCTGGGTTCCTCAGGAAAGTGATGGCTTCAAATTAGACCTATTTGCTGAAAAATGGGTGATTACCTGCCTTCATGAACTACCACAGCTAAGCTGTCTCATCTTCAAAAGGTACACATTAGTAGCAGGCTTTTGTATTCTCAACTAGAAGTGCAGCTGTGGGGTTTTTTCTCACTGCGGATTGAGTGAATCCTGAACCTCCTACTGTAACAACTAGCTATCAAGACCATCAGATTCATCTATATGCTACTGGCTCTATTATTCCTACAATTGTACACAAATGTTGGTGTCTCTTCCTATGGCTAAAATCTACCTTTGTATATAATGCAAAGAATAATTTTAATGGTTTTTGGAAATTTCAGGATAAGAGTGTTAAAGAAGATGTTGCTCAAGTCTAAGGGGATGAGGTGTGCTTTCAGCAGCTAAATTTTTTGATGGTCTAGTGAGATTTCTTTTCAAGGATTTCCTGCTGCCGGCCACTACTCTTTCACCTGTTTGTTGGAGCCTTTCCCTCCTTACTCAGGGCTTTATCCTTATCTGAGGAGTTAAAATGATAGAAATTGATAAAGGATAAGTTTTTATGTACAGAAAGTATTTGCGATTTTCAATAAGAAATGCTCAGAAGCCTTCAGACCTAAAAGAAACGAATCCCTATTGGAGATTCCATGCTAATAGAGTTTTTCTAGATCAGTTCAAATTAGGTTTTGCCAATGCTAAAGAAACTAGTCTTTTCTTATTTACCAATTCTCCTAAAAGGGACAATGACCTTCTCCCCTCCCCTTCTCACCCCTATGCCCATTGAATTAAAATTCAAAAATTGAAGCATATTTCTACTTGAATGTAGCTTTTGTGAAAGTCTTAGGGAAAGGGATAACATGCAACTTGGAATGGCTTTTGTTTTAGATTGGATTTTCAAGGACCACCCATTCCCAGGGTTAATTGGGAGTTAAATGGGCATCAGAAAGAGTTGGCAAAGACTGAGTCTGCTCCCTCTCCAGGGGCTTCCAAGTTCTTTTTTCATGAGCACCCAGAATCTCTCCCCCTCAGTGGGATCCAGATTCTATTCTCAGTATCTTTGACCAGATGATGCAACATCTATGTTGTCTTTTAAGAACGTGAGAAAAGGAGCTTTTCATCTTCCCTTTCTTTGAGTTCTGGGAAATTCAATTAAAACTGCTCAGAATTTCCTTTTCCTGTTTGTTTTAGAAGACAACTCACCGGAAGAGTGCTGTAGCAGTCTCCCGCCTGTGGAAGAAGGTGATAGAAGAGTGAGCCTGATTATGGAGTTGTCAACCCAGATTTCCCTTCAGACTGAGAAGATAGCTCAGCTGGAAGAAGTTTTAGAGGAAAAAGATAGGAAGATTCAGCAGCTGGAAGCCGAACAGGGGGCTCATTCTACCCAAGAGGTCCAGGACTCTCCAGAATGTTTACAAGAAGCCCCAAATTTATTTAATAATAGCATTATTTCTGTGGTCTCTGATAAGGATATGTAAAGATTCCCAGTAAAATAAATAAATAAAAGTTTATTGTTATCAAGGTAAAGTCCAGAACCCAAGTAGACTCCTCATTGGCAAACTCAAGTTCAAATTCATGGGTTTCAGTACATCTTATAATATTCATATTGGAAGGAACCCCCCTCCCCCCCAAAAAAAAGTATTCAGAAGCAAACACTGAATGCTTTCCCTGTAGGAATCAGTGGTCATGTAAGCCATACTACATTTTCAGGCATTCCTGGTAACAGAGGGAAAAACCACAAAACTAGACAGAGTCAAAGAACTTAGCATCATTCTCTTATAAGAGAATGCAAGGGAGGGATGCTGCCAATCCCATTTTAGTATACAGCTCGACTGTGAACAGACAATGTCATAGAGGGCAAGCTTCAAACAAATGGCCAGGAGGTCTATCCTTTTTTGTCCTCTAGAATGTATTTGTTTACAGCATTCAGTGTTTCATTAACACTTAGCAAGGGTAAAAAATGAAGTAAAACCAAAGCAATCGAAAGAAAGAAGGGATGGATGGGTGAATCAGAGCTGCAGTCCTTTGGGAAAAGTGTCCTGGGACAGCATTTCCTTCAGAAAACAAAAAACACTGATTTTTCCCTTAGGAACAAGACCAAAAGCAGAGCAAAATATAGTGCTCTGTTCTGATTATACCAATAAGTTGTGAACAGCACAAAATAATATCAGGAAAAATAGAGGATGGGCAAAGGAAAGCTACCTTGTAATCAGAGGAATAGAATGAGTCATATTTCTTCTCCATGTATTCCCCTCAAATGAACTATTTTTCATCCAAGAGGAGCAGTTAGGCCTAACTCTAAGGAAGACTTGGGTACCTAATTCTTACTGTCCTAATTCAGCATGTCTTGAAGTATGGTAGCAATCATATCAGGTAGAAATTGCTGTTTGGGTTCTATAATTATTTGTTTGCTAAAATATTAGAAAGTTATTTTGATTTTCTGGAACTTATGTATGCTATCCAAATAATCCATTGACGATGGTTTGAATGTCCCATTGATTGTGATCTCACTAGTCACTTAAGCACATTCTTCTGAGAACCAAGACAGCTCATTTATTCCAAATTGTCTCAGTAGCTACAGATAACTGAGTTTCAGTTGACTCAGTGGTCCTGGAATCAGGAGAGCACAATTATCCTAAATTGTCTCAAGTAGCTACTGATAGTGCATTCCTGCTGACTCAGTGATCTCCAAATCTGGACAGTACAATTATTCTAAATTGCCCAGGTGGTCCCAGATAATGTGTTTCTGTTAATTTAGTGATTTTTGGATACTAACTTGCTCAATTTTTGCTTCTGTAAAAATGCTTTTTCACAAAGCAGGTTCCTCATTCTAGACCCAGAGATGTAATCAATACTTTTGTGATATTCTGCCAATGTAAGCCAGATATGTTGAGCTGTTCGGGACTGCAAGGTTTGAAGAGCATTAGCCACTCATATGCCACTGGCTTTTAGTAAATGACTCCATAATTTGGCTTTTTGAGGCATCCTATGTAAAATGGGGGTATACCACAACAGTTTTAAGCTAAAGCTCTAGCACTTCCATTATTCTGACTGTATAACTACCTATCTATTTAATTCAACCAGTTCAACAAATACTCATTAAAACTCTACTACCAGGCATAATAATAGATGCTAGAAATAACACAGCAAACATGAGTGTCACAACTTTTATCATTCAGGAGTTCATAGAAACACAAGAGTCTCCTTAAATGTAGTGGTGATTGTAATGAGAGATAGGAAATGGAGAAGAGAATGTAGGGGGTGACTGTGATTAGCACAGCTTTAGTAGAGGTTCTCAAATTATAAGCATGGGTGATCAGTAAGAATGCATAATCCTGGGCTTATGTGTACAGCCTGGGAGCATGCATTTTAACAAACACCTGTGGCATTCCTGATGAATGTATTTCAGGAATTACATTTTATTTTTATTTTTTATTCTTTTCTTTTTTTTTCCATCACCATTTATCTTTCCTATACCTTCTTCTACCTCTGCCCTCTCCACCCGCACCCCCCCCCCCCCCCAGTCACCATGGTCCATGTCCATGAGTTCTTTTTCTCTTCTTTGCTCAACTCAATCCCTACACACACACACGCTCACCAAGAATCACTTTTTAAAACACATCGGTTTAGGGCTGGCTTCAAGCAAAGCTGTCATTCCTTTGCTCCCAGATTGAAAGACTAACCCCCTTCTTCCTCCCCCCCGAGGAGAACCATTCCTTGCAAACCAGGGTGAGGAGTCTTCTACCATATTTAATTAGTTTATAATCTGATTACTATGTATCCTGACTATCTGCAAAACAAAGTTTCTAAACTTGACCTTTTTTTCTTAAGGATGTAATTGAGTTTGGGACTCAAAATAGTTTTGCAACATTGACTCTAGGGTTTCACTTAAACAAACATGAGTTTGATCAGTAGGTTCCGTTTTCATACAAAGCTAGAATCTGCCTATATTTGTTTATAGCCTCAGAATTTCACCTGAAATGTCTGCAAGTATGCACAGGCTCAGTCCATCATCAGAAATGGAGCCCATGTGCAACTTCCGGATCATGAGTACATACCTCGCCCAAAAAGTGACTCAAAGCACTTTTCCACGAAATCTACTCTGACCTCAACAGAATCCACTTCAGAAATCCCTTCTCTCTGGTTCCTCCTTTTTTATCTCCATAAATTCTATTATCTCCTTTCTCCCAATTCCAGGCCTGAAGTTTTGCCTGTTGCTTCTAACACCATGGTGAGGCCGAACATTGGCATGTCCTTACTGTGAGAAAGCTTTAAATCTCTGTTAAGAGTGGATTGTCTCCAAGATAAACTATCACCTCAGCCATTTTGATATGTTATGATAATCCAGGCTCCATCACATTATTTTACCAAAGATTGTCTCAACCCCATGAAATATTGAGAGTAAGCTACATGGAAAGGGAGGGAGAGAAAAAGAAAACCCTATTACTTCCCAGACAGGGTGATGGTAACTTCTAGATCAATTTCCCCAGGCTCATGCCCTGGCTGGCCCTCAGCAGGAAAGCAGCAGAGATAAAATAGCAGGCAGAGCTGAAACTGCTGTTAATAATTAATTGAGCCTGTCATCTCTCAATAGGCAAGGACCAGCCAAGGAAGAAGAAAGCCTCCAGCGTCATATTACCCTGCAGAGTTATCTTTACAAGAAGCTGATCTTGACTGAGGTCTAGGTTATCTCCAGATCAGAAGTGGGAAGGAGATTTGGCTCAACAGTGAATATACTAATCTCTATTAGTGATACTGTGGTAATAAGAATTCTTTAAATATCCAGGTTTTATTGAGGTATAGGGGTGGTAAGAAACAGTGTTACTGCCCTCTAAGGTATTTCTAAGCAAAAAATTTCACATCCCCAGTGGAACATTTATGGCATTGTATGCTCCCAAAGTTTATTTTATTTTTTACCATTTTTCTCCCCAGGGATTTGAAGAGTAAGCTTCCAGTTATTCTATAGGCTTGATTCAGACAAACTAAAAATCAGATTATAGCCCATACTATAGGTCAAAATCTCATTTTCTCACCTGGCTAGTGTAGCTCAGTGATTGAGCATCATCCTATGAATCAGGTGGTCACAGTTTGATCCCTGCTCAGGGCACATGCCCCAGTTACAGGATTGATCCCCAGTAGGAGGCTTGCAGGAGGCAGCCAATCAATGATTCTCTTTCATCATTGATGTTTCAATCTCTCTCTCTGTTCTTCTTTGAAATCAATTATATATATATGTTTTTAAGTTTCATTTTCTCAGGAACAATCTGGGTTGCTGAAATGGTCTACTGATCTTTAAAATATCTGGTGTAAATCGCACAAAGCAATTAGCATAATGATGAACCTATTTCTTAATGAAAATTTGACAAATCATCAGGTTATCTGGTTTGAAAATAACTAAGAAATTCAGAAAAATATTTAACAAGTAACTTAAGCCATTCTCTAATATTCTCAAAACGTTTAAATAAATATATGCATAATTTTAATCTTTCTTTTTTACTATTCATTAACTTTTCTCAGAAAGTTAAATAGAATGTGTGATATGTCTAATTTAAGTAAATGTTGAAGTTAACAACGTAGTTTCTTGATTATGTACATGGTAAGCTGAAATCGTAACTACACGCTTGTTCAAGTTTAGCAGAAAAACAAGTTATTGAAGAGAAAATGCCCAGAAATCTGGAGGTAGGGAGTGGGGGAGCAAAGTTTAACAAAAACAAAGAAATTCTAATGCTTCATGCCTAAATGCATTATCTCCTAAACTGCTGTGCCTATCCCCAAACACAATCATTTGTTTTTACATTACACAAAAGTAAAGAATTTTTCCTTTAATGCAACAAATAGAGAAGTGTTGATGAATGTTGCAGGCCTAACTTAAAATAATATTTACTTGACAGTAAATACTATCAAGTATAGGGATCTCAGAGACAGTTCTAAAAGATATAAGAAAACACTTTTGAAGGATTCAGAAAAATCAAAAGTCTGAGATTCAAAAAGTCTGATTCTTATAATTTGAAAAATTCAGACAAAAAATAATAAATTGTAAAGAATAAATTATTGGTATAATTTTCCCCTGCTATTACAATGAAATCTTTTTTTCTAAGATTTCCCAGAGGGGGAAAAATATATATCCTAGATTTCCCAGATACAAGAGAGCTTTTTTGCAAATAGAGGAGAATTAAGTTCAAATAGGAAATAACCTTTTTAAAAATAAAAGTACTTGTATACTCAGACAAAATTCACAGCAACAGACAGAGCTGGCCAGGAGATTTCTCAGACCTAATGAAACTGTGACTTTTATGAAACAAACAAAACCAAAAACAGTTCTAATTCCCAGCTTCCCAGAGAAATTGACCAAATGGAGTCAGACACTCAATACATTTCCAATAATATGAGCCCGTGGCAAAATGACCATTTTCATCTATGAGATTTGCATTTGTGTGTGTGTGTGTGTTTTAATGGCTCTTATTGCTCAGATTCAATAATACCCAATCCTTTGTTCTTGGATGCAAAAATCATATAGCATACGGTCTAATAATTCTCTTAAATTCATTTTCCTAAATGTCACAAGTCATATTTGCCAAGAGTTTATTATCTGATGTCATCTTTTTCATTGAATGAAATCACAGGTAAGGGACAAAAGCAAAAAGGAAGAGAAAGAACGAGTCCAGAACAAGTTTTTTGTCATATGAGGTCCAAACCATGACAACAGTGAGTTCTAATTAAAAGAAAAAGCTGATAATATAATCCTTGACCTTATAGCAAAAGGAGTACCTTATTGATTAGTTCCTATTTCAATGAAGTTGATATGATTATGGTGAAAGAGAGAAGCAGCTACAGTGGATGCCTTATAATCTTTTTAGGGACCAGCATTTACTAGCCATCTGTTTTTGTTTTCGGGGTGTAGCAGGCCCTAAGTGGGATCACCCACATGGAACATGAGGCAGATGAATTCTGAGGCCCAGGGGCCCAGCCCCATGTATGGCTGGGATAAAACCAAGCAGCAGATCTGAGGGGACCAAGCTGACTAGGAAGATAAGGGACTCAGCATCATCAGAGGATAGAAGGGTCTCAGAACCAAGACTCTTGGCATGAAGCCAGTGAGAAAAGAGACCCAGAATGACTAAGGTCAAACTTCCTGCCCCCCTGGTGAGATAGGGACTCCAAGTCCATATTTAGATAATTTATAGAAAATAAAGGAAAAGAATTCGTGCAGATTTGAGTTTATAGATTGAGATTCACATGAGCCACACTATTAAAAGTCTCCATTAAAAGTGTAAATCACAAAGGCTCTACACTTCCATCCAGAAATTCCTGCTGTGTCCAACTTTCTGTTAAGTTCTGCTTCCCAAAAAATGTATGGAAATCCCACCATGTTGGTGACTCAATACCTCAGTCTGCCAATCTCACCCTGACCCACTGCAGCTTGAGGGAGCAATCTCCTGCCATGTTCTGACTGAACAGCCCATGTCCGCACACTTTCCCTCTGGTACCCTGATGAGCTCAAGACACCGTAACTCCCTGAAGCATAACCAAGCCACGCTCTGGCATTTAACAAAACTTTATTAAATGCTTGGGAATAATCAAGATATGGTGCAAAAAAAATCACACAGTTAATTTAATTTACTCATAGTCCTAAACTTAAGATCACAACTTCTTGCTCTGTTCTCAGGAGATACCAGCTCATCTATTACCCTTGTAATATCATTTCAGGTACCCAAACTCTTCCTCCAGAGAGAGGAACCCGTCTCCACTTCCCCTAGTCCAAAACTGTTCATTTTTGAATCCCAGGATGACTAATTACCATAATATTCTTCTTCAGGAGAAAACTCCACCCTGCCCGCAGAGTGGGGTCTGACTTCATGAACTCCAACCATATGTCCTAGAACCTGGGTTATTCA
This sequence comes from Antrozous pallidus, assembly GCA_027563665.1. NCBI lineage: Eukaryota > Metazoa > Chordata > Mammalia > Chiroptera > Vespertilionidae > Antrozous > Antrozous pallidus. The sequence goes on from CM050512.1 coordinate 82,828,073, forward strand.
AGCTTAAATAACACCCACTGTGGGATACCAATGGTCCTATAAATATCTATGCTTTGGAGGAAGTACTCTCAATATATACTATTTTACAGAGGTGCTAAGAATCAGCCTGCACATCTCCAATCATATATGTAGTGACTTCATTCTCAAGGAGAAATAGGTACTTGCTTTACATTTCTGTAATTAAATGAGCATTTCTATCATTTTTCTAACATAAAGGCAGGCATCCTTTGAGATGAATTAAAATCATGACTCTAGAAATTCAGTTACTGAGTTCTAGAGCTCTTGTGTCCAAATAAATAAAGTCACTTTATCTGCCATATCACCCTCTACCATTCCAAAGACTATGCAGAGCAGCACCACTATAAATCAAAGTAGCCATCTTTTCACCACAATGCCATTTCCAGTAAAAGTTCCCATTTCCTTTAAAATAAAGTAAGAGCCAGAGTATATGTTCTGTCATTCACTCAACAAATAATTACTGAGTACTTATTATGTGCTTGTACTTATTATACGTTCTATCAGTCATGTAAAATGTCTAGATTTAGCTCAAATTTACATAATAGAACATTTATTATTGCCTCAGATGTTTACTGTAACATTTAAGTTTGTTAAATAGTAAGTTCAAGAAATGTCTGGTAAAAAAAAAAATTAGGAGAGAAGCTTTCTACACCACGGTTCCTTTTATAAACACACTTGGGATTGAACAGAGATTTTTTTTTTTTAACTCTCCATGGGTTTCTTGAGTGGATGAATGCAGTGAACAACCTTCAGAGAGTTGGGTCATGTACAATCAATCCTCTGCAGACTGCAGATTGAGACACCTGGAGACAGGTCTAGGGATAGAGAAAGCTGTGACTCTTTGTTCTCCATTTTACCTCCAATCTAACAAAGATGCCAAGATTTAAATTAAGCTGAATATACTCTGGGAGTTGCTCAATCTTAGTATTTTTTCCACAGAAACTTAAACCCATTTCTTGAGCTTTTTCACTAGATTGAATCTTACTAAGAACTTTAATAAACTGAGATCCTAAAGACAGAGTTTTTTTCCACCTTGTTGTTTATTCCACAATTCCTAAGCACAGCAGTTATCACCTAAAATGTTAGTGAGCCTGGGAATCAGGAGCTCAGGCTACAATGGTGGGAGTTGTTTGCAGCATCAGCCCACTGACACATCCCTAAAACCTAATCAAATATGGAAATTGAATAGGCCCCTAGAGTGATATATAACTTCACAGAACACATTCCCATCTGCTTTTTTGTTTTTTGTAAGAACTGGAAAGCTCAATGCATACCAAGAAAACAGAATTAAACTTAAAAAGAAAGCCTGTATTTATGTTGAAACTTTTCTTTAGTAATTAAAATCAGAAGATAAAATACTCGCATTTCAAAACAAAGATATGGAAAACGTTTCTGGAGATTAAAGCCCAAGAAACCCCATCTGTTTCACTGCTTCACTAAACTCTCTAGAGCAGTAACAAATCACTTTTTAAATTCTTTATTTAATTTATTGGAGCCAGATTGGTTAATAAAATTATGTTTCAGGTGTACAATTCAATAATACATCATCTGTACAATGCATTTGTATATACTACCCCCAAGTCAAGTCTCTTTCCATCACTGTTTATCCCCTCTTTACCCTTTTCTACATCACTCCACCCCCCTTTCCTTCTAGTAATCACCATACTGTTGTGTGTGCCTAAGAGGTTTTTTTTCTTAATTCTTTTACTTTTAAAATATATTTTTATTGATTTCATAGAGGAGAAGAAAGGAGAGGAAAGATAGAAACATTAATGATGAGAGAGAATCATTGACTGGCTGCCTCCTGCACACCTCCCACTAGGCATCGAGCCCACAACCCGGGTATGTGCCCTGCCCTAACCTGGAATCCAACTGTGACCTCCTGGTTCCTAGGTTGACGCTTAACCACAAAGTCACACAGCTTTTTTACCCACTTCTCTACTGCTGGGCACTTGGACTGCTTCTATTATATTTAATGATATAAATAATGCTACAATGAAAATAGGGGTGCATATTTCCTTCCAATTAGTGTTTTAGTTTCTTTAGATATATTCACAGAAAAGAAATAGCTGAGTCATCAGGCAGTTCCATTATTAATTTTTTTCAGATAACTCCGTATTGCTTTCCACAGTGGCTACATCAATCTGTACTCCCATCTACAATGCATAAGGGTTCCCTTTTCTCCACACCCTTGCCACTACTTGTTTGTTGGTTTATTGATAATAGTCATTCTGACAGTTGTGAGATGTTACCTCATTGTGGTTTTCACTTGTATTTCTCTGATGATTAGTGATGTTGATCATCTTTTCATTTGTCTGTTGGTTATCTGTATGTCTATTGCAGAAGTATCTATTCAGGTTCTTTACCCATTTTTAATTTGATTGCTTTTTTTTGGTGGTGAGTTGTATAAATTCTTAATAAACTTTGGATATTAACCCCTCACCAGATGTATCATTGGTAAATATGTTCTCCCATTCAATGGGTTGTCTTTTTTACTCTGTTGATAGTTTCCTTTGCTGTACAAAAACTTTCCAGTTTGATGTAGTCTCATTTGTTTATAATTTCATTTGTTTCTCTTGCTCAAGGAGATATATCAGAAAAAAATATTGCTATGAGAAATGTCTGAGATTTTACTCCCTATGTTTTCTTCTAGGATTTTTACAGTTTCAAATCTAACATTTGTCTTTGGTCCATTTTGAGTTTATTCTTATGTATGGTGGAAGAAAGTAGTCTAGTTTCATTATTTTTCAGATATCTGTCCAATTTCCCCAACACAATCTATTAACTAGACTGTCATTCCCCACATTGTATGTTCTTGCCTCCTTTTTCAAGCATTAATCGACCATAAAATTGTGGGTTTATTTCTGGACCCTATCTGTTCTATTGATCTGTGTCTGTCATTATACCAGTGGCATACTGTTTTGATTATTATGGCCTTGTAGTACGGTTTGATATCAGATATTGTGACACCTCCAACTTTGTTGTTCTTTCTCAAGATTACTTTGGCTATTTGTGATTTTTTGTACCATATACATTTTTGAAATATTTGTTCTAGTTCTGTGAAATATGCCATTGATATCTTGATAGGAATTGCATTGAATCTATAGACTACTTTGGGTAATATGAATATTTTAATGATGTTAATTCTTCATATCATTGAATACAATGTATGCTTTCACTTATTTGTATCTTCAATTTCTTCCTTCAGTGTCTTATAATTTTTTGAATTCAGGTATTTTACATCTTTGATTACATTTATTCTTAGATATTTTATTTTTGATGCAATTGTGAATGGGATTATGTATTTAGTTTCCTTTTTTGAGAGCTCATTATTGATGTATAAAAATTTAATGCATTTGTGTATATTTATTTTGTATCCTGCTACTTTACTGAATTCATTTATCAGTTCTAGTAGTTTATTGGTGCAGTCTTTGGGTTTCTCTATATACAGCATCATTTCATCTGCAAGAATAATAAAATATTGAGATGAAAGTAAATTTCTATGTTACTATGGAAAGTAAAGACAATTTTTTCTTGATATACTATAGTTTGTACTTTATGCTTTATTAAGTCACTTGAGGCCCAGTGCACGAAATTCATGCACGGGGCGTGGGGGTTGTCCCTCAGCCCAGCCTGCACCCTCTCCAATCTGGGACCCCTAGGTAGTATCGGGCCTAAACAGGCAGTCAGACATCCTTCTCACAATCCAGGACTGCTGGCTCCAAACTGCCTCCCTGATTGCCCCTAACTGCTTCTGCCTACCAGACTGATCACCCCCTAACCACTACCCTGCCAGCCTAATTGATGTCTAACTGCTCCCATGCCAGCCTGGTCACCCCTAACTGCCCTCCCTGCTGGCTTGATGCCCCTCAACAGCCTTCCCTTGCAGGCCTGGAACCTCCTGACAGCCCTTTCCTGCTGGCCATCTTGTGGTGGCCATCTTGTGTCCACATGGAGGAGGAGCGGGATCTTTGACCACATGAGGCAGCCCTCTTGTGTATTGGAGTGATGGTCAATCTGAAAATTGCTCTTTTATTAGATAGGATGGCCATTCCATCTGTCTTGAGCTTGATTACATTACATTTGTTCAATTAGATTATGGTTGTTCCAGATGTGACTTGAGTAGACACAATTAATTATGATAGCTAAAGACAGAACATGGAACTACCAATCTGAACTTCTCAGCACTTCCCCAGATATAGGAAAATACAGTATTTAATGTGTTTGCGTTATTTCCAACAAACACTAATAACAGTGAGGTTATAAGGTGAACTGGGGGAAATTTTCTCAGGATAAAGTTGATTTAAATTTTTCCCTAAAGAGAGACAACTTGGAAAAGCACATGTCTTACATATAGTAGATACTCAGAGATGCTTCTTCATTCTTCCTGATGACCTAAGTCATGTTGTACTAAAGGGAGTATTGTGGCAACTTTATAAAATAAACAACTTAATTTTCCTCCCTGTTGGAGAGTACTTCATGATACTTTTCATTCTATTATATTTCTTTGAAGAATTTTACAGAATCAGAATGGGGTTGGATCATGAAATGGCACTAATAAACCTTTCACCTTAAAAATAACCCACACATGATTAAGAGAATTATCATTTTAAATATACTTGATAAACAAGTGGGACTACATCAAACTTATAAGCTTCTACACAGCCAAGGAAACCATGAACAAGATGAAAAGGCAACCTACTGAGCAGAAGAAAATATTTGCAAATTATGTATCTGATAAGTGGCTAATATCCAAAATATATAAAGAAATCAATAAGTGGATAGCAAAAAGAAAAAAAACCCAGTTTAGTTTAAAAATGGGCAAAGGAGGATCTCAATAAACATATTTTAAAATAAGATATACAGATGGCCAACAAGTACATGAAAAGATGTTCAACATCACTAATCACCAGGGCAATAAAAATAAAAATCATGAGATAGCACCTCGCATCAGTTATAATGGCTATTATAAAAAAAAACACAAGAAATAATAATAATAAGTGTTTGTGAGGATATAGAGCAAAGGGAATCATTGTGCACTGTTGGTTGGAATGTAAATTGGTACAGATGCTTTTAAGGTTGATGTGGTGGGCGGTCGTGGGGTAATTTAAGGAATTGGCTCATGTGATTACAGAGATTGGCAAGTCCAAAATCTGCAGGGTAAGCCGGCAGCCTGGAGACTCAGGGAGAAGTTAATGTTGCAGTTTAAGTCCAAAGGCTTTCAGCTGACAGAATTCTCCTCCTTCATGGGAGGTCAGTCTTTTTCTATGAAGACCTTTAGCAGCTTGGATGAAGACCACCCATACTATGGAGGGTAATTTCTTTACCTAAAGTCTTCTGCTTTAAATGTTAACCTCATTTAAAATGTACTTTCACAGAAACATCTAGAATGATGTTTGACCAAATATCTGGGTACTATAGTCTAGACGAGTTGAAACATAAAATTAACCACTGCAAGGAGGAAACACTTTCTAACTCATTTTATAAAGTTAGTATTACCTCAATGTCAGAATCAGACAAAGAACACTAAGACCAATATCTACCATGATTACAATGAAAGACCCTTAACAAAATATTAGCAATATAACATTCAGCAAAATTATACATCATGACCTAATAAGGTTTTTTCAGGGATGCAATATTGACAAACTAAACAATGTAATCCAGCATATTAAGAAGCTAAAACAAAAAAATCACATAACTCTATTAATTAATGTACAGGAAGCATTTGATAAAAATTTAATACCCAATTATTACCAAATACTCTCACAGAAATTGTGATAGAGGGAAATTTATTCAACTTATTCTCTTATGACGAATTCTCCATTTGCAAATTTTTAGAACATTCTAGAATCTTAAAAAGAAAAAAAAAACACTTCTAGGACTAGTAAATAAATTCAGCAAGGTCTCAGGCTACAAAATAAAGATATAAAAATAAAATTAGTTGTTTTGCTATGTAATAGCAATGAACATGTAATAAAACACTAAAATTTAAAATGCATAACCATTTACATCACTTTATTTTAAAAGTTTTCTAGTAAATTTAATCAAACATGTACAGAATTGGTATACAGAAAACTGTAAAATGCTAATAAAAGTAACCAAAGAATACTTAAATAGAGAGAAAGTCATATTATATTCATGGATTGGAAGACTCAACATAGTAAAGATATCAACTCTCCCAAAATGGATATACAGGTTTAACACAATGCCTATCAAATCTCAGCAATATTTTTTGATATATAGAAGAAATTACCCTAAAATTTATATATAAAGTCAAACTAGAATAGCTAAACAATTTGAAAGTATCTAAAGTAAAAATGGCCAAGAATTTTCCTAAATTAATAACAGGCACCAAAACAGATCCATGAAGCTCACAGTCTACCAAGGAGGAGAAATTACACACATACACACACACACACACTGACACACACTCACACTTATGCATTTATACTTAGACTCAAAGATCAAACAAAGAGAAAATCTTAAATTGAGCCAAAGTAAAACAATACTTTACCTACAGAGGAACAAGGATAAGAATTATATTGGACTTGTCACAAACCTAGCAAGTAATAAGATAGTAAAATGAAATATTTGAAGTGTTGAAAGAAAAAGCCACTAATTTATAATTTTATATCAGCAACATTATTCTTCAAAGGTGAAGGAGAAATAAAGAGTTCTCATAAAAGCAAAATTATAGAAATAGAGAACAGATTAGTGGTTGCCAGATGTTAAGGGCTGGAGAAGAGAGAGTGTGTGGTTTATAAGAGGGCAACATGAGGGCCCCTTGTGATGATGGGAATGTTCTGTACCTTGACTGTCAATATACTGGCTGTGACATTATACTGCAGTTTTGCAAGTTATTGCCTTTGGAGAGCCTGGGTAAAGGATATATAGCATCTCTATTATGTCTGACAACAGCATGTGAAACTAAGTTATCTCAAGTAAAAAAAAAAATTAATAGGAAAAATAAACTCAGTCTGTTTTTCTTTTTAAATCAAGAATATTTCTTATATTGTAGAACAACATAAACTGATAAACAAAATAGATCCAGAAACAGAGAAGCATCGAACAGACTGTCAAACCTCAGAGAGAAGGCAGGGGGTAAGAGGGATGGGGGGTAAGAGATCAACCAAAGGACTTGTATGCATGAATATAAGCATAACTAAGGGCCACAAACACTAGGGAGGTGAGGACATGTGTGGGGAGAGGGAAGTGGTTGGGGAGAGGTCAATGGAGAAAAAAGAGATATGTAATACTTTAAGTTAAACAATAAAGAATTTTTTTAAAAGAATATTTCTTATTTGTCCTCATCCTCAGGTTGATGCCAATACACTCTGAGAGGATATAAGCAGATGGCACTCCCTCAGCAGCCAACAGGAGGTGTTTATTTCTGTGTCAAGCCCATGCTGGCCTCTCAGGTGTGACTCACCCTGTCTTATTCCCATGGTACTTTCAGAGACTGCAGACCTTGATCCGGTTCCCACATAGTACCTTGGTATCTGCAAACATGGAACTATGTGGCCTTGACCCCCTGCTAAAGATGTAACCCTTCATTCCTGCCACAAGACCCGTAGAGCCTAGCGGCTTCCCCACGCTTATATCAGTGACCTGCTCTTAGACTTTTGAGTGCCTTCGCCCACACCTTCAAGTGCACATACAGTTGAAGAAACTGTCTCTGGCCCCCTACTGCCTAAACTATGCCACCAGTTCTCTTCAATACTACCAGCTGTCACAGCAGAATGGCATGGGAGGGAGGGGTCAACTCCCTGAGAACCACTGTTCTATTTTCTGAACTACACACTTACTTCATATCTACATTCTCCCGGCTTGACCACAAGAGAAACTGGTTCTACAAGGATACTTGTGATTTGTTCCATTTTTCATTTAAACCGGCAGCTTTGAACTTAAGAACTGAGAATATGCTACCTTTGTTATTCAGGTTCCAAAACAACTAACTACCTTACCTGAGGCAATGTGTAACTTAGGTCTCATTTACCTGGACTGCAGGGAAACCTCTTGGGGTAAAAAAAGGAGAAAGTTAAAGAGCTGGGCACAAAGGACAAATTAACACGTGGGGGACTATGTTTGTAAAGTGTCTATACTGTAGGAAGGGCACACATCAGCAATGCTCCCGAAATAACATCCTTCCATAGCGTGCAGGGCTGCAGCTCTAGGCCTCAGCTATGATTGCTGCATACAATTTATCTTCCAAAGACCATCCAAACCGGCTATGGACCTTCAGACCCAAGAGGCTCTTTGGAAAGACTTATTAATGTAAATGTTTTCAAGTTTCTTTAAAAAAAAAAAAAAAGGAAGAAATACATGGAAGAAGAAAAAAAAGCAGAAAACCTTGAACACAAAACCTGAGGGAAATGGACCATTAGCAAACTGTCATCTTAATTTTATCTTGACAATAAGGCTTTCCTTTTCCTCCCTCCGTGCTGCCCTCCAGCCTCCTGATACCTTCCACTGAGCTGAGTCTGCTTCCACACAGGCCCTTCGTGGCGCCTTCACTCGGCTCACAAAGGCCCTTTTCAAGAACCCTGGCAATATACTTGCTTGCTACTGACCAGCCGCTTGCTAAGTCACCGCACATCCTGGTGCACAGAGCAGTATAGATCGTTTAGGTTGTAAATACCCAGTGAAAATACACGCCAATGTCCCTTTTGGTCAAAGATCTCAAACACAAGAAAATCCTTTGTGTGAACAGGAAACTGATTTTCGTACTTACTGTTAACTAGACAAACAACTTGTCAGTGAATTGCATTTGTTCTCTTGGCGGCTCTGTTTGTCTAGAGGCTTACCTGAAGATTAAGACAAATTCTATCTTAAAATATTGTGCTGTAAAACCACACACCTGCTTGAAGTTCAAAGGGCTGTAGTTATTTATTACAGATTTCATGAACATCAGGAAAAATTTACATGGAAAACAGTTCAGAGTAACAAACCTAGATGATCTAAGGCCAAGCCTTCCACAAATCCAAGGTTTCCTGGGCTGGTAAACTGGAAAGACAAAGCCAGACTTACCAGCTTCGTAAGGAAGGCCAGCTAGACAGATAGCACAGAGCTTTGAAAACTTCCAAAGTATTGCTGAGAGGAACTGATGAGTTCTAGAGGGTCGAGAAAACATTAAGCCTCTTTAGGATTCTATGACAAGGATGCTGCTAATTCCAGAATAATTATGGTTTTGGAAAAAACGCTACCTTCTAACCCATGTGGTGATTACCCTTTATTTACTATCAAAGATAAGTGTGGGCCGAGAGAAACAGTAGGTACTAGGACATGTCGGAAAAGTTTTAGAGAAGCAACAGGATGTTGAAGCTTTCACCAACAGTGAAACTTTCTGGAAACTACCCACACACAAGGTAATAGTAATACATCCCAGGTGTGCAGTGGGTGTCGGGGGAGAGGCCCATTCATTCAGGTGTTAAGAAAATGCTGTTTTTCTTGCTACCTACAATTTTCAAATTAATGACCTAATGCTGCCCAGGATGAATAGACCACCTCTTAGAGGATAGTTGGATTTATTTTTTTAACCCAAAGCAGGAAGTGCTCTTTCTGGGCTCTGTCCATCTCCTGAAGCTGCTCCGGGCATCCAGCCAAGGATTGCTCACCAGGCCCCTATTGTTCCTTTTTTGAGCTCATTCAACCCTTTTACCTTATGCTCTCACTTCTTTTCCCATTTTTCGCTTTACTGTACCTCCTGCGTGGTAGGTAATAGAGGTGACCTGCTTTCTCTGCCTGCCTGCTTAGCACAGGCCAAGATCACCTGGGCAGATGAAAACAATCAGTTGTTGGCTTCGTCTTCAAGATACTGGGACACATGAAATCCACTAAATGGTGAAACTAAACTGGCCATTCATGGGGCTCTGGCGTGAATGCTTTTCTTTTGGAGGACACAAATGATCTTCGGGAACCTGAGTTATTCCTGTGGCTCCTTCCTGTGGGATTGCACACAGGTGGGTCACGTGTGGGCTGGCTGCCAATGAGTCCTCCCGAGGGAATCCGCAGAGTGCACAGTGGCAGCTTTCAATTTCTGGTCGCATTTAGAACAAGATACGTGATCTCCTGGTAAATTAGGCTCTGTTTATTTCACTGAAAGAATTATGTCTTAATTACTCACTTTCCAGAGAAACTTTCTTTACATAAGCTCCCAAATTTAAACCTCTTAGCAGCTTCTTGTCAGTCTTAGCAGCAATTTCAAATGAACTGAACCGAGAAACACCTTCATTATCCAATCTCTCCCCCAAGCTCTCCCTCTCTTCAAATGTCTCTTCTGGGTAACTAACTTATCTACAGTACTTTTGTAACTCCAGCTGAAATCGCCTAAAACTAAAACTTGCAGAGCCTTAGCTCTGGTAGGTGGAATCATGACAGTTGGCGTGGAATGCCACTTGTTGAGTTTGCTTTGCTTTTACTCTAGAAGTCAGCACTGTGGGAGCCGTCTGCCAGGAAGCACCCTCTACAGAGCACCATGCTGTCCACTCTTTCATTTCCTGCTACTTCCGAGGGCAGAGAGGCATCCTGGTTCAAATCCCCATTATACCATTTTCTAGCCGTGTAACTTTGGGGATTAGTTCGCTCGCTTTACCTCTCTAAGCCTCAGTTTCTGGCTTAGCATCATGCCAAACTGTCTTATCTGGTCTTCCTCTCTAGGTTTTCCCTGTGAGTTCAAGGCCATTTCCACCTAAACTGAAAAAGACAAAGCATTGCCACATAAGTAATGAAGAATTGGGGCCTTTCCCTTGACCCTGCCTTTAAAAGATTTCCCATTTCCTGCTACAGCTGCTGAAATGAGGAATTCACTGACTTGAACAGTTGCTATTGAGTCATTTTTCATCTTCCTGTAATGTCCACAACACTTGTTATATGTCTATAAATGACTTTTACACTTTGCCACACTTTGTAATATTAGAATTACACACCAAAATGACCAACTGATGTCACTGAACAGGTTTAGTGTTTTGAACAGGAATTTTCCTTGGCCCTCAGATTCTCCTATCAATGTTGTTCAGTGATGTACCCAGTGAGGCCTCATTTTCCGGGTTGAAGGAGGTCAGATTGTCTTGTCTGTGATTTGTCAGGTGTTTCCTCATGCCATGTGTCAAAAGCTATTTTTATGCAGACTCAGAAGTCTCGTGTTGCTAGAGTAAAGAACAAAATCCATCTAAGAAATGATTTAGAAAACATTAAAAGTATAAAAACTGATAATGATAGCTATCTCATATGGTCATGGCAAGGATTAAATGAGGTCATGTATGTTATATACCAAGCACAGTAAACATTAGCTGTTATTTTTACCGAAGTGTAAAACAGCACTTTGAAATCTCACAGAGACTACAACTAAGCTAAAAGTATGCAGCAATGCTTATAAATATGTACAGGGGTGAGAAAGTTAAGAAAAGTTAAGAAAAGGGAAGGAAAGTTAAGAAAAGGATGTGGACCCAAAGGAAGTCTAGTCTTGCCTTGATCCACAGGGAGGCTCTGGAGCTTAAATGGCACCACCTACCACCTTGCCTCAAGGGAACTGGCCATTTGTGTTTCCATACCCATCAGCCATTTGCTGTGAGCTGCACCTTCTTCCCCTCACAAAAAGATGGGTCTTAATCCCTAGGACATTGCAGTCCCCTTCTACTGATGGCAATGCACTAAAAAAAGGGAGGAATCAGAGAGCATTTGGCAGCTAACATTCAAGAAGCAGAGGCATGGGTACAATAAATAGGTATACTAGATTGTTTGCAAAAATGAGGCCAATATTCTCCTTTCTGTATCCACGCCTTCCAATATGACTTTGAAGATCCCTACCCTTTGTATCTGGATTGGATTTCTGACTTATTTTGACCAACAAAATATAGTGGAGCCTGGCTGCTGTTTCTCAGTGGTTAAAGCATCAGCCTGTGACCCAAAGGGTTGCAGGTTTGATTCCAGGACAAGGGCACAAACATGGGTTGCAGGTTTGCTCCCTGCCCCCAGTTGGGGTACATAAGTTAACCATTTGATGTATTCCTCTCACATCAGTGTTTCTCTCTCTCTTGCTCTCGCTCTAGCTCTCGAGCTCTCCCTCCCTCCTTTCCACTCTCTCTGAAAAGCAATGGGAAAAATATCCTCAAGTAAGATTAAAAACAACAACAACAACAAAAAAAAATAGTGAAAATGATGCCAAAACCAGTTTGGCTCAGTGGATAGAGTGTCGACCTGCAGACTAAAGGGTCCCAGGTTCGATTCTGGTCAAAGACACACCTTGGTTGCAGGCACATCCCCTATAGGGGTTGTGCAGGAGGCAGCTGATCAATGTTTCTCTCTCATCAATGTTTCTGACTTTCTATCCCTCTCCCTTCCTCTCTGTAAAATATCAATAAAATATATATATTTTTAAAAATAGTGAAAATGACATTTGGCCAATTATAATCTATGGCTCAAGAAGGCTGGTGAGCTTTCATGTCTGGTGCTAACACATGAACAAGTCTGGTTGGCCTGCTGGTTGATGAAAGACACTGCTCCAGCCAACAGCCAACCAGCCAACCATCAGACAATGAGTAGAGCAGCCAGATTCCAGTCACCACTCAAGCTGAACACAGACATTTGAGTGAACCCAGCTGAGCTCAGCAGAGCCTAGACAGATCAACAGAACTGCCAGCTGACTGGTAGACTTAGGAAGAATAATAAATGGTGGTTGTTTTGAACTACTAACCTTGGGGGAAGTGTGCTTTTAAAAACAGCAGTAGATAACTAATACACCCAATAAAGGGAACGTGGACAAAAATATGGAATTAATGTAGATGATCAAGCATCTTAAAGCAATAATTTCTATAATCATGCTTGTAATTGTTTGTTTTTTCAGGAATAATTGCTTCTATGACCTTTAAAAATATAAAAATCTGATGTGTCAGAATCAGGCTCTTTTTATTTTCAGTAAATATTGAGTCTAGCCCCTGCAATCTAGTTTAATTCCTGTCTAGCCTCAGGGATACATATCTAGACTTAAAATCAGCTTTTGTCTAAGGACACTGATTTCAGTTTAGTCATTAAAGAAATCCACATGGGGTGTACTCAGAGGGAGAATTTCAGGGTTTGATATTTTATATGTATAATTTGGCAAAAAAAAAAAAGAAAAAGGAAAGAAAAACTTGTCTGGATCAATTTTGTCATGTGTTATATGAGGATAATATTCCACATCGCCTGAGAGTATTTGTCAAGAGGATCAAATGAAATATCAACATGAAAGTCTAGGTAAAGTGGAAAAGTGTTCCACAAACATAAGTGAATTCAAGAGGACTTAATCTTATTTATTTATTTGTTTATTTGTTTATTTATTTATTTATTTACTTTAGAGAAGGAAGGGAAGGAGGGAGAGAGGAAGAGAGCAAGCGAGAGAAAAAAACTATACATAGATCTGTTGTTCCACTTATTTATGCATTTACTGGTTGCTTCTGTATGTGCCCTGGATCTAATCTCTTACATCTCCTCAGGAACTCTGGAATAAAAATAATAAACAACCTGGAGTCCTGTTGTATGAAGGTCCCGAAATTCCCTGAGATAAATGTGAAGTAGATTTTGAGATAATATGTTCAAAGTTTGAGACTTTGTGATTATATTCCCTGAAAGGTGAGACAAGGTGGTCTGCCCATTCTCACCCCAAGGAAGAAGACATCTAAGACGTGCCTCAGCAAGGGACTCTGATTAATCATGTCCAAGAAGAGCCTTGGGGCAAAGCCGGGAATACTTCTGACCTGACCTTGAGACATTTGTTTTAAATTCTTCAACAGAGGGAACAATAAAATTGAAAAGTCCTGGTTACATATTGAAGACTTAAACAGGGTTGATTTTCCAGTTCAAGTTTGGCTAACTGAACACAACTCTTTCTCTCTCTCAAGAAAAAAAAGAAAATCCAACTGAAATGACAGAAAAGTATACATAAAAAAAAGAAATCATAGAGTGGTAAATTTGAAACCAATGCCACCGACCAAATTTCTGGAGGATATAGCCATTCAGAGACCACATTGAAAGTAAAACCCACTAAAACTAAGGAAGTCACAATCTCATATAGAAGAAAGAGAAGATCAAAGGCAGTGTGTTCTCCACTGTGTACCAAAATAATCCAAAGAGCAGAAACGGGGGGAATCAGAGGAAAGAGCACTTGGCAACGTGATTCAGTAAGAGTGACGAAATATTTATATCAATATCCATCCCCCCTTCCCTATAGTTGTGAAGAGAGTGGCTACTTCTTAGCGCTGTAGACTCTTGATTGATCTGCAGATTCAATCCATGAGGGTGGGTCTCTAAAGTGAAAGTTGAGGCACAGGGAACTCTAGAGTAGGGAAAGTTGTAAAAGCAAAGCAAGGACTAGGCAGCCTATGCTTACAGGAGAGCCTGGGTCCATGGTCCCACACATGCTTCCCCATACTAGCTGCTGGAGTCCAGCTCCTATAATCAGAACTCGTTTTAGTGTTACATGAATGGGGATATTTATTTAGAAATCACCTCTTCCTCTGGGAACAGACATCTATAATATTTATACACACACACACACACACACACACTAGATGCCCATTGCACGAAATTTGTGCATGGGGGGGGAGGGGTGTTCTTCAGACCAACCTGCACCCTCTCCAATCTGGGACCCCCTTGAGGGATGTCCAACTGCCCTCTCACAATCTAGGACTGCTGGCTCCAACCACTCACCTGCCTGATTTCCCCTAACTTCCCTCTCCTGCCAGCCTGGTCATCCCTAACTGTCCTCCATTGCAGGCCTAGTCCCTTCCAACTACGGTCCCCTATTGGCCTGATTGCCCACAACTGCCCACCCCTACCAGCCATCTCGTGGTGACCATCTTGTGTCCACATGGGGTGGCCATTTTGTATGTTGGGGTGATGGCCAATTTGCATATTACCTATTTATTTTATAGAATATATGTGTGTGTGTGTGTGTGTGTGTGTATATATATATATATATATATATATATATATATTCTAAACTGAACAAGGACAAGAATTAACTCCTGAGGGACAACATGGAATCCAGCAAATTAAAGAAAGCTACAAAATAATATAAACAAAGGGAATTAAATGAAGCTGCAAAATAAGTGTAATAAATTTCCTCAAACTGATTAAAAGGGGTATTGTGTTCAAAAGAAAATAACACATGGCAATACAAAAAAACAACAAGGAGAAGTTAAAAATATGACCAAAATATAATGGACCAAATAGCAAAATGCACATAGCTGAAGAGTCAAATAGTTATCTGGAAATAAAGAAGAAAATTAATGCAGAAAGAAAAAAGGGGGAAATTATAGGGAAAACCTAAGGAACATGAGAAAAAGATCTGGAAAGATAATCACCCATTTAATAGAAATCCTAAAAAGAACAGAAGGAAAGGAACAGAGAGGAAGAAGTAATAATAGTAAAAATAAATAAATAAATAAATAAAAATAGAGAGATAAAGGCTCTTATTAGATCTTCAGATGAAAAGTCCCAAATTAAAATTTTAAACAAAACATAACACTAGGTTTGCCCTGGTGAAATTTCAGAATCCAAACAATAAAGAGACTGTCCTAAAACAGGCTAGAGCAGTGGTTCTCAGCCTTTGTAATGTCACGACCCTTTAATACAGTTCCTCATGCTGTGGTGACCCCGAACCATAAAATTAACTCAAGACCCACAGGTTGAGAACCGCTACTGTAGAGCCTAAGACCATAGGAAAACACAGATATTTACATCATGATTCATTAACAGTAAAAAAATTAGTTATGAAGTAGCAACGAAAATAATTTTATGGTTGGGGGTCACCACAGCATGAGGAACCGTATTCAAGGGTAGAGGTGTTAGCAAGGTTGAGAACCACTGTGCTAGAGGCAGAAGCTGTACCCATAGGAAATAATTGGATAAACACTGAACTTCTGATCTGCAAATAGGGTTGCTAGAGAACAAAAAACAATATCTTCCCAATTCTGAAAGCCATCCTCAACCTAGAATTCTGTCTTAGCCAAAATCTCACTGAAAGAAAAGAACAAGGGACACAATTGGGGAGCATGCACATACATCCTTAGTCAGAAAAGATGCCACTGAAAAACTCTTCCAGAAAGAATATCTGAATGTCACAATAAATATGTTTCACTTAAGACATATGGAGAGAACAGTATACTTAATATTTACAAAGACTGGCCATGATTAGTCAGCATACACATATACATGAATGCTCTATAATCTCAAGATGGAACATTTGTTTTAGCCACATTTTTCTGACTCTAATTCATAATAAATGAACAACAAAAAAGAGGAAAAAATATATATTTGTTTGAAAACTGTTAAGCATCTTTCTATAATAAATCCTGAGTAAAAACCAAAAGTATAAACAAGTTAGAGTTGAATGACAAGGAGAACATGAATTATAGAATGTGACCAAAGCAATATGCAAAAGAAAATCCAGAGCTGTAGGAGCATTTATGAAAACATTAAAACTGAAAATAAATTATCTGCATATCACATTTTAAAAGTTAATAAAGACAAAGAAATTAGAAATAAAAGAAGATAATTATAAAATAGGAAGGCAAAAAAATAAGAAAGATTTTATTAATAAAGCAAGCCAAATATATGTCTTTATGAAAGACAAATAATTAAGTGGAAACTTCAGAAAATATAAAAACAGGAAAGAAGTCAGCACCTTTGGAAAGGTAGGTACAGACAAGTGAAAAGGATCTTATAAGCTGAGATGAGAGGCTTGAAATGAATTCTAACCATCATAGGAGAGTCTTTATAGGGACTGGTAAGTAGAGGAATGATGTGGTCAGATTTATGGTTTTGAACACTGTGTATGCAAGCAGGTTTTACAAGATCTGAATAAAGCAGTGACAGTAGATATGAAGGTAGCAGGTGTCAAGAAGGATTCAAGAAGAAATAAAGTGCAGGATTTGGTGACCAATTAGAGTAAAAGTGCAAGGAAGACAGAGAAGAAGCAGGTTTGGGGGTAAAAAGGAGGATTTTGCTTGGACATGTTGAAATCTTGGTATTTAAGTCATCTAGGTAGAGATAGGCTGTGAGACATTCAGAAACACAGCTTGGAGGCTCATCTGGGTCCAAGACTGATGAACTGTGGGTTTGAAAATAGATTTGGTGCCAATTTTGATCAATCTAAGGATTCGATTTAAGATGTGTGTTGAATTGTACAGAGTACCAGGACAAACCAGCAATGTGTACCATGGGTGTAGGTCAGAGGTGATAGCAAACATGCAGTACATTCACTCATCCGGTTATAAATAATAGCTGAGGTCATGGATGAGGATGAGTTTGCCTCAGTCAGCATGTAGCTCAAGAAAATAAATAGTGATTAAGAGGAATCCAACAGATCACTAATATTTAAAGAGTAGATAAATTCTGTCTTCACATAGATTCAGCAAGTTTTATCAACCTTGATTCTTAGCATTTTACTCTTATCAGATGGAGCCACAGAAACTGTGCCTATAAATTAGTGAGGCAATTTGAAAACTGTATGCATTAACTGACTTCACTGCTTTCTAAGTACATCGACAAGAATTTAAGCTGGAAGAATTGTTAATAACAATGCTTGGGATAATTGTCTCAATTTTTATTAATAGAACAGAGCACCTAACCATTGCCTTATGTCTTTTATCTGAGCCTCATATATTTTAGACCCTCTAACTATAATCCCGAGTGAATTTCCAGAACAAATGCTGTCTTTAGCTAACCTCAATATACTTCATTGATTTTTTCTCCATCCAATGAAGACAGAAATAGCCTACTATCGTTATTACATTTTAATTAGGCTAAAGTTTTATGTACTAATACAGAGTTCTTAGGGATATGATGTCCTACATCAGAAGTGGGAGAATATGGAGGGGTGTTTTTTCCTCTCTCTCTCTCTCTCTCCCACGTCCAGCGTGGAGAGAGACTGGGTTTAGTTTCTGAGTGGAGGAGCTAAGGATGAAGAAAAATGAAATATAGAAGAGAAGACACAGAAGTAGGATTAAAAAGCTGGGGCTAGGTGGGCATCTGTTCTTCCTCTCATGAAGAAACAGCCACGCGCTGAGCCCATGAAGCTGCATTTATTTATATTCCACAATACAAAAGTGCCAGAATCCAATCCCCGTATAGAAAGATGTGGATAGGAAGCCCAGAAAGTAGGTAAACAATCTTAATTGGCTCTGAAAGGTCAGAGCTAAACATTGTTAATTAAAGCAACTTCCCCATCAAACAATCCTCTAAATCCTGACTGATAAAATAGATAATCTGCCTATTACTGAAATTGCCTGCCCAAGGGCAATGGGTGCATCCCAAACCAGAACAAAAAGGATAGCCAGACACCTTGGATTTAGCCCACAAACAGATAAGGAATGCTCAAGGTGTCTTGCCTGGGGCACCCCCCACAGGAGAAGACTTTCATAAACATCCTAGAACATGAAGTCAAACTGATATCAGAGTACTTTAGAATTTTAATGTTGCACATGAGTGAGGAGATATTTTTATTGCATTATATTGTCATATAAAATACCTTATACTAGAAGACAGAAGCATGAATTTCAGTACGCAGTGTATGAAAGTTTGAGCTAGTTAACTGGTTGTTGGGTGGCCGACATCCTCATCTGCTTCAGGCTTTCCCAGGTTCCCTCTGAAAGCAGTGCAGTCTGGATGGGTGGTTGGTCACCATAGTGGTTGATGTCCGTGAACCTCGATTTTCTCATTTGTAAAGCGGGAAAACTAGAATGATCTGTAAAATCTGTTTGCTCTAAAATTCTAAACACAGATAAATTATATATACTCAAAACAGTGGCTATTTGCATGCCACAATTTTCCCAGCACCAAAAGGCCAACCTATTGATCACATGGCCTTTGCTATGCAACTCAATATTTTAAATCCATAAGATTTATACAACAAGATTATAGAGATGGGTCATAACCTCCAAACAAACAGACGGGATTGACATTTTGGGGGACTTAAAGCTGGGAGAAAGTAGGAGCTGCTTCTCCTAGCTTTAGAGGCAATCAGGGGCCAGTAGAGAGCCCTGTTTTAAAACTAAGAGGCTTCTACCTCACAGTTCTGCCCATCTTGGCCCAGCCAACATCAGACCCCTTTTCTTTTATTCGATGGTCATCAACAACAAAGGTCCTGAACAGAGATCAGCCTCCAATTAGGATGAATGCAGGGCTTTGTGAAGGCATGAATACAGGAAGCAGTGGCCTGGTTAGTAAAGGGATGGCTAAGAGAAAAGGAAAGCTTTCTCTAGCTGAGACAGCGAGGTTGCTCATCTTTGCGACTCCCGGTATTGAGTCATTCAGAAAGACAGCGGGTCCAAAGGAGTGTATGTGGTTGTCTTCCTGCTCCTCTTCCCATGAACAACCAACTTCAGACATCTGCATTCTTCTGAGACAGCAGATCTCAGTAGGGCCATCTTTTTTATTAGCATCTCTCTGGGAGACATTTTATTTTTTTTTTAAATATATTTTATTGATTTTTCACAGAGCAGAAGGG
Organism: Antrozous pallidus; assembly: GCA_027563665.1. Taxonomy (NCBI): domain Eukaryota; kingdom Metazoa; phylum Chordata; class Mammalia; order Chiroptera; family Vespertilionidae; genus Antrozous; species Antrozous pallidus. The sequence continues at coordinate 82,847,577 of CM050512.1, forward strand.
AGAGTGATAGAAAGTCAGAAACATCAATGAGAGAGAAACATCGATCAGCTGCCTCTTGCATGCCCCCTACTGGGGATGAGCCCGCAGCCGAGGTACATGCCCTTGACGGGAATCGAACCTGGGACCCTTCAGTCCGCAGTCCGACTGCTCTATCCACTGAGCCAAACCGGTCTTGGCTCTCTGGGAGACATTTTATAGCACCAAAAGAAAACTGGCCTGTTTCTTACCAATGAAGAGTTCATCAAGTATAAAAAAGTTTTCTGGCCCCGGCAGTGTGGCTCAGTTGGTTGGCATCCTCCTGTGCACCAAAGGCACATCCTCCTGTGCAGGTTCAATTCTTGTATAGGGCATAGGCCCTGGTGGCAGGCTCCATCTCCAGTAGGGGGCGAGCAGAAGACCGATTAATGTTTCGCTCTCACATCAATGTTTTTCTCTCTCTCTCTCTCTCCCTCTCCCTTCTTCTCTCACTAAAAGTCAATTTAAAATTTTTATATGGGAAAAATAAAGGAAAACTAAATGTCAAACACTAGGGTCCTATAGTTCATGTCTCACCACCACTGATTTCAGACAGCTTAATAACTGAGAGTAGATGTTCTTACCTGGACATCTCCAGCAGCAAAGCAAACACAATAGTGTCTTCTGAAGGCTCTGAATTGTGGTAAGAATACCCTCAAAAGAATGAGAGCCCTAGCCAGTTTTCTCAGTGGATACCTTATTGGCCTGCAGATTAAAGGGTCTCAGGTTCAATTCTGGTTAAAGGCACATACCTTTGTTGAGGCTTCAACCCCAGCCCGAGATCAGGCTGTGCAGGAGGCAATCAATTGATGTGTTTCTCTCACATCGATGTTTCTCTATCTCTGTCTCTCGCTCTCCCTTCCAGTCTCTCTAAAAATGATGGGAAAATATCCTCTGGTAAGGATTAACAAACAAACAAAGAATGGGAGATGGATTCAGAGATGTATCTAGTTCCAGAAAGAGGCAGACATAATTGAATAAATTATACTTAGTAAATTAAAATTTTAGTGCTGGGAAGACTTGAGAACCATAGAAAGTGGGCTTAAATGTATAGGTTTCTCTCCTGCTTAAACATAGCTTCCTACATCTCATACAACAAACTCCAAATTCAAGCTCTACCACTGTTTATTCCACCCAATATTTCCAAACTCATCTCCCATTTCTGAGCTCAAATCTTGCTAACTACTACTCTGTTCTAACCATCATTTTCATCAAATATTCCTATGCCTTTCTATCTTTGTGCCTCATTTTACAATGTCTCCCGCCTGGACTGCCCTGCTATTTCTGCCTTCCTCTCGGAAGCCTATTTATCCTCCAGTCTCCATTCTTCTACAAAATCTTTCCTGAGTTCTCCAGCCCACAGTGATTTCTCCTGTTTCTGAATTCCTATAGCACATATTCAAAAGCCTACATTAAACACTTAATAACCTAATGTGATAGCTATGTTTTGTTTTTTCCCCTCCATAACTAGATGCATATATCCTTGAGGGCAATGATTTCTATGCCTTGCATTTTCCCTTCAATGTTATTAAATTGAAATAGCGAAACCTACTGAAACCTAGATTAGGTCAAAAAAATCATATTCTTCCCTGGGGATTAAAATACTTGTCCATTGGTCTAAGACAATTTAAAGGAAAAATCGAAGCTGGAAGGATAATAATAGACTCCAGGAGGGAAATAGATAACAGATAATGACAAATAATAATAATAGACTCCAGAGGGATTCTAAGACTAGATACAACTGGCAAGCCACTTGTTCTAGGTCAAACAGAAAATAGAACTGGGTTTATATGATAGTAACCACTGACCAAGGAATAGAATTATTTAGCCAAGAAGTCTATTATTAGATTGTCAAACATTGATTCAGAGTTGTTGTTGTTGTTGTTGTGTGTGTTGTTTTTGTTTTTGTAGTTGTTGTTTTGTAGTGAATTGGTATAGTTAACTAGTATTAAAGGAAAATCAGATTGAGGGCTCTACTGAACACCAAGCCAAAACCAGAGTAAGTTCAATTTCTTCCTTTCACTGTTCTTTTTATTAAATTTATCTTCACAAGAGACTGTTTTGGCAGAATAATTGAGTGTATTTATTGCAAAACTGAGGGAAAATTAGAATCTGCGGGCAGATAATGAAATCTGTTCAATGACTGTTAGCAAATGTTAGTTAAGACATACAGATATGATGTAAAAGACACTGAAAGTTTATAAATAAGCCTCTCAGCTTTCCAGTAGGGGCTCATTATGAGATATGTTGTCTACTTAGAGCCCCATTAAGATCTCATATGTCTTGCTTTATCTTTTTCTCCCTCTATTTTTAGTACTTCGTTTTCTACAAGACATATAGAGCTGTACTGAGAAGCAAAAGTGACTTTAATATGCAAGCTCAGAATCACCAAATGTAAAACAGAATTACTGATAAGAAAAAAAATGTTCAAAAGGAAAGGAACTTTAAAAATATTTGTATTGATTTTAGAGAGGAAGGGAAAGGAAGAGAGAGATAGAAACATCAATGATGAGGGAGAAGCATTGATTGGCTACCTTCTGCATGTTCCACACTGGGGATAGAGCCAGCAACCAGGTATGTGCCCTGACTGAGAAATGAATCACAACTTCCTTGTTCATAGGTCGACGCTCAATCACTGAGCCATGCCAGCTGGGCAAAAGAAAATGAACTTGATGGCCAGCAAGAAGGAATCACTTTTAGGAAGGCACACTTGATTAAAAAGACGATATTTTTTTAAAGACTTGATTCTTTTCGCTCTCGATGATGTGGGGCAATAGTTGAGCATCATCCTGTGCACTAAAAGGTCACTGGTTCGATTCCTGGACAGAGCACACATCCAGGGTGCAGGTTCAATCCCCAGTCAGAGTGTATGCAGGAGGCAACCGATTGGTGTTTCTTTCACACATAGATGTGATGTGTTTGTGGTCTCTCTCTCTCTCTCTCTCTCTCTCTCTCTCTCTCTCTCTCCCCTCCTTCTTTCCTCTCTAACATCAATTAAAAAACATTTTTTAAAAAGATTATTTTTTTAGAGCAGGTCTAAATTTACAACAAAATTGATAGGAAAGTACAGATATTTCCCATATATCCTGTCCCCTACATCTATAGCCTTTCCTATATCAACATCATTCACCAGAATTGTATTTTTTTAACCATGTATAAACCTATATTGACAGATCATAATCACCCAAAATCCATAGTTTACTTTAGAATTCACTCTTGGTTTTTCAAACATTCTATGAGTTTAGACATATGGATAATGGCGTGTATCCACCATTATAATATACAGAGTGTTTTTATTGCCCTAAAAATCCTTAGTGCTCCATCTATTCATCTCTGCCTGCCCCTTTCTTTCCCCACCAGCAACCACTGGTCTTTTTTATTGTTTTCATAGTTTTCCTTTTCAAGAATGTCATATAATAGGAATCATATAGTATGCCTTTCAGATTAGCTTCTCTCACTTAGTAATATTCACTTAAGGCTTCTCCATGTCTTTTTATAGTTTGACAGATTATTTCCTTTTAGTGCTGAATAATACTCCATTGTCTAGATATAGCATAGTTTAACCATTCACTTACTAAAGTACATTGTGATTGCTTCCAAGTTATAGCAATCATTAATAAACTGCTATAAACATCCATATTCAAGTTATGTATGGACCTAAGTTTCAACTCATTTGGGTAAAGGCCTAGAAACATGACTGTGGGATTGCATTGTAAGAGTATGTTTATTTCTCTAAAAAATCATCAAACTGGCTTCCAAAGAGGCTGCAGCACTTCTCATTCCCACCAGCGGTGAGAGTTCCTGCTGCTGCACATTCTCGCCAGCACTTGGTGTTGTCAGTGTTCTGGATTTTGATATGTAGTTGTATCTTCTTGTTTTGATTTGCATTTCCCTAATCACATCTGATGTAGAGCATCTTTTTATATGTTTGTTTGCCATATGCATATTTTCTTCGATGAGGTGTCTGTTAAGGTCTTTGGCCCATTTTTTAAACTAGGTTGTTTGTTTTCTTGAGTTTTAAGATTTCTTTTTATATTTTGAATAATGGATGTATTTTTACAAATATGTTCTCCCACTGTGGCTTGTCTTCTAATTCTCTTAATATATATTTAATTTATTTTTATTGTTGAAAATATTGCAGATGTACCCCTATTGATCCTCTTCAGAACCTGCTCCCACCCCTCCTAGGCCTTCACTGCACTATGTCTGTCCATGGGCTCTGTATACATGCATATAAGTTATATGGTTAATCTCTTCCCACACCCTCCCCGCCTTGTCTCTGAGATTCATCAGTCTGTTCCATGCTTCTGTAGCTATGGATCTGTTTTGTTCATCAGTTTATTTTGTTCATTAGGTTCCATGTATAAGTAAGAACATGTGACACTTGTCTTTTTCTGACTAGCTTATTTCATTTAGCATAATACTCTCCAGGTCCCTCCATGTTGTCTCTTTTTTAAATTGATTTTTAGAGAGAGAAAGGAAGGGAGAGAGAGAGAAAGAGATGTGAGAAACATCCATTGGTTGCCTCCTATAAGCACCCTGACTAGGGACAGAACTTACAACCTGGGCATGTGCCTTGACCAGGAATTGAGCCTGAGACCCTTCGGTGTACAGGATGATACTCCAGCCAACTGAGCTACCCAGCCAGAGCTTGACAATTCCTTTTTATTTTCAATATAGACAATGATGTCATTTATAGAGACCATTTTATGTCTTCTTTCTCAATCTGTATACCATTTATTTCCTTTTCTTGTCTTATTGCACTAGTTATAATTTCTAGCACAATGTTGAAAAGGAATGGTGAGAGGGGACATCTTTGCCAGGGCATCTGCTTTCACCACTCTTATTCAACATAGTACTGGAAGTCCTAGCCACAGAAATAAAAGGCATCCAAATTGAAAAGGATTAATTTAAATTATTATTATTCACAGATGACATGATATGATTATATAAAAAAAAACCTAAAGACTTCACCGAAAACACTACTATATTTAATTGATAAATTTGGCAAAGTAGCAGGATATAAGATTAATATTCAAAAATATGTGGCATTTTTTATAAAATAAATAATGAGATATCAGAAAGAGAATTTTAAAAAACAATCCTACTTTACTATTGCAACAAGAAAAATGAGGTACACAGAAATAAATTTAACAAAGGATGTAAAAGACCTGCACTCAGAAAATTATAAGACACTGAAAGAAAGAAACTGAGAAAGGTACAAATAAGTGGAAGCATATACCATATCCATGGAAGAATTTATATCATTAAAATGTCCATACTATCCAACACAATCTACAGATTCAATGAAATTCCTATTAAAATATCTCACATATCTAGAACACATATTCCAAAAACTTATATGGAACCAGATAAGACCCTAAATAGCCTCAGAGATCTTTCAAAGAAAAAAAAATTTGGAGGTATCACACTACCTGATATTGACCTATATGACACAATCATTGTAATCAAAGTAGCATGATACTGGCACAAGAAGAGGTATATAGTTCAGTGGAACATAATAGAGAGTCCAGAAATAAACCCACACCTTTACCGTCAGTTAATATTTGACAAAGGAGGCAGAAATACACAATGGGGTCTAGTCAGTCTCTTCAGTAAATGCTGTTGGAAAAATTGGACAGATACATGTAAAGAAACGAAAGTAGAACACTAACTTACACTGTACATTAGAATGAAATTAAAATGAATTAAAGACTTAAATGTAAGTTGCAAAACCATAAAAATCATAGAAGAAAATGGGCTATAAAATTATAGACATCTCACATAGCAATATTTTTGCAGGTATGTCTCCTCAGGCACGGGAAACAGAGGGAAAAAATAAACAAATGGGACTACATCAAATTGAACAGTTTTGCACATCAAAAAAAAAACATCAAAAAAATTAAAAGGGAACCCGCTGAATGGAAGAACATATTTCCATTGATACATCTGATAAGGCGTTCATTTCCAAAATATATAAAGAACTAATGCAACTCAACACCAGGGAGACAAACAATCCAATTAAAAAATGGGCAAAGGACCTGAACAGTCACTTCTCCAAAGAGGATGGCCAATAGACATATGAAAAAATGCTCAATGTCCCTAATCATCAGAGAGATGCGAATTGAAATCACAATGAGCCCAGCCAGTGTTGCTCAGTGATTGAGCAACCCATAAACCAGGAGGTCAGGGCTTGATTCCTGGTCAGGACACATGCTCAGACTGCACGCTTGATCCTCAGTGAGGAGCATGCAGGAGGCAGCCGATCAATGATTCCCTCTCATCACTGATATTTCTCTCCATTTCCCTTCCTCTCTCTGAAATAAAATAACATAAAATGAGATATCATCTCATACCTGTCAGAATGGCTATCATCAATACACCAACAAACAACAAATGTTGGCAAGGATGTGGAGAAAAAGGGATCTTTGTGCACTGTTGGTGGGAATGTAGACTATGCAACCACTGTGAAAAACAGTAGGGAGTTTCCTCAAAAAATTAAAAATGGAACTGCCTTTTGATGCAGCAATCCTACTTCTGGGAATATATCCAAAGAAACCAGAAACATTGATTCGAAGGAATGTATGCACTCCTATGTTCATAGCAGCAATATTTACAATAGCCAAGATCTGGAAATAGCCCAAATGCCCATCAGTGGTACATTTTACTATGAAATACTATGCAGCAGTAAAAAAGAAGGATCTCTTACCCTTTGGGACAACATACAGGGAACTGGAGAGTATTATGCTAAGTGAAATAAGCCAGTCAAAGATAAGTATCACGTGATATCACTCATATGCGGAATCTAAAGAACAAAATAAACTGATGACCAAAACAGATCCAGAGACATAGAAGCATGGAACAGACTGTCAAATTTCAGAGGAAAGTCAGGAGTGGGTGGGAAGAGATCAACCAAAGAAGTTATCTATAACTAGAGGCTCAATGCATGAAATTCATGTAAGAGTAAGCCTTCCTTCCCCTGGCTGCTGGCACCAGCTTCCCTCTGGCACCCAGGACCCAGGCTTCCCTCGCAGAACTAGAGTGGACGTCCTTCCAGACAAAGCCGGGGCTGCGAGGGAAGCCCGGGTCCTGGGTGCCAGTGCGGGGGGATGGGGGCGTGGTTTCCGGGTGCCAGAAGGAAGCCAGTGCTGGCAGCTGGGGGAAGGAAGGCCTACACTTGCACAAATTTCATGCATTGGGCCTTTAGTATGCATATATGCATTTCATAGACACAGATAACAGTGTGGTGAAGGCCTGGTGGGGGGTGAGGAAGGCTAGAAGGGGTCAGTGGGGGAAACAAGGGGACATCTGCAATACTTTCAACAATAAAGATTTTTTAAAAGCTGCAATACTACTCTGCCGTAACAACAACAATAAAGAAGGAAATATTACCTTTTGTGATGCATGGATGGATCTGTAGATTATTGTGCTAAGTGAAATAAGCCATTCAGACAAAGACAAAAACAAATACCATATGATCTCACTTATATGTGGAATCTAATGAACAAAATAAACTGACAAAGTAGAAACAGAGGCGTGGATACATGGAACAGACCAACAAGCCAACAGCTAAGGGATAGAAGAGTTTGGTGGATGGATAAAAGAAGGTGAAGGGATTAAGCAATCACAGAGATACAGTGTGGTGATAGCTAGAGGGGAAGGGGGATAGGGGAAGTTGGACTTGGGCAACTGCAGCTGGAATGGGAAAGTGACTTAGCTTGGGGCGATGGGCATATGCTGTGTGCAGATGATGTTTTGTTGGCTTGTACACTTGAAATTTATACGATTTTTTGTGGACTAATATTACAAGTTCAATTTTAAAATAATAATAATAAAATAAAATAAAGTAGAATGATGAAAAGTACTGAATCTGGGACCAGACTGCCTGGATTCAACTATTAGAATCTTATATATATGGCCTTGAGTCATATAAATTCCCTCATCTGTAAAATGAGCATGATAAGTATATGTAATTTATAAGAAAGCATGAATATTAAACCAGCTAATGAAAATAAAACTACCTGTCACATAAAAAAAAAAAAGCTAACACAAAGCTGGAAATATATGTGTATATACTCCATATATTCCTCAAAGATTTCATTGGGGTTTTACTTATGATAGAACTCAGCTAATAATTCACACCTTGTAAATACTTTACAAAGCTTGATAAATGATTAATTTCAAGGTATACTCTTACAAGCCAAACTGTCTCTGCCCTCAAGTAAGATTCATAATATTTGGGAGACTAGCAATGCTATGGTTGAAAGTATTGATATCCAAGTTAAAAAAAAAAAAGTAGTTATTTTCTTTCAAGTCATTGTGAGGCTAATAAGAAACAAGGCACTAAGGAACAAGCAGATGTTAAGTTCCAGGATGACCAAGCCAGATCTGGCTGCTCACCACTGTGTTTCTAACACTCACCACACACACAATGGGCTTCCAAGCATGCAGCGTCTGGAATAAATGAACAAGCCAAGATGTGCAGAAACAGAAGTGAACAGGGTTCTAGGAAAAGAGAAAAGGTATATTATCCAAAGATAGTTACCCAATGAAGTAATTAACATTAGTCATGTAGTTATATTATATAAACTATGTTGTGGATTTTGTATCATTGTCACTTTCCTAAATATGTTACAGAAGGAGACGAGTGTTTGACAATAGGGGAATACCAAATGCTTTAACTGCATTACAATTTAAAGTTGATTGTAGGTACTCAGGATTGAGACATGAATGATAGCTTTAGATTCTTATTAAACTTGATAATTATATTATGAAAATACAGGGTTGATAATTTAGTCAGTTATCACCATCACAGGAAAATACTAGGTTACCTCCAAATCATTTTTCAATCGTCTCTAGGACTATTCTGATACTAACTAAAGATAAATGTATTTACTTTGTGTGAGATCTACCAAGATCTCCATTGTTGGCATGCACAGCCCTCCTTTTGCTATACCCCAATCTGCAGTAAGTTATCTCAAAAGGTATTCAATTTTTAAAAAACTTTCAGATACTTGAAATATTTAAAAATATTTTAAATTAATTTTAAAATAAAAATCTCTTGCATTTAACCCTTTGAGTACCTAAAATCAACTTTAAATTTTTAATTTTAACCCTTTGGGGAAAATGAGAAAAGCGGATCCCTAAACCTATCAAGCTCAGAACATCTCACAAGAAAAGAAGGAAGGAGAGAAGACAGGAAATTTAAATAGCTGGAATGGGCAGTGGGAAGATAAATAAAGACCAGAAGAGAAGATGGCAGGCAAAAGTGCCAGGGAAACAAGACACAAACCAAGCCAATACCCCTGCCACACTGTTACTTAAGCAGCCTTACAGGAGGGAAGAAAAAAGAAGAAGAAGAAGAAGAAGAAGAAGGAGGAGAAGGAGAAGGAGGAGGAGGAGGAGGAGGAGGAGGAGGAGGAGGAGGAGGAGGAGGAGGAGGAGGAGGAGGAGGAGGAGAAGAAGAAGAATGATACTTCCTTTTTACATAATCTTTCCCATTCCTAAATCCCCTTCCTAAATCTGGCTTTATTATCTGTCATCTTCAAGGAAAAACATGCCACTAAAGGCCTTCTTTGTTGTTCCAATCTCCAAGACAATTTACAGAGATCAAGGAAGAGTGCTAAGCCTTGGGGGGACCTTGGGCAAGGAAACAGGAAAACAGGAGAGAGCTCTTTTCCCAATCTGTGGAATTTTGCTTTGGTTCTGGATAAGTGTCCTGTTTGGGATGAACCATTTTCTTCTGAATTTAAACAGCAGCGCACTGTAAGCTCAGAGCTGCGTGGTGTGAGCCGCAGCAGCAGCTCCTGCGTCAGGCTCAGCGGGCTCCTACAGGAAGCTTCTGCTGTAAGCGCTTCAATACCCATCCTTTTTCTTTTCTCCTTCACAATTGAAGCTGATTTCCTAAGCTAGCTCCTGTGCAGGGCTCAGCTTAGGTGAGCATCAGACCCAGGAGGAGAGAGCACAGAAGACCTCTCTCTCCAGGTGAGCTCCCACTTGCCTCTTTCTCCCCAGCGCTCTCCATTCCTCTTCAGTCCTACCCAAAATCCCACGCTGTATTCAAAGGCTTCTCAGTGAATTTTAGAAATGCACTTTTTTTCCTGTAAGGAATATTTTTAAATAAGTATTTTAGCTCTATATGTATATATTTTTAAATGCAGGTTTTCTTAACATTTGAATCCTTTGTAATGTTTAATTATACTCCCTACTCCTCTGAATAAACATTCTGAAAAAACTGCCTTCTTACCTCAAAACAGCTAGAGCCTTAGCACATTACCTACGGCATTTCATCACCTATTTAATTAGGCTCTAGTCCAGCATCCACAACCCTCAGTCAGTTTAGGTTTTTTCCGTGTCCACAAATGCCAGAATTATCTCAGAGCATTTCACACACTCGCTGAAATATCTACAAGGAATGTGTGTATTTTTTGCCTGCAGGAGAACAGTTAGTACAAATTGAGTACATTTGCATCCTCAATATCCCTTGGCCAGCATCCTTGTTCTCCTCCATATTTTGCTTGAAAGGAAGAACACAGACGATGTTGCTGCCTATCCAAAAATGGCTGATACAGCCTCAGATTCAATGGGAGAAGGCAAAAGTCAACTATTACTGAATGCCTGCTATGTGCAAGATTTCGGTGCTCAGTGTTTTATCTATATTTTCTGTATTTAATCCTCACAATACCTATATGTGGTAAATACACATGTTTCTGTTTTACAGATGATGGCACTGGAACATTGAGAAGTTAAGAGTTCTAGCCTAGCCAGTTTTGTTCAGTGGTTAGTGTGATCCTACAAACTACAGAATCCCAGGTTCGATTATGATCAAGGGCAGTACCTCACATCTCTCTCACATCCATCTCTCTCTCTCTCCCTCTCCCTCTCCCTCCCTCCCTTTCCCTCTCCCTCTCTACCTTTCCCTCCCCCTCTCCCTCTCCCTCCTTTTCACTCTCTCTAAAAAAAATCATTGGGAAAAAAAATCTATGGGTGAGGATTAACAACGAACAAAGAGAGTTCTATCAGATGCCATCACACTATCACACTATGTTTTTATCAGTTCACCAGACTGTTTATATTAAAACCAAGCAAGTAGCAAAGGCAGTTCTAAGGACCTAAGTTTGGTCCTGCTTTGGCCAGTGATTTCACAAAGGCTCTGACAATGAGAAGGTAACCACATTTTCCTCTTCTGAGCTGCTGAAGGTCATAGGGTAGCAGCGTTGCTGAAACTGTGTGCTAAGCACTGACTGGCAAGGGCATCAGGTCAGAGACTGAGTCTGAGTCCTAGTTAGCTATAGATCTTTGGGTGAGTCTGGGTCCCCATGGGTCATGTGACCTTGGGTTGTTAGTATTCACTCATCCATCCATTTATTTTATACTAGGGGCCCGGTGCACAAAATTCGTGCACTGGGGGTGGGTGGTCCCTCAGCCCAACCTGCTCCCTTTCTCATACTGGGAGCCCTCAGGGGATGTCCTATTGATTCCTCACCCCCAGCCTGCCCAAAGCCAAAAGCCTCTTTGGGCAGGGGACCCCAGCTAGCAATCACTGGTTGGCTCCACCCCAGCCTTGGGCAGGGACCTCGGCCAGGGGACCCCAGCTGCGATCGCGCTGATTGCTGGCTGGCTGGCTCTGCCCCCAGCCCATCCTGGCATGCCCAAGCCTGAAAAAAGCCTCTTGGTGAGGCTTTTTTGGGGGGTTGGGCACCCAGCCATTGCTCCACCATGGGGCTGATGGATCACCGGCTGGCCCCATCCCCAGCCCGGCCCAGCCTGCCCAAGCCTGAAAAAAGCCTCTTGGAGAGGCCTTTTCTGGGTCTGGGGCACCCAGCAATCGCCCTGCCATGGGACCAATCACTGACTGGCTCCGGCCCAACCGCAGCCTGCCATGGGCATCAGCCATCTTGGTTGGGTATTAATTTGCATATCGCTCCTGATTGGCTGGTGGGCATGGCTTGTGGGCATGGCTTATTGGGTGTGGCGAATGTGTGGTCAATTTGCATATCGCTTTTTTATTAGATAATATTTGTTGGACACCTACTAAGTGCCAGGTATTTTTTTAGATGCTCAGAATACAGCATGAGCAAAGTAAGTCAGGGTCTCGCAGAGTTTGCATACTCAAGGAATATAAACCATTATGCCTCTACTTTCTTCCTGTATGAAAGGAGAATGATCTTGCCTCCCTCATGGCTTTGTGCTAAACATGAATTAAGTGAATATATATGGTACTTGCCACAGTATCAAGCATATTGTAAGCCAATAAATGCCAGTTGTGATTTTAAAGTGGAAATTCCTATCTGTAGCACAAATTGGGCTAAAGTAAACATAGGTAACCAGAGTGGGACTTTTGGTATATAGAGATGGGGTGGAGGATGGAGAACAATTGTTCCCCTGAAGTGTCCAGAGTAATTTCCTGCCACATTGAGTTGACTCTACAGGGCTCTAATGTGAGCTGCTTGGCTAGCATTCACTTGAACACTAATGGAAAAGTCAGGCTGCATGGAGTCCTGTTGCTCCGCGAGTTTCAGCATACAAGCGGCCCTGAGGTTTATTTTTGCCTAGTACAAAAAATTGAGGTCTCCTCAGAGAAAGCAAAATGCAGGTATTATGGTAATTATTTTAAATAATGCAAGCATAAGAAGGAGAGCTTTTCCACAATACTTTTTGAAAATTAGACTTTTCTCTCTCTCTCTCTCTCTCTGGTGTTTTCAGGAAGCTGGAGCTGTACCTAATCTGCTTTATAAGATTCAGGAGGTAATAGGAGTACACAGAACAACGATGTGACTGGTTAATAGTTTCCTACACATTCTAAGGACAATACAGCATCAGGAGACTGTGAAGCCAACCCAAGTCTCAGACAACTTCCTGAAGTCTAGGGGTGGGGGCCCTGGCAAGAAGTGAGCCACAGCTACAAAATGAAATAATTAAGTAAGTAAAATAAGTTTATTAATCTCCCCAACATCTCAAGTAACAAGACATATCTTCTTAGCTGTCCAAGCAATGATCCCAGTTTCTCCCTTTGACCGAAGACCTGAGAATTTAAAATCCATACATTTCGTTCTGTTTACTTCTGAGAATATTTTGATGCTCTTGATAAAAAAAAAAATGAGAAAGGTTTATTTTAAACCTATTCATTAGGATTTCAAAGAGAAAAAAAATGTTTTTTAAAACCCTTTCATTTAGCCTGTGTCCCAATGAATATTGATGGATTGATCTACCTGTGCTTCAGGGTTAGTAAGCTAGTGTGGTGGTTATGGTTTTGATACAAGTTTCAATTTAGTTTAATTCCCTGCCCTAAAAGTCTAAAAAGACACAGAAATAAACTGAAATATAAATAAGAACAATGAGGAAGGATATAAAGGAATTCTTTAGGAGACATTTCCTATATCAAACCTTTTTAATAATAAGAGTCCTGGTTATAACAACAGTTCTATTTCCAGTCACAGAAATTCTCTTTCTTCTTATACAAAATAAAGCAACTATGATTTTCCTATCTCCTCAGGAGTCTCGAGTATAGCACCAATAAAGAGTTTTGTATATTTTTCTCAGGTCTGTAGTCCAGACCTTTCAAAGATGTAGGAAATATTTGGCTGAGCTCTGGGGAGGCCTGCAGACCTGTCATACAAGGCACTCTAAAGGATTGTTTTAACCAGTTGTGCATCTCTGGATTCTACTGTGTAGTTATTAGTCTCTGACTGGAAACCAATGCTGTAATTCTTTCAACCTATAGTTTTCTGAGATGCAGGAAAATCTTGGCAGTCAGCTGGCTGAAGTATCTAAGTTGCCTTCCATGAGCACTTACTGCAAGTTATTTGCACCTAAATCTGGATTCCAGCTGGTCTGTGTCTTTGATCAAAATCCCTAGATTGTTCTGAATATATGTGTGACAGCACTACCTAACTTCTTTGCCAATACTCCCAAGAAATAGCCCAGCACTTTGACAACATGTAAGGAAAAGGGAAGGTATTGAACATGAAATTGTATGAGGTCGACTTATTTTAAACTATGACTCTGCCCATAAACGGAAGCTGTGAATACACAATAGAAATTAAACACAAAGAACAATTATTTACTCAGGAAAAGTACACTCAAATATTTGCCAAGGGTGAAAAATAAAGATGTGATTTTAGTTTTTCCTGAGTAAGAAGGCATGGGAGATTTTTCAGGATGACTTTCAGACGTCAGTATCATGGAGGGCAGCTACCAGGCTAAGCCACAAAATAGCCTTTGGGTTTCCTGGCCCAGAGAGGACTCTTCCAAAGTCACTGAAGAGAAAAAGGCTGAGACCAGCTCATATAGAAGGACCTCTGTAGTGTCACAAGACCCGAGTTTGCATCCTCAGTGTGATCTTGAATATGTCACTAGCCTCCCCTAGGATAAAATTAGATACTGTATGGGGAAACTCTGTGCCAGGCATCCCAGTAAATCCAAATTACTGGTTGTGCCTAGGAAGTAGGAGGTCTGGTGATTCCCAAGTCTATTTGATGAGTTGAATTTGCATATGAGTAAGAGGCAGTTCTAAACTTAAACAGGAAGGTAAGTCAGGAAGAGAAGAAAAATCCTATATAATAAAAGAGAAACATGCAAATTTGACCATACCTTTGCTCCTGATTGGCTATACTACCAGCCAATCAGGAGCGGAGGTGGGGCCAAGTAGCATGAGTGCTGGCCCCAGGGGTGGAGATGAAACAGTGGTGGCAGCGAGTGCCCAGCCCCTAGGCACTGTGAGCGGAAGTGGCAGTGAACGCCCAGCTCTTGGAGCTGGGTCGTCGCAGGTAGCCGGGCTGAGCTGAGCAGGGCAATGGCTGAGTGAGCCATCAGTTGGACATCCCCTGAGGGATCCCAGTATGTGAGAGGGGTCAGGTTAGGTTGAGGGACCACCCACTCCCAGTGCACAACTTTTGTGCACCAGACCCCTAGTAGTATTATGAAGAGGAAATTAGACTGCCAAGTGCGGTTCAGTGGTTGACCTGTGAACCAGGAGGTCATGGCTTGATTCTCAGTCAGGGCACATGCCCAGATTGAGGATTTAAATCATGGTAGGGGGCATGCAGGTGGCAGCCAACCAATGGTTCTCTCTCATCATTGATATTTCTATCTCTCTCTACCTCTCACTTCCTCTTTCTGAAACGATGAAAAGATATCCTTTAAAAAAATATTTAAACAGGAAATTATATCTAACTACCAGACCTATGGGGTGAGGGCCTGGAAGCTGAAGTGGGTACTTCCTTATTCTAAACTTTCTGAGACCTTAGCTCCATGTGTGGCTATGTGTAGAATCATCTGGGATGTTCCAGAAATACCTAGAGGAAATTGAAGAAGAGGAAGGCGATTGTTGGGATATTCAGCAGTAAGTTTGTAGAGGATCTCATCCAGGGAAGGTGGGGTAAAAATGTCATCATGACTTTGTTTCCCCAAACACGAGGCCATTTAATCCTCACAATAACATGAGGAGGGAAACATTATTACCCCTACTTAGCCCATTTCTGAGCTTCAAACAGCTTAGGTAGATAGCTGTAGTGCTGTTTATATGTGTGCAGTGATTTGAACCAAGGTCTTACCCAAAAGCAAATGTTCTTTCCTGGAGGTCACACTGCCTTTAAGCCTTAAATCTTATTTGCCCATTTACTGCTGTAAAATTTTTAAACAGACAACTGAAAGGGCTATTCGATTGTTTCAGAGTCAGCAGAGCTAATAGAGTAAAAAAAAAAGGGGGGGGGGAGCAGAAGTTGATTTTGAGAACAACCCAAGAATATAAATCAGGAAACTCAAATCTTTATACTTCCTGTATAAACACTTTCCTTTCTTAGATTCATAAGAAAACAGAGTGGAAACACTGAGTAGAATCACTCTCACTTCTAAAGGTCAAACACTTTATCTAACTCTGATTTTTCTAGGGTTGTGTGGAATTTGGTGAGCTTGGTTTAATCATTGACGACTCTGGCACTTCATGTTAGAGATTTAAGTCATCTTGACTAATGCCTTGGTTTGTCTTGAGGTAACGCAGTAAGCAGCTCTTCCACCATGTGGTTTGGATTGTTTTTAATGTGGTAACCTTAGGTTGCAAAGAAAAGATTGAGATACTCTCCAGTAGTTTTAGTTTTACCTCAGGTCATGTCTGAGCTACCTGGATTTCTTGAATCCTAAACAGAACTAGACAAATCTTTCCTTTCCCAAGAAGAAATTTCAGTCATTTATTGTTAACAAGCAGAGAGTTCTTTTCATGTTTCAGAGATGCAGAATGTGGTTCCCTGGGCCAGGATCCCCTTTCCTGCATTCTCAGGCTAGCTCTGCCCAGGGAAATCATTACACCTGTTGACCTTAAGGGAGTGGGGGGGGGGAGAAATACACACACACACACACACACACACACACACACACACACACTAGTGTCCAGGTACATGAAATTCGTGCACATTAAAAGGAGGAACCCAAAGTCAAGTCCCCACCCACCCACATGTGCCTCAAAATCACATGAGACCAAGACTTGCCACCACCACCCCCCGCCCCACATTGGGCTAGATCCAGACCCAGGAAATCCCACCCTTGTCAAGCCCTGCTGGGCAGGGAGCATTGCCTTAGGTCCCCTGGCCCAGCGCCAGGATGGGGGCGGGCCTGAAGTCCCCCAGATGGGGCAGGGGGAATGCCTTGAGGTCTCCCGTCAAGCCCCACCAGGTGGGGGACATGGCCTGAGATCCCCTGTCAAGGCCCACTGGCTGGGGGGCATGGCCTGAGGTCCCCCTTCAAGCCCCACCAGGCGGGGGTGGGGGTGCAGCCTCAGGTCCCCCATCAAACCCCACTGGGTGGGGAACAGGGCCTGAGGTCCCCATCAAGCCATGCTAGGTGGGGGCCATAGCCTGAGGTCCCCTGGCCTGGTGCCAAGGCAGGAGGTGTGGCCTGAGGTCCCCCTGCCAGGATGGGGAGCACAGCCTGAGGTTCCCTGTCAAACCCTGCTGGGTAGGAGGCATGGCCTGAGGTCCCCTGTCATGCCCTGCCAGGTGGGGATTGCAGCCTGAGGCCCCCTGTCAAGCCCCCTGGGCGCAGGGGAGGGCATAGCCTCAGGTCCCTGCTGTTTGATCATTAAGGCTCCTTAAGGGAACTTGGCTTCAGCTGTGGGTGCAGCCATCTTTGTGATGGAGTGATGGTCAATTAGCATATTCCCTCTTTATTAGATAAGATAATTGACTCAAAAGTTAGCCTTCATGTTTTGGCATCACTTCATTGGAGAATGCTTTACACTTTCACAACCATCTTTATAAAGAGCTTTCACATTATTTACTCACTTGATTCTATATGGTTTGGAAAGGCAGATAGCACTGTCTCCACTTTATAGGTAAGTCTAAGAAAGCATGGTTGATATGATGAACATCTTAAGGCTAACAAATGGCTCCTTATTCTATGCACTGATTCACGAGAGTTCCGTTTACCTACTGCTATGTAATAAACTACCCCAACTTAGTACTCACAGATTCAGAGCATCAGGGAATTTGGACAGGGCACAGAGGAGATGGCCCATTTCTGCTCCCCCATGTCTGAGGCCTCACAAGTAGGAAGAAATGGCTGGAGGTGACCAAAATGTCTGAGGTTGGAATCATCTGGAAGCTTCTTTACTCACATGGCTGGTGCCTGGACAAAGATAACCACTCATGCAGGACTATAAACCAGAATGCCTGCATGCCATGGCCTTTCCGTGGGGCTTGGACTCCTCGCAGCATGACATCTATAGAGAGGAGCATCCCAACAGGGAGTGTCCTGAGGGGAAATGTTTCAAGAGAACTAAGCAGAGACTGAATGTCACACAGCATCCCTCCTGCTGCACTCTATGAGTTACAAGTGAGTGCTGAGCCCTGATTCAATTAAAGGAAGTTCTGGTGCAGCAGTGGCAGGGTCTCATTTAGAGGAGCACACAGGCTGGGAAATGCAATTGCAGCCGTCTTTGACAGACAGAATTTCCACAGCGAGCAAAATATCTTTCCTGCACAAATAACGGGGGATAAAAGACAACGTTTTCTGAAACAGGGTTTAACTGATTATAAAATAAACAAATATTAAGAGCTTTTCCACATACTAAAAATAAAGTTGGGGGTGGGGGACATGCCCATTGACATCAGCACAGCAAAATATATAAGAATTTAGAAAAAGTTAAAAAATTATACAGGACTTGAGAAGAAAACATTAAATATTCTGAAATATAATTTAAAACTGAAATAAAGGAAGAGAGATATATTTTGTTTCTTAATAATGTTATTTCCTTTTTTAAGAATGTAGCCTTGAGAGCCGCTTGTCTTTTTTTTTTTTAATATATTTTTATTGATTTCAGAGAGCAAGGAAAAGGGAGAGAGAGATAGAAACATCAATGATGATGCCTCCTGCACACCCTACACTTGGAGATCCAGACTACAACCCAGGCTTGTGCCCTGACCCGGAATCAAACCATGACCTCTTGGTTCATATGTTAACATTCAACCACTGAGCCACGCCGGCTAAGCAATAATGTTATTTCTGACCAAACACAACACATCCTGCACTTGAAGAATATTATTTCTGCTAAAAATGTAACTTGATTCCCAGAAAAAGTCCAACATAGACTTATGTGAATTTGATAATATGAATGTAAAGTTATGAGGAAGAGTAAAAGTATTAGACTTGTCAATAGCCTTATTAATAAAGAATAAATAAGGGCATAAAGCCCACTGAGATAGTGCCCTCAGCAGTCCTAGATCTGTCTCTTGCTTCAACAGTGTTTGGATGGAACAGACCCAGGGACACCCTTTCTTCTAGCCTCCAGCCACTCTCCTGCATCTTATCCAATCACCACCTTCAGAACCACCTCCAAGACCAGCCAACACACCGGTGTTGTTTTTCCTACCTTAACTCTTTATTACCAAACAACCATGAGTTCCCAAATACGTCAGAATTATTCCACAAGGTGGAGGCTGCAGTCAACCTCCTGGCCAATGTGCATCTGTGGGCCTCCAACACCACTCTCTCTCTGAGCTTCTATTTTGACCGTGATGATGTGGTTCTTGAGGGCATGGGCTACTTCTTCCTGAGTTGGCGGAGAATAAGCGTGAGGGGGCTGAGCATCTCTTAGTTGCAAAACAATTGCGGTGGCTCATTCTCTTCCAGGATGTGCTGAAGCCTTCCCAAGACGAGTAGGGCAAAATTCAGGATACCATGGAAGCCGCCATAGCCTTAGAGAAAAACCTGAACCAGACTCTTTTGGAGCTGCATGCCCTGGGTTCTACCCACACAAGACCCTCATCTCTGTGACTTTCTGGAGAACCACTTCCTGGATGAGGAGGGGAAACTCATCAAGAATATGGGCCCACTTGACTAACATCCACAGGCTGGCTGGCTCCCAGGCTGGGCTGGGTGAGTATCTCTTTGAAAAGCTCACCCTGAAGCACAGATAGGAGCCTTTGGAGCCCAGAGGCCTTTCAGAGGCCCCTCTGCATGCCCTGGTGTGTCTGGCTTTTACCTGAGTCTCTTTCTGAAACTACTAGCCATTCTTTTAACCACCCTGAAGCACTCTCCCATGCATTGGACCAAATTAAACCAAAGAAAGCATTTTGCAGGAAAAAAAAAAAAAAGCATACCAAATATTAAAATACTAGAGGCCCGGTGCATGAAATTTGTGCACAAGAGTGTGTGTGTGTGTGTGTGTGTGTGTGTGTGTGTGTGTCCCTCAGCCCAGCCTGCATCCTTTCTAATCCTGGACCCCTCAAGGGATGTCCAACTGCCCGATTGGGCCCTACTGCTGCCTCCCAACTGTTTGCTTGCCTGCCTGCCTACCTGCCTGATTGCCCCTAACTTCCCTCCCCTGAAGGCCTAGTCACCCTCACTGCCCTCCCCTGCAGACCTGGTTACCCCTAACTGCCCTCCCCTGCTGGCCTGGTTGCCCCTAACTGTCCTTCTTTGCAGGCCTGGTCCCCACCCCAACTTCCCTCCCCTGCAGGCCCAGACCCCCCTCAACTGCCCTCCCCTGCAGGCTTGGTCCCCCCCAGCTATCCTCCCCTTCAGGCCTGCTCGCCCCCAACTGCCCTTCTTTGCCAGCCTGGTCACCCCTATCTGCCCTCCCTTGCAGGCCTGGTCCCTCCCAACTACCCTCCCCTGCTGGCCTGATTGCCCACAACTGCCCTCCCCTCCCAGCCATCTTGTGGTGGCCATTTTGTGTCTACACGGGAGCAGCCATCTTTGACCACATGGTGGCGGCCATCTTGTGTGTTGGAGTGATGGTCAATTTGCATACTACTCTTTTATTAGATAGTATTATAAAGCTTCAATAACTTAAATAAAATTGGGTAACCATATGCCTGAGACAGTCCCAGATTACATCTCTTGCCTTGAATGATAAATTTATGCCCATTCTATAGTTAATCATATATACAGGGTAGAATAAAAGTAGTTTTACAGTTGTAAATATGTGAAACAGAGTTTATGCTTGTATTATTATTTATAAATTACTAGATGCCCGGTGCATAAAAATTCATGCACTGGGAGCGGGTGGTCCCTCAACCCAACCTGCCCCCTCTCACATACTGGGAGCCCTCAGGGGATGTCCAACTGATGGCTCACCCCCAGCCTGCCTTGCTCAGCTCAGCTCCGGCTGCCTGTGACCACCCAGCCCTGGGGGCTGGGCACTCAATGCCACTTCCACTCACAGTGCCCGGGGGCCGGACGCTCCCTGCCGCCACCACCACCACCACCGCTGCTGCTGCCACCACTTCCCCAATGCTGCTTCATCTCCACCCCCGGGGCCCAGCACTTGTGCCACTTGGCCCCGCCCCCACTCCTGATTGGCTGGTAGCATAGCCAATCAGGAGCTAAGGTACAAATTTGCATGTTTCTCTTTTATTATATAGGATTCTATTATTTTCCACATGAATAATTATAAACTTACTTTTGCCCCATCCCATATCTCTACTTCCTCCCCAGATCCCACTTAAACAGCAGTAAATAGGTTTTTTTTAAAGATTAGTGACAAAGTCAAAAAGAAGAGATGGATGAATGGATAAATGGATGGATAGTGGATAAACAACATATATGTAGGTGAATAGATAGGTAAATGTATGGATGGATAGGTAGTTGAGTGGATATATACATTAATAAGTAGATTAACTTCAACCAACAACAAACCAATAAGAAGAGGATCAAATAATGATACATATGTTATAGTGAGAATTAAAGCTGGATGTGATGATCAAAAGTTACCTTGGTTGTTTTCATATTTTTGCTATCAGAAAGGTTGGTCTGGGGCAGGTGGTAAAGGGTAAATGGGGATCAAATATATGGTGACAGAAGGAGATTGACTTTGGGTGGTGGGCACACAATGCATAATGTATCATTATCTTCATTATGCATTTGAAATCTATATACTTTTATTAACTGATGTCACCCTACTAAATTTATTTATTAAAGAATATAATGTAAAAGTATATAACTTAAAGCTCTCATTTGCAAAAAAAAAAGTTTTCTTGGCTATTTTTGGAGGAAAATTTTCTCTGAAGGGATTAAATTTAAATTGTGATGTGAATGGCAAGAAGCAAATCATTCAAAGAGCTGGAAAAGATGCTTTCTATTCTGGGAGAATAATTAGTGCAAAACTCATAAACTAAGAATAAACTTAGTTTGAGAAACTTTAGGCTTATGTAGCTGATGCACTGTACTTATATAAAATGAAGTCTGAGTGGTAGGCCAGACCATTCAGGGTTTTTTGTAAGCTAGAGTTAGAAATATGGATTTCATCCTAAATGTAATGTGAACCAATTAAAGGGTTTGCTTTTTTTTAAGGAGAAGGGTAATATCTGATAAACACTCCTACGTGGAGGAGGAGAGAGGACACATTATGGAGAGGCAGAAGTAAAAGCTAGCTGATCCATTAGGAGGCTATTGCAGCAGTCCTTACAAGAGGGGACAGGGTCCCGGGAAAGAATGGTAGAGAGGAAGGTGAAGAAAAGTGTCTGGACTTGGCAGAAAGAGTTGACAGGACTTGCATAAAGAAAAAACTTGATGAGCCCTGGCTAATTTTGCTCAGTGGATAGAGCATTGGCCCGAGGGCTGAAGGGTCTCAGATTCTATTCCAGTAAAGGGACTGTATCTCAGTTGCTGGCTCAATCCCCGGCCCTGGTCAGGACACCTGCAAGAGGCAACCAATCGATGTTTCTCTCTCTCTCTGTGTCTCTCCCCCTTTCTTCCTCTCTCTCTAAAAATCAATGGAAAAGCATTCTCAAGTGAGGATTAACGACAACGACAAAAACTTTGATGAATATGGCTATATGAAAATGTAAACCTTGTATATTAAAAGAACTGTAAACAAAGTTAAAAGTTAAATAAAGAGAAAATATGTGTAACATATAACAAAGTATTAAGATAAAATGTATATGGCATATATAAGAAAAGTATTAAGATCCAATATATATTAAGAAGTTGTAAATCAATAAGAAAAAGACAACCCAATAGAAAAAAATGTGCAATGATATAAAGAGATAATTTACAGGAAAAAAAATACAAAGGGCAATGATATATGCGAAAACAAAAATATTCAATCCACCAATAAACAAAGACTTATAAAATAATAGGATATCACTTTAGTCTTTTTGAATGGAGAAGTTAAAAGATATAAAATTTAAAATATAATAAAAATATACAAGTCTCAATGTTGTGTACTGATTGAGATGATGAGGAAATTACTCTCATAATCTGAGTGGGCACATAAATGAATATCAACATTTGGAAAGCAGTATGCCTACATGTGTTCATTTTTTAAATTGACTTTGGAATTTTCCAGGTATTTATTTAGAAGTATACTTTCAAATGTGTACACAGAGGTATATAAAAATATTCAAGGATATTTTTAAGATAGAAAACAAAGGTAACCATTTACTTGCTCATTTTTAGTGACACCTCATGAAATGGAACACTGTAAAGAAAGGTAAGCGAGTGGCATTGTGTATATTTATTGAATATATTTCTACGATGTTGTTAGAAGGAAAAAAATCAAGTCATAAGATAATATGAGGAGTCTGGTGTCATTTACATGAAGAAAACTAAAACTATGCATGAATTTTTATAAAAACATACAATAGTATCTGGTAAGCTACACATTTAACCTTCAACCAGTTCAACAGGGAGTTAGTTGGTCTTGTTCAGAGGAAAGCTGGTGTCTAAAGTACTTCTGTTTTTTTACTCCGATATTCCTATATTGAATACTTAGTAGCATATATTTATGTATTACTAATTAATTATCTGAAAAATGTTTTAAAGATTTGTTGACTCTTTAAAAACTAAATGCAATGAAACTTAGAGGCACTCACCAATGCCTTAGAAAGAATTATGTTAACACTCACAGAAGGGGCTCTAATGTTAAACAGTTGTGAAACTTCGGAGGAATTTAATTTTATTTATTTTTAATTTAATAAATCTTTACTGACCAACCTCACAAGTACACTGTCGAGTTCAGTCAAGTGGCATTAAAGAAGTGCTACACAAGAGTCCAGTGACTTGGGTGACGGAAGGAGCACGGCAGTGAACTCTAACCTCTCTGGGTCTCATTTTCTTTATCTATAAAACCAAAGCTGCTATTGGCCAAAGCAGCTTTGCAAACTCTTTTTTTACTCTTTTTTGAAATACAACACTTTTGCACCCCCAAAATGAAATGTTAATTAAATCTCACTTTAAAAAATATATATACTTTTTAAAAAAATTAATTTCAGAGAGGAAGGGAGAGGGAGAGAGAGAGAGAAACAGCAACGATGAGAGAGAATCATTGATTGGTTGCCTCCTGCATGCCCCCCACTGGGGATCAAGCCTGCATATGTCCTGACTATGACCTCCTAAGGTCAATGCTCGACACTGAACTACACCAGCCATGCAAATCTCATTACTTAAAACTGATAAAAACAGCACTTCTCTGGTCAAAGGAGGCCAAGGACTAAGTCCCACCCCCTCCTCTCCTTCGGCAACTATAGGCTTCCCCAGGGGAACCTTAGGCCTCATAGAACACTCCTGAAAACCTCTAGTCCAGATAATTTCTAAAGCCTTTTCATATTTAAAAGTGCATAATTTTTATTTACTAGATGTAATTTATGAGAACCAGGCAAATGAAAGCCCCAATGAGTATAGTGCTGCATTTGAAAGCCCCAATGAGTGTAGTTTAGATAGAATTTGAAGGAAAAGCAGAAAGAAGTAGCATTCATTATACTGTTAACCTTGTGTAAGGCATTTCAGTACCTTATTTTTGTTAATCCTTGCAACACCCCATATCCTTAGCCTTATAAGGATGAGAAAACCTGGAGATAAGTAATTATCACAGGTCACCCAGTAAATACTGAGCTGGAATTCTAACCAGATTTGTCTATTAGAGTACAGTGTTTACTAGAGAAAAGAGGACATAACTAAAGATAGTAATGCTGGGGTAGAGAAGAATACCAAGTGAGAGAACTTATACTTTTGCCTGGGATTATGCCTTTTAACAATATATTTGGGGAGCTAAGACTCTCCTATGTGAAACAAGGAAAACAAGAGGCAGCATGTAACTAGCTGTTTAACTACATGGTATATTCTAGAATTTGGGGAGCTTTGAGTTACTTTTTCAGAAATGATGATAAATGTATACTGTTTCTGTTCCACCTCTCCTGATACCTGGCAGAGGTAGGATTGTGGTCAGTGCCTGTGGTCCAGGCATTGCAATGTGTATCTAACACCCATGAGAGTGATGTGCTCACTCATGAACACTACAATGATCCCAGACATCTGCCTCATTACATCACCGATAGACCTAAATGCCTAACTCAGTAAGCAGGGCTTTTCTGGATGCTAAATGACCTGCATGCTAGTTGTCCCTACTTGTAACTTCCTATTGTAATTTGCATTATTTTCCAGGTAACTGATTCACAGGAACAGCCAGTCAAGAGCTGAGTCATCTTAAAAGAGAGCCCTAAAATCTTCCCTGCACAGCAAGCTTTATAAAAACACCCTCCTTTGTGGAATGCAAACTAAATGGCCTCTACTGCTTAGGAATGTTCACATGACACTCAGTGAAGAAGAATGGATAAAAACCGATAGCACCAGAGAATTTATAGAAAAGATGAATGTGATGAATAATTTAAAAACAAAGCAAGATATTCAGGGTAAAGTTATATAGGAAGACAAGGAAGATGGAAAGAACCTAAACGGTATCCTAAACATGGCATATGCTTGGAGAACATTACTGATGTTATAACATGACTAGAGGCCCAGTACACAAATTCATGTACTAGTTGGGTCCCTTGGCCTGGCCTATGGGATCGGGACAAAATTGACTCTCTTGACATTCCCAAGGGGTCGTGAATTGCAAGACAGTGCAGGCCAGGCTGAGGTATCCCACAGGTGCACAATTGGGGCCGGGAGGGACACAGGAAGTTGGCTAGCTGGGGACGGATCATAGGAGGGCTCCAGGGCACATCTTGCTCGTCCCACTCAGTCCCAATTGGCCAGACCCCAGCAGCAAGCTAACCTACCAGTCAGAGCATCTGCCCCCTGGTGGTCAATGCATATCATAGCGACTGGTCGACTGTCTGCCCTCTAGTGGTCATTGCACATAACAGTGAGCAGTTGAGCAGCCTTAGCATGTCATTAGCATATTGCACTTTGATTGGTTGAACAGAAAAACGAACGACTGGGCACATAGGATATTAGGCTTTTATTATATAGGATTTTAGGGGGAAACCCCCTCAAAAGAACCCAAGATATATTAATGTGTTTACACTAGGACAAAAATTGAGTGAGAATTTTAGCATAAGGCTCCAAATGTAGAAATAATTTATTTTGGGTACAAGACCAGTATTTATATAGCCCAATGCTTACATTTATAGTTAATGCAATAAGTGGGGTGGCACACTGAGTCGCCATGTAAGCACACATAGGTCTGGTCGGTATGTATATTGAATTCTCTAATCACTAAGTGAACAACTCGACCAGATGGCGTGTGGGAATTTTCCACTGCCTATAGACTGGGCCCTCACTTTCATGGAAAGTAAATTAAGTTCTTTACAAAGAGTTTGGTGGCTTCAAAGGGAAAACTACAGATTAAATCTCATCTCATCTCAATGAAAGCTGAGAAGGGTTAGTTGCTACCAATTATGAAACACTTCTATTGTTGGTTATTTGGTAAAGTGTCATTTTTAAAAACTGGTTTCACTGATAATTATGCAGCATAAGGTTTAAGTTCTAACTTCTCTGAGATCTGGTCAGTGGTTTCTCGGGTTTGAAATAGAAGTAGATTCTTTGCAAAACTATATTCTCAAGTCCTTACCACCTCAAGTTCTGATTTTGGAAATCAAAAACTCTCAGTGAAAACATGATTAATCTAATTAGTGAATTGGACTCCATTAAGAATTGTTTTAAGTAATAATAAAGAATGAATCATTTCTTTAACAGCCAAGCAAAAGAGCTTGTAGAATTTCACACTGCTCAACAACCCCCACCCTAGTCCTATGAATTGAGTTGTTCAATACAGTTGTGAAATGTACTTGCAAGAACTAAACAGACTCAAACACATAAAGGACATGTTAAGCATCCAGTGAGCTATGAAAAAGCAACCCTTGTGTTACAGAACAGAAGAAAAAAAGAATAATTGTGGACTAATCCAAGTAAACAGGATGTGCTGTCATAACTGATTTCAAGTCAAATATAAGGATCTGGCCATCTGAATCAGGAATGAAAATAAGGAAGCGCTTCCCTCCGCCAGCACTCCGGAAGGGTGCCAGCCCTTGTAGATGTGTGTCAAGGGAAATTGTGGAGGGCCTACTGTTGCACAGATCATTTTTACTCCTCACCTTTTCCAGCCTTCACTCTGTGGTGTGGGCAAGATACTCATTCAACAAATATGTAGTGATGTACAGACCCCTAGGATACTGTATTCTACGTCTTTTTTTGCTAACAAAGAAAAACAAACACCCTTGCTTTCCTTGATTTAGCAACATATATGGGGAAAACCTTTGATGAGAAAAAATGATGCATGCAGTTTTATCTCATGTTGGATCACTTATTAAATATGTGATCATGAGCAAATTAGATCCTTGGTTTTCTCATTTGTAAAAGGTCTTATAAACAACTAGCCCACATATGGCCAAATATAAGTGCTTATAAAATTAGTAGAGGCCCAGTACATGAAATTCATGCATGGGGGGTGGTGTGTGTCTCTCAGCCCAGCCTGCACTCTCTTCATTCTCAGATCCCTTAAGGGCTGTCCCCCTGCCTGTTTAGGCCCAATCTCATTGGGCCTAAATGGGCAGTCGGACATCCCTTTCACAATCTGGGACTGCTGGCTCCCAACCACTCTTCTGCCTGACTGCCCCTAACCGTTTCTGCCTGCCAGCCTGATCACCCCCTAACCATTCCTCTGCCAGCCTGATCGACGCCTAACTGTTCCCCTGCTGGCCTGATCACCCCTAACTGCCCTCCTCTGCCAGCCTAGTTGCCCCCATCCTCCCTTGCAGGCCTGCTCTCCCCCAACTACCCTCCTCTGCTGGCCCAGTCAACTCTAACTGCCCTCCCCTGCTGGCCTGATTGCCCCTAACTGCTCTCCCTTGCAGGACTAGTCCCTCCTCCCCCCAACTACCCTCCCCTACAGATCGGGTCCCTCCCAACTGACCTCCTCTGCTGGTCTGGTCACTCACAACTGCCATCCTCTGCAGGCCATCTTGTGGTGGCCATCTTGTGTCCACATGGGGGTAGCCATCTTGTGATGGAGTGATGGTCAATTTGCATATCACTCTTTTATTAGGTAAGATGTGACGATAAATATTATGCAAGTTGCTATGCTTTTCATCAAGAAGATTTCTTAAATCGCGGACCGACAGATGTCAGAGATTGTTTTGTTACAGAAAGGGATGATTGATAATCCTAGCCTCCCATTTGCTCTACTGCCATAAAATGGGCACTTTAAATACCTTCCTCTTCCCCTTGACAGTGAGGGACACATAGTGCAAGACAGGGCTGTTGTGTCACATAATCAGAGAGCTTCTGGGTGGTGAGCCAGAGCTATGGTAGCCATGTCCACCATATGAAAAAAGCTGGTGTGGGAGAGTTAGGCCAACACTCTGCTTCGCTAGCAGAGATGAGAGACAAAGATAATTCTGATGGCATGTGCACTAGTTCTTGTCTTTTGGAGACTTTCTCAGGGCTTGTTTTCACATCTTCCTCCAGTTCTAGCATCCTTTTATGTGTAAGCTCATTTGGATTGGTTTCCATTACCAGTGCATTGGCTGAACCATGGAAAAAGGCAGATGCTCGCATTTTCTTTGCTCTTGGATTAAGGCTACCTATAAGAACGGGGCTGGGAAAATGCCAGAACTTTTTCATAAGTGAGATTCAAAGCCACAGACTCTGGCTTTGTTGGGACAGGATGGATGCTGATTTTTGACAGGGCGGTGGCACTGGCAAGAAGGCAAGAAGCCTAGGTTCCTCTGGCTTCCAAGCTGCACCAGCCTGACCTTTAAGATATTAGAGGTGTCAATAGGATATAAATCCTGGAAGTGACCACTAAGTTGTGACTTTGAGCCATTTATCTCACCTGTCCACGCTGACTGTCATCTATAAAGTAAGATCTCAGATTGCAGAGTGTTGTAATTCTTGAAGCTCTTGTGAAAATTTACTTTAAACCTAATAAAAAGTAACCATGAGAAATGCTATATGAAGAGTGGATGGGTAAAGGTTTATATGAAAATAGTCAATTGAGACTGTTTTTAATAAAAGATTTATAGTAACTAAAACATATAGTATTACTATATGACAGGCACTGTTATAAAAGCATTACCTATATTAACTGATTTAACCCTCACCTCAGCTCTATGAGATAGTAATCATTATCCCCATTTGATAGTTGAAGAAACCAATGCACAGAGAAGTTGAGTAACTTGCCCAAGGCTACACAGTTAGCATGTCAGACAGGGGAACTTAACTTATGCAGTTAGTGTCCCAAATCCAAGCTCTTAACACTATGCTCCACATCTGCTATTAAATGCACCTATTTCTCTGCCTGGCACAGAGGAGAATTCAGCAAGTGCTTATTAAATGTTAGCTGATAGGTGTGTTCTCCCTCCCAGGAACACCGCCCCCCCCTGCCTTTCCCATCTCCCTCTTCTTCCCCCCACAGGCCTGCATCTCCTAAACTCTAAGGGACCCCCTCAAGACTTGCAAACCAGGAGCAATGAGCAACGGCAGGCCCCCCTGAGCCTATCTCCAAGGCCCCCTTTCCTCTGACTCTCCAGTGAGCTGACAGCAGCCCCAAGTTGGTTCACTTCCCTCCCATAACATCTCTAGGGAGCAAAGCTGCCCCACCTAGGCTTTCTCCTATTGCTTCTATTCTAAACCCTTCCTTTTTTTACTGCCCCCAACGTTAATAAACATCCTCTCACAATCGCCTTCAGGGGCAGAGGGGGGGGGGGGGGAGTTAGCAGATGAACAAAGTGACCTTTGTGAAGGCCATGACAGCAACCAAGTGATACATTTTTCAAAGTCACACCAGTGGCAGTCGTGGAGGGTCCATGGGACAAGATATCCTCTGTTGGGGATATTTTGCAGCCACACTCCCAAAGGCTAAGTCAATTTTGTTAAAGGTAGGACAACCGTTTGTGTAATTTCACTGGAAACTAAGATTATACTAAGCAGACTGGCTTTTGACAAGCAGTCTTACCTCAGGCCAATGGGTAAAATCAGGAAATAAACTACTGGGGACAAAGTAGAGCAGAAGAAGAACATGGTCCCTAAAAATACTCACTTCCCCCCCATTTCTTAAATAAAGGCACTATTTCCTCTCTCATCAGAGGCCTACAAGAAAACAGTCCTTTAAATCATGACTTTCTCAGCACCCTCAGAATTGGCAGAACCTGCTTCTGTAATTAGCATCTATAATTGGATCAGTGCCCTTACGATAAGATTTATTGTAAGACTATGTATTAAGTAAATTAGAACTTAAGTGGAAGTAAAATTTTGATAAGTAACCTCACTGCCTTTAATCAAGAATCTGATTTTCCTACATTAACTTTACTGTGAAGAATTATGTTGCCAGAATTAAACTCAGTGGTTCAATAAAACCACTTCCTCATTGGAATGCTGCGATCAAGTGTATTAATCCTACCAGCAAGAGCTTATCTAAGCAATGGGAAAGGCCATTGTAATGATTATCTACTGTGTGGTTTTACAAAACAGCCAAAGTTTAGCAACTTGCACTTTTATTGTCTAATGGCTTCAAAGATCTAAGGAATGGCTTAAAGATTAATTGAAACTCAAATCATAACAACTGCCAGGGTCTGGAAATGTTAGATTATAAGGACTACCGATAGCTCTCATGTGATCAAAACAATAGCTGTGGAAAAAAACTATTAGGTCACTGCAGCTACCAATCCCCCTGCCGGTTCTAGAGAAGCAATTAGAGCCTCCCTTGCTCCCCTGTTGCTTGGCTGTGTGCAAAGGGACAGCATTAACTCCTTGTGGTGTAGCTAGGCTGGCTGGGGTGAGAGGTGGGACATCATCCAGCCTGTTTGCATCATTGTTATGGTGGGGGGGGTGGGGGGAGTGGGATGGGGGGGACTGCCCAAGCTGAATCCTGGACTGAGCTCATGGGTGTGCTTAATAATGGATTTTAAACAGGCCTTTCTGGGACTCTTATTTTGCAGAATTTCCCCTATGGAAATGTAGCCACAGGAGCGACACCTTGCCAAGCCCTGAGAAGATGGAAACCCTCCCTCCACACAGGCGACTGTCTACTGAGCTCAGCCCTGCCTGTTGGAGCTCACACTTCTCTTCTCTCCAGTCGCACCAGGACACAGGTGCATGGCCTTCCTTGTCAGATGACTTGTGATTATTTGCACAAGCCGTGAGACTGTGTGGATGTAAGACTCTCTAGACAGAAATAGGGCTTTTAAAAAAAAATCATTCTCACCGAGGATATTTTTTCCATTGGTTTAGAGAGAGAGAGGGAGGGAGGGAGGAGGAGGGTGTGAGAGAGAAACATTCACATGAGAGAGATATATGGATTGGTTGCCTCCCATATGCACCCCAACCGAAGTACATGCCCTTGACCAGAAATTGAACCAGAGACCCTTCGGTCCAGGAGCAGATGCTCTAACCACTGAGTAAGACTTGCCAGGACAATATGGCTTTTATTAGAGACTGTACTAGAGGTTTGAGGGAGCCCCTATTGTGAAGATAATCTTGATGTCAAAGAGGTTGTGCAAGCCAGAAAGGGAGGTTTGGAATGATCAAAAGGATTTGCCCTTATTTCTGCCCATGAAATTAACTAATAAAAGTAGAATTGAAAAGGTGACTTCTTCCTGCCCCTTCTGAAGGTTGAATAGATACAGTGATCCAGAGGGATCACTGGAAATAACTCTCTGACCATGGTCCCACAATTAGATGGTTTCAGAAGATTCCAGAAGCATTCCATACAGTATACCTCATACTGTAGCAGAAACCTATGGGAGAGAACTTTGGATTTGATTTTAAAATTGTAACTTACTTTTTTGAAAACATGTATTACCCCAATATTCCTATAACCCAGCATAGACTATAAACCTCTTGAGGGTTAGATCAGGCTACTCTCTCCCCTGTGGGACCACACACTCTTCTTGAACAGTGTCCACAGCTATTACTATAGCCCGCCCTAGGATGGCCTGAGGATCCCTGCCTCACACAAACCAACCTGGGAGCAATAGCTGTCTCCCACATTGCTCCCAGGCTGGTTTGTATGAGCAAGAGTATGGTTCTGATATTAAGTTGTAAAGGACAGTGGCTTCATTTTGGTTCATTCTCTCTCTCTTACACACATGTACACATACATCTCCCACTCTGGGAAAAAGCAGTGGGTCTTGTTTGAGCAGCCTTACAGAGAGGTCCACAGGACCAGAATCTGCCAGCCTACACACAGCCAGTGAGGAACTGAGGTCCAACAACAGCCATGTGAGTGAACTTGGAAGCAGACTCATTAACCCCAATCGAGCCCTGACATGACTGCAGCCCCAGCCGAATGCTTTGCAGTATCCTCTTGAAAGATTGAGCCAGAGACACCCAGTCAAGCTGTGCCTGAATTCCAAAATAAGTTGCTACATTTTAGGGTAGCTTTATTACTCAGCAACAGATAACTAATATCATTACAGAGCCTATATTCCTTCTCCTAGTAGATATTCTACAAAACTTTCTTGACTGTAGGCATGAGGGAGGCAACCAGGGACATAAATAGCTGATGAAGACTCCAATTGGATTACAAATTTTTCTCAGTGGTCCTGACCTAAATACTTCTGTCCAGTTGCCTCCAGGCCTAATCCATCTTCCTTACCTGCTGGGGGAGACGGTGAAGTCTTTTTCTAGTTGGACAACTTCTAATTTCAGTTGAAGATGAATTGTGCACATGTGGTTTGCTTTACGCTGGTTTTCCTCCTGCCTGAACGGCATCAGATGCTGCCATCTCTTGTCCATTTATTCAGTCACTTAACTAACATTTTATGAGTGCCACTGTTGTAGGTGCTGGGGCTACAACAGTGAACAAAACTAACTAATAAGACCCACGGCTTTAGGAGTTTACATCTAGCATACTCTCCTGATAAGCTATGTCTCCCCAGCTATAGAGCTGATCTTTCAACCTCTTCTACCAGCAACCTGGGCTCTGAATTTCTATCTAAGTTCTTGCTTATGGGGACCCAGCATCAGACAGCATTTTCAATGGCAACCCGAAAGACATAGTTCTGTAAGAGGCAGCCATTATCTAGCCCATCATCAAGGTAACTGCTCAATGCAGTTATGGGCACATACCTTACTTCCATCCCTCTATGTATATGTTCCATGACATTAAACACTGTTCCTTACACCACAACGTTTTAATAAATCATATTTTATCAGCTGATAAACATCTAATGTTACATTTCCAGCCCAACTTTTAAGTGGACCTAGACCACGCAGATCAGTAAAATACAACCAATTCACTTAAACAGAATTCAGATAGCCCTGGCCAGTAGACTTGGTGGATAGAGCACCAGCCTGTGGAGTGAAGTGCCTGGGTTCTATTCCAATCAAAGCACATGCCCAGGTAGTAGGCTCAATCCCCAACAGGGGACATGCAGGAGGCAACCAATCAATGATTCTCTCTCATCACTGATATTTCTCTCTCGCTCCCTCTCCCTTCCTCTCTGAAATCAATAAATATATATATATATTTTTTTAAATGGACAATAGCCAAAACCGGTTTGGCTCAGTGGATAGAGCGTCCGCCTGCGGACTCAAGGGTCCCGGGTTCGATTCTGGTCAAGGGCATGTGCCGTGGCTGCGGGCACATCCCCAGTAGGGGGTGTGCAGGAGGCAGCTGATCAATGTTTCTCTCTCATCGACGTTTCTGACTTTCTATCCCTCTCCCTTCCTCTCTGTAAAAAATGAATAAAGTATATTGTAAAAATAAATAAATAAATAAAAATGGACAATAAATAGTGTCTAAAATGCTTATAATCTTATTCCCATGCCTCAGATGTTTTTTTCTCTCACCTTGACTCACTTTAATTCCAGCACAAATTCTAAGTTGGAGGAAAACTCATGTTTCCTAGGTCACTGCAGCCTGATAATAAATATATTGTCAAAACAATGAACACAAAACAGTATTTTCTGACTCTGCCCCACTCAGCCTAATAAGTATAAAAAGTCTCCCAGATGGCTTCCTCTGTGTTCTACAGTCCAGCCTCTGTGATGGCCCAGCTGGGCTCTGCGTCTCCGGTGCTAGAGAGGGTGATGTTCGCCTGCTCCATGGACACCAAAAGCAGGGGCCACCACCAATGCCCACTAGAGGTGTGACACTCCACACTGAGAGAGCAGAACTCTAAGCCAAGGCCGCAATCTGAAGCCATGGTGCCCCTGTTTGGCAAGGTTGCTGAAACTGGTAGGTAGAAACCAGGGATTAGTCTGGGTATTAGGGGTTGATCTGAAAAGGCAGTCACTGTGTCACCCCCTTTCTCTAGCACTGGTCTCCTTTTCTTTCTGGGAATACAATTTTGCTCAGGAGACTCATGAACACAACATATTCTCTACCTACTCTGCAAATTTTTCAGACATTTTCATGTTCCTGAACGCTGTGTGAACTTAGTTAGGCTTACTCTAAGACCACTGATTAAAGGCTATCCCAGAAAAGCTCGTTTGGGAGCCAGATTAACCTGTGTATTTCTAGAATAATAGTTATTTGTGAAAGTCTCCAGAAAGTCTGGAAAGCCTAACTTGAAAAAAGTCTACAGACCAAACATGGAATTTTTTATTCATTCCACTAGAAGTTATCAACCAAAACTAATTTCTTCTCTTCAACATTTTCATTAAAGTTACTAAACTTTTAACCAAAGCCAAGCAGGTTCATCATCTTATTCGGTAGGTTAATTTTTATTTTTTTTTTAAATATATTTTATTGATTTTTCACAGAGAGGAAGGGAGAGGGATAGAAAGTCAGAAACACTGATGGGAGAGAAACATCGATCAGATCAGCTGCCTCTTGCACACCTCCAACTGGGGATGTGCCCACAGCCAAGGTACGTGCCCCTGACTGGAATCGAATGTGGGACCCTTGAGTCTGCAGGCCGACGCTCTATCCACTGAGCCAAACCGGTTTGGCAGTAGGTTAATTTTTAGAAAGGCTTTGAAATATATGATTACAAGGTTAACCCATTATAAAGAAGAAAGGAAAAAAATCTTTAGTTGCTAGGAATGAAACTATTTTGTTGGTATTATGTTTAGCTGTGATTTTAAAACAACAAAAAATAGTTCTTCTTCTGTGTTTTAGAGTGTAAAGAGGGTTTTGACTAACAGTTAAGACTGAACTCAAACTACATTCACAGCTTTTTCTTTCACCCTACTTATTGGTTACTTGGGTATGTGTTATTTCTTTCCTTAAGGCTACATTTTATAAGAAATTTTTCATAAAATATAAATTTTGCATAAAATTTTACTTCAAAGAAAATTCATTAAGCTAATTAAAATATATAAGTCAGCACTATGAAAAACGAAATTATGGGAATAGGATTAACGTGAAGATGACCATGATATTTCAACTTGCCTTAAAAAATAACAAAAATTAGAAAGATATACATTTGAACTATATTGTGCAACAAATGGAATATACAATTCTGCATTTTCTTTTCCAGTTGTTCATAAAAGGACCAGGTGTAATCTATATGCTATATTAAGCTAAAATTTGGTTTTTAAAAAACTGATCCTCATAAGCATGGAACATTTCCTCTGATAAACATATGCATTCCTTTTAGACAATGAAATAGTAAATATACCCAGAAGTATCAAAATATAAATAATAAATCTTGGAAAAGAATGGATAAATGAATTGCAAAGCATTTATATGGATTATTTCAGGGTGAGGAAATAAGTAACTTTTGTTTTCTTCTTTACACTTTGATTTTGTGTAATGAAGAGATTTGTGTTAGAAGAGAAGAAAGAGCCTGGCCTGCTTGGCTCAGTGATTGAGCATCAGTCCATAAATCAGAAGGTCTTGGTCGGATTCCCAGTCAGGGCACATGCCCACGTTACTGGCTCAGTCCCCAGCAGTGGAGCGTGCAGGAGGCAGCCAATCAATGATTCTCTCTCATCATTGATATTTCTATCTCTCCTTCTCCCTTCCCCTCTGAAAATAATAATAATACATTAGAAGAGGAGGAAGGGGAGGAGAAGGAGGAGGAGGAAGAAGAAAAAGAGGAGGAGGAAGGAAAAAAAAAGAATATCTGCCCAGCCCCACTTGTGTGTTTGTCCCTTTCCTTTGTTAGAACACTGTAAAAATAGCTTATACAAACCTAGTTCACTGAAGCCCTATTTTTTAAGGGGTTGACACTCCATATCCTATGGCAATGTCTGGAATGGTACACACTTGGGGTCCAGAGAGGACCATGCATACTATTCTGTTGGTTTTGTTCACCAACAAGCAATGGGTGCCTCGGGTCCTTTTTCATTCACAGTCACATTTAGAATGCAGTGAGCAAAGTGTGGCTTTAGGGTCACAATGCTAGGAAGGACATGGCAACAGTCAATGCAGAAAATACATATCTTCTCCAGAACTTTGGTCTTTGTGGTAGGCATATCTGTCAATAAAGATCTGTATATTGCTTTTCAGAATACTTCCATTTTTATATTATATTCCATCCATGAGCTATGGGCTCAGAACACAGCCTCATAGACCACTGGACTTATCTCCCTGCATCCAAATAGAAAGAAATAAATGGAGCCATTAAATGCCTGTGGAAATTTTTTAAAAATCTGTATGTATAGGCATGTTCACTGAAGTGTAAATAGCAGGATTATGGAATAGAGAAGGTATAAGATTATTTTAGTGGTATCCAGACATTAATGAAAGCCAGTTTGCAATTAGGTGATTAATGTTAAAAGCCAGTGGTAACAAGCAATGTGTTATCATTCCAAACATCTTCACTACAAATTGCTGTTAAAAATTTCTCCCTTTATTTTCTCTTTGTATTTTGAATACATGTTGATAATATAAGGTAATTGCCCAGCAACTGCAAAATGCTGCATGTTATTTCATGCAAGCCATTTAGCAACTCTGTCAGGTAACCATATGGAAAACCCCTTTAATTACAAACTATAACAGCTGTACTCTCTCTGGTTAACCTTGAACCAAAGGTTTATTCCTAAAGCTCCCATTTGCTTCAGGTCATGCTGTGCCAGCTGCCAGGGCTGCGATGACTCTGATTGAGTGCTCCTGCAGCTTTAGGTATGGAGGGATGCTCCCTTGTTTCTCTGTGCTGGGCACCAAGCAAGGGGCTTGGCTGCAAGTGCTACTTAGATCCACCTGGTCCTGCTTAGCAACACCCTAAAGATTCTGCTGCTCACAGACTCTACAAAAAATAAACTGATAAACAAAACAGATCCAGAGACATAGAAGCATGGAACAGACTGATGAATCTCAGAGGGAAGTGAGGGAAAGCTGGGGGTGGATTAACCAAAGAATTTATATGCATACTAGTGGCCCTGTGCACAGATTTGTACACATTGAAAGGAAATTAGGATATTTTAATATTGCTCTTCGCCCTTTCTCTATAATAGAACTGTCAATCAAATTCACAATGGACAATGATAGATCAAAATATATGCATAGGACTGGCACTAGCAAGAGCTTTATATGTATCATGCATGTGTAAAACAATGTTTATTTTTAAATTGCCAGTGTGTCATATGTATTGGTCAGTCAGATGTACATGCAGTCAGTCACTTAGCCATGTATACATATATATATTAGTGGCCAGTGCACAAAATTCATGCACATTAAAAGAGGATTACTTAGAGGAAATATTTTAACATTGCTATTTGTTCTTTCTCTATAATAGGAGTGTGAGAGATTAAAATAAATTTTAAAATATATATGAAAATTTTCCTCTTGTCAAGAGTTTGGGGTGTCCTGCAGGACTCAGAGTCAAGTCCCCACCCACCAGCAATGCCTCAAAATCACGTAAGACACAGACTCAGTTGGCCCCACATCCATTGGGTGAGATCCAGACCAGGCCAGCCCCACCCCCATCAAGCCCTGCTGGGTGGAAGAGTGCAGCCTCAGGTCCCCTGGCCCGGCGCAGGCAGGGAGACACAGCCTCAGGTCCCCCATCAAGCCCTGCCAGAAAAGGGTGCAGCCTCAGGGCCTTCATCAAGCTCCACCAAGTGGGGGGTGCAGCCTCAGGTTCTCCATCAAGTCCCACTAACCCCCAGCACTGAAGTGGAGGGTGCAGCCTGAGGTCCCCCGGCCCAGGGCAAGTGGAGTAGCCTGAGGTCCTTGGCCCAGCACCAGAGCAGGAGGTGCACCTTGAGGTCCCCCATCAAGCCCTGCCAGGCAGTGGGCATGGCCTGAGGTCCCCCATCAAGCCCTGCCAGGCAGTGGGCATGGCCTGAGGTCCCCTAGCCCAGTGCCAGGACAGAGAGCATGGTCTGAGGTCCCCTGTCAAGCCCCACCGGGCAGGGGGAGCACCTCAGGTCCTCTGTCCTGGCCCAGCACCACACAACCTCAGATCCCTGTTGATTGCTCCTTAAGGCTCATTACAGGAACTCAGCCTCCACTATGGGTGCAGCCATCATGTGTTATGGAAACCCTGCCTCTGCTGTAGGTGAAGTCATCTTATATTATGAAGACCCCGCCTCCACTGTGGGCATGCTATCTTTGATGGCCAATTTGCATATTTCCTCTTTATTAGATAGGATAGACTAGAGGCCTGGTGCATGAAATTCATGCATGGGTAGGGTCCCTAGGCCTGGCCGGCAATCAGGGCCAATCTGTGGGGCAACCAACAAGGCAATCGGGGGGCCCCTGCTGGCACCCACTTTGGCTAGCCTGGGGCTTGCGGGCTGGGGGCTGCTTCTGCATTGAGCATTTGCCCCTGTGGTCAGTGTGTATCATAGGGACCAGTCATTCTTCCATTCAGTCAATTTGTATATTAGGCTGTTATTATATAGGCTATGCATAACCCATGGACACAGACAATAGTGTGGTGAATGCCTGGGGTGGAAGACAGGTATGGAGTGGAGAGGGTTAATGGGTGAGACAAAAGGGGAGATATCTATAATACTTTCAACAATAAAGACAAATTTTTTAAAATTAAAATAAAAAGTGAAAATATAATTGTTGATGACTCAGGCCCCACTGAGGAATAAACTAAGTAGGGCTTTCTTAACAGCTAATTTAAGAAAATACATACATACATATATACATATATTCACTGTAAGTTAATATAAAGTTTTGAATTACTCCCTTTTAGCATTCTTTCTAATTAAGAATGGTGACTCACTTAGCTATGTGTGGCAAAGAATAACATACGGCCTTGGTCATATTTGTGTCCTCTTTTTCATCATCTTGGTTACGGGTTATCTGCTGGAATTCCTCTGTTTTATACTGCTCCACTTCCTACCTCAGTTATCTGTCAAAGCTAGTATTTCCTTTAGCAAAGTTGACATGACAATTCACAGTGCATATTCAGTATCCTTGATGGTAACTGCTCAAAATTCAATTTCTAAATACATATAATGAATTGTATGTATAGCTCTAGCTAATGCTCTTCCTAATTTGCTATGGAACAGATACTGAAACTTAGAGAGATACTCTCCTTTCCTGTGCCCTCTGTAAAAACTTGCTTTTGTGAATCACTCTCCCTCCAGGTGCCCTGGCTTTTGACGATAGCGTGAGAATGACTCCCAGGCTGGATGCTACTGTGAGGGAGAAGCTAGGTTCTATTATGCATAAATGGATCACTGTACTGAGCACTTTCACCAGCTACAGCTACAGTAGGCCTGTTGTTGAACTAGCTCACAACCACAGACATGTCAGTCACCACTGCTATGTCTAAAAGAAACCTCAATCTTTTTTTTCTTTTTCCATGGTATAAACAGTGACAGAAAGTTTAAGTGGAACTTTTAGATCAACATTAGAAAACTTTTATTTTATCTAAAAACTGCTTCTTCTTTTTTTCACTTAGCACACCCACCAGGGCTTTTTTATTTTCTTAAAAAAGTATTTTTTCAATTACAGTTGACATACAATATTATCTTATGTTGTACAGGTGTACAACAGATTGACTAGACATTTATATAACTTACAAAGTGATCACCCTGATAAATCTAGTCCCCATCTGACACCGTACATAATTATTATAATATTATTGACTATATTCCCTATACTGCACTTTACATCCCCATAACTATTTTTATAACTGGCAATTTATACTTCTTAATTCTTTCACCTTTACATCCACCCCCCCAAACACCCGCCCTCTCTAAAATCTGGCAACCATCCATTTATTCTCTGTATCCATGAGATTATTTCTGTTTTGTTTATTCACTTATTTTTAAACTCCACATATAAGTCATATGGCATTTGTCTTTGTCTGACATATTTCACTTAGCATAATATCCTCTTGGACTTACATCCATGTTATCACAAATTATAAAATTTCATTCCTTTTTTATGTATCTGTACCAAATCCTCTTTATCTATTTGTCTATCAGTGGACATTTCTATGCTTCCATGTCTTGGCTATCCTATATAATTAGAGAAGAATAAGCTAATTATCTGTTATGCCGTGAGGCATAAGGACTGACTGTGAAACAACCAGATCATGGATCTGCAAGAGGGTAGGGCAGCGCACTACAAGCAGGCAGTGGAGAGCTGCAGGAGGGCAGTAGAGAGCTACTGGTGCATGGATTTGTGCACAGGGCTACTAGTTAATAATACTGCAATAAACATAGACGCTTGGTGCCGGCGTTCTGTTGTTTTAGCCTACAGACCTCCAACACAGAGTGTCTACACTACACTACAGCAAATGTTTCATTCTCAGCTACTGTGCCTGGCCGTGCTAAAAACTGCTTTCTTAAAGTGTATCAGGATCCTGGCCACTGAGTCCAGCTGGTTAAAGTTTATCAGGTTAAAACATATCAATGTGGCTTTTCTAAACTCCAAAAAGTTTCCGTACTTCTTGTTCTCATAAGGGCTTATTCATGACAAAATCCTGCCTTGGGGTGCCGATTTAAAGAGACATGCCCATATGGCTGTTCAAATCTACCACATGTTTCCCACCCAGACCTCTTCCTGAACTTCCTGTCTTGGTCAATACCCTCACCCTTTCAGAACACCCAGACCTGAATCTATACAGTCTTCATGGACTCCTACTCACTGGCACCCACACACATCATCAGAAAACAAACTCCTGTATGTTTTGAACTCTGAAGACAGGAAAGCTGTATCATCTTTTCAAATATCTAATGGAAATTACATGTTTGCCACCAAACAACATGGATGTTTTTGTTTTGATTGGAATTCTTTTACATCAGCATGGTAACTTACCTCAGGATCATTAAAATATCCCACTGGCTTTTGATAGCATCAGAATCCCTGAAACATGAATGTAGATCAGACTTCACTTTAAAGATTCATCATGTGATTGACCTTGGATACGGGCACAGTGACAAAGATCTGCAACTGAAAGCAGTAAAGTATTTTTAAATGTCTGCTCACTTGCTCAAGTTTGGTGCTTATCACCACTAGGACAGAGCCTTTGATGATTATGAGCTGTTAGTTACAATGTGGATGTGTTATAACGGGAAAAATAATGATCTCATATGGAACATATTTCTCTTTGTGTAGTTAAAGCCAGTTTGCTTCATAAACCAATATACTGAATCATAGAATCACAACTGGTAGGAAGATGAGAATTGCCAGTATAGCCTGCCTACCAAATTTCTCTTACCTCCGTCAACTTCTCCCCATTCCAACTGCATTCACCCTCGTTTACTTCCTTTCCTTTTACTTGGGCTGTTATAAAAGACTTGTACTAGACTTCCATCCTTTTGACTCTCTTGATTATATATATTGCTGCTCAATTAATCCTGATCAAAATTGTCAATATATATCGATTAATATCCTAAGTACAAAATTACTTACCCTGGCATGTAAGCCCTCTGAAATGTAGCTGTAACCTCCAGGCTGAGACTTAATTAACTCCCATTACTGCCCAACAAAATGCCTATGTTCATCAAGGCGTATTGCCTCCAAATGTTATCACTGATAAAGGTTTAATCTCCAACACTTACAGGCAATTTATACAACTTAATAAAAGGAAGATAAACAATCCAATTAAAAAAATGGGCAAGGGACCTAAATAGAATATTTTCAAAAGAAGACAGAAGGAAGGCCAAGAGACACATGAAAACCTGCTCAAAGTCACTAATTAGCCAAGAGATGCAAATCAAAATGACAATGCAGTACCATCTCACACCTGTCAGAATGGCTATCATCAAAAAATCAACAAATGACAAGTGCTGATGAGCATGTGAAGAAAAAGGAACCCTCGTGCACTGCTGGTGGAATGCAGACTGGTGCAGCCACTATAAAGAACAGTATGGAGTTTCCTCAAAAAACTAAAAATGGAACTCCCATTTGACCCAGCAATCCCACTTCTAGGAATATATTCCAATAAACTGGAAACACGAATCAGAAAGGATATATGCAGCCCTATGTTCATAGCAGCACAATTCACCATAGCTAAGATTTGGAAACAGCCTAAGTGCCCATCAGCAGATGAGTGGATTAAAAAGCTGTGGTACATCTACACAATGGAATATTATACTGCAGCAAAAAAGAGGGAGCTCCTACCATTTGCAACAACATGGATGGAGCTGGAAAGCATTATGCTAAGTTAAATTAGCCAGGCAGAGAAAGATAAATATCACATGATCTCACTCATTTTTGGAATATAATGAATGGCATAGACTGATGAACAAGAACAGATCCAGAAACTGAGAAACATCAATCAGAACATCAAACTTCAAGTAAGCAATTTGTTTTTGTTTTTTTTGCCTCTCTAGTAAAGTTTATATAAAGTTACAAAAAGAAATTGACAGCCAGTTTAAAATTGAATTGACATGGCCTAGAGCAAAGAATATCCTTACATGATATTATTCTACAATGTCATTATAATTTTGATATTTTACAACAGCATATTGTACAATTATCCCAAAGAAACTTATGAACTAATTCTTTGAATGTTTGGCAGCAATTTTAAAAAGGACATGAAAGGATTTGATCCCTTTCAGAAGGAATTAAGGCACTGGGAAGGCACTTGAGCATTCTATATTGGTCCCTATTGCCCTTTTTGCCTAGAGGGACCATCTTCTCACAATCCAATTGCCCACAGCTGTTGCCTGAGCTTTCTGTTCATGATGAGGTTGAAGCCTAGTGGTGGTTAGTACCATGGATCTGTCTCTCACCCAATAGTGTGAGCTGGGCCCTCCCTGGAGGAGAAACCTCAGTCCCCTGAGATATGTGATTAGTACCGGGACCCCGCCAGCGGTGAGGGGATGTCAAGGCAGGTGTTGGCCATGGAGGCCATGGGGGCATAGACTACTAAGGAGACAGAACTGAACTTCACATCACCCTGCTTGGCCCCGGAGGATGGCTGGTTAGCCAGGGATGGGTAAGATTCCTCAGGGAAGGAACCTAAGACAGGCACAGTTGTAGAGGGGCCATCAGGAGAGAACTTAGGGGTCAACAGAGGTGGGGCACAGACCC
Source organism: Antrozous pallidus (assembly GCA_027563665.1). Taxonomy (NCBI): domain Eukaryota; kingdom Metazoa; phylum Chordata; class Mammalia; order Chiroptera; family Vespertilionidae; genus Antrozous; species Antrozous pallidus. The sequence goes on from CM050512.1 coordinate 82,890,649, forward strand.
TCAATCTCCTAATCTTGCAGGGGCCTGAACTCTCACCCCTTCTGAGGGAGGTCTCCTGCCTCCATGGCTGCTTCGCCTCCCATGCCCAGCTCAGGTTGGGACCCACGTAACAGAGACTTGGCCGGCAGCAACTGCTCTATATCTAAATCCAGCCTAGCACCAGGAATGCTCAGGGCCTACTCAAGAATGCAAATAATTCTTTCCACTAATATTTACAAGGTAAACTAAGATTGTTGTTAGAGTATTAAATTTGACAGTAAAATACTAATCAAGTTTTCAGATTAATTTAAATTGGCTAATTGAAGTAAATACTCAAGAAAATTTCATTGTACTGAACAAAAAACTGTTCCTAAAATATTAACTAAAATTTGTATTGGTAGTTCATCTCATGGTAAAATTGCTTAACTTGCAATGAACCTAAAGCAGTCATATTTTTGTGCAAAAATTAAAATTTTAAGTTATCAAGACTGTACTATAAAATTTCCAAAAGCCTCCATTAATCAAAAAAGGGAGGATAGTAGGATAATATTATGTAAGTAAAAATATCCTGTAAGTAAATTACATCAAGAAAATTTTTACTTCAGAAAATTAATTTCCATTTGTAATGCTAATAGCAAGACACCCATGAAAAACACACATGATGTCAAAATAAGCCAAAGGAAAATTGGTTGGAAAAAAATAAAAATGATCCCAAGTCACATTTATAGAAAACATTCCTATATTAACTTTTGGTAGAGAATATGTTTGTATATTTTCAGAAAACAACTCCAAGACAATATGGATTCCTGTAACAGAGAGGAATTGAAGACAAGAGGAGAAACAGTCCAGAGATGGAAGATGCTGACAATGCCTTGCCATACTAGCAGTCAGCAGCTGTGCATCACTGCAGGTTACCCAGGATCAAACCAGAGAGGGTGGGACCTGCATTGTCACCATTTGTCCACCATCCAGATATCATTGCGGACATGTACACATAAGGAACTATTTGACATTGAAACTGGGACTCAGAACTGTTGGACATTGAAATTGAGACTCAAACATTTTTTGTTCTTTTTTTTTAAAGTATATTTTATTGATTTTTTGCAGAGAAGAAGGGAGAGGAATAGAAAGTCAGAAACATCCATCAGCTTCCTGTTGCCCCCCCCACCCCCCGCCACTGGGGATGTGCCTACAGCCAAGATACATGCCCTTGACCAGAACTGAACTCAGGACCTTTTAGTCTGAGGCAGATGCTCTATCCACTAAGCCAACTGGTTTTGGCCATTTTTTGTTCTTATGTTTATTTCTAGTATGCAGGTGCAAGATTTTTTAGAAAAGAAACGGGTAAAATAGATATAGAGGTAATGAAGCATTGAACAGACTGTCAAAATACAGCAGGAAGGTAGGGCAGGTTCAGGGGGTTGTATGCATGCATATAAGCATAACCAATGGATACAAGACACTGGGGGAGGGGGCAGGTGAGAGCATGTGCTGGAGATTAGGGGAGGCCAGGGGGAGGTCAAAAAAAAAAAAAAGATGTACTGCTTCCTACTATTAATTATAGCAGGTAGACTTAAGGGATTGGGTTGTTGCCTCCATGGGTTCAAATCCAGATTCTGTGGCTTATTAGCTCTGTGACTTTAAGCAAGTTTTTCAATTCCTCTGAAACCTAATCTTCTCATTGACACAATTAAAATAACTCCAAAAGCCCTCGCCAGTTTGGCTCAGTGGATAGAGCATCAGCCTGTGGACTGAAACATCCTGGATTCGATTCTGGTCAAGGGCACATACCTGGATCGCAGATTCAATCCCCAGTGGGGGCCATATGGTCGGCAAACTTATTAGTCAACAGAGCGGCAAACCTTGGCTCTCGAGCCGCTGTTTGCCAACCGCTGCTCTAGAGACATGGTTCTCCAAGTGTTGTCTCTGAAAAGGCAGGGTCACCTGAGAACCTGTTAGAAACAGAGTTATTTCAGGCCCCAATCTGTTTCAACAATGCCTCCAGGTAATCCCGATGCATACTGAACTTGGAGACTCAAGATCCTTCTCAAATGCTACCACACAGTTCTTCCCTTCTCCCTCCCAGGACACTTGATCTCATCCTCCAGTCACACCTTCAGAGCACTTTGTACCATCCCTCAGCACTTCTCTTCTCTTCACTGTCTTAACCATGTGCGTATATTTGCCTCATTTTCCACTTTACCTTTGCCAAATTATGAACTTTTTACAAAAGGAACATCGGTTACTAATCTTCAAGTAGGAAACAGAGCTTAACAAAGTTTCTCCCAAATATTTACTTGACTAAATTGAATCAAATTATCTTAGTACTTAAGGCATTAGAGACTAAATAAAGAACTAGAAATAGAGGAGCAATTTTCTTTTTAATACCTGTAGGCATGCCTCAATTTATTGGGCTTCACTTTATTGCACTCTGAAGATGTTGTTTTTTACAAATTAAGGTTTATGGAAACCCTATATGGAGCAAATCTTTCAGCACCATTTTTCCAACAGGTTTGGATGATGGTTAGCATGTTTAGCAATACAACTTTTTTTTAAATTAAGGTATATATATTTTTAAACATAGTACTATTGCATGCTTAATAAACAACAGTATAAATATAACTTTTATATGCACTGGGAAGCCCTAAAATTTGTGTGACTCACTTCAATGTGGTAGTCTGGAACAAAACCTGCAATATCTCTGAGATATGCTTATTTTAAGAAGTCCCATGTTGAAAAATATAGCAAAAATGTGGATTGAATGCTACAAGTTCTTAATTGGAAGCAGAGCTTCAAGATAAGCAGAGGAATTAAACTTCTACCACCACAATCATTTCTTCATTCATTGATTCTGTAGCGTGAGCTATTTTTTAAACACAGTTTTCTAAATGCATGATAATGGGTGAGGGAGGATAATATCAAGGGTTGAGGCAAAATAAGTATTTAAAACTGGTGATTTTTATAAAAGTACATTTTATTTTTTTACAAAAGGTATAAATGTTATTTTTGCCAGTTTGCTTAAACAATTTTGAACTTGGAAATGAAACCAAGGTTGGCCTATTAAATTGCAAATCCAGTAAAAACAACATAGTCTCTATTCTTTCTGAACACATGGAGTCTGCCATATACCAAAGAAAAGAAATAATAGTATTTGTTAAAACATCATTCCTTAATTAGTACCAATAAGCAATTTTTTTAAAGAAGGAAGTAGTACCTACCTAGATTTTTCAAAGCATGTGTGCACAGTTGTATATCCATAAATAAGATCATTAGGAACAAAAACTCTTATGACTGATATCCAACTGATAGTTGGGCAGTAGTTGAATACAAGCCTAATTTAAGCAGCTTATTAGTTGGTGTGACTTTCAAATAATGGAAAAGGAACCCGTTGTTATTGATAAAAACATGGTTTCTCCCACTCTAGTGCTTGGGCTACACAATTTACTTCCCTTGGAGATACTCTTAAACTCTCCACACCAGAGAAAATCAGCTAGCATGAAGTAGTGCTATTTTAACAAATTGATGCACAGCCTGAACTCCTATGTAATTAAAGACACTGTTATCACCCTGCTCTAACCCTAACTATCAGATGGCTGTTTTTCCCTCTTTGGCAAAGAGTCCTGTGCTGCTGCCCTATCAAATATAAGGCACGGGTCTATGAAACGAAATACAAGTTAAAGATGACCAAAAGACTCTCCTGATTTCTAAACTGTTTCACAACCCTAGCATCTACTTTTTTCCCTCGTTATTTGAGGAAAAAAAGTAATAGCCGTGTTAATACAGAATGCTAGAGGCAGTTGCCTGGCAGATAAAGTTTGTATTGTTTCCTATTTCTGAGGCTCTTGGCTTTAAAGATTACTTTTAGAAGGATCTACAAAGAGAGCTCTTGGCAAAATTCTAAGTGACACCTAGAATATGTTTGGAACACTCTACTTGCTGTGGCTGGTTATGGAACAAGATGAGAGAGATTTTGGTGACGCCCACACATGAGTCACAGAACGATAAATCAGCACACAAAACCCTATTCACCTGCTGGTAAAAGCCAAACAAAAGACGTGGTTCTAGAATTCTTGCCTTTGTGATAGTTATACTTTGTTTTCAAAAATAGGGAAGAGGGAAGAAGTAGCCATATAAATAATAAAATATTAACAAAAAAAAGAAGAGCTTACTTTTGGAAAGGGCACTAGAGAAAATACAAGCTGTATTGAAGAGATCTAAAAAGAAATGCAAATTATAAAAGCAAGCAGAGATGAACTTTGAAAACATTACTGTAAGTGAAATAAGCCAGACCAAAACAAAAAGAGCAAATACCATAGGATCTCACTTGTATTAGATACCAAGAACTGGCAAATTCATAGAGACAGAAACTAGAACTGAGGTTACCAGGAACTGGGGAAAGAAGCGAGTGGGAAATTTAGTGGGCTCCAAGTTGGTTTGGGATGATGAAAAAGTTCTGAAAATGAATAGTGGTGATAGTAGCACAGCATTGCAAATGTACTTAATTCCACTTAATTGTATACTTTAAATTGGTTGGAAAAGGTAAACTGTACTATGTATATTTTGCCACAATAAATATTATATGTAATGAAAACAACAAGCAAATGAAAAGAGCAAGCAGGGAATCCTTGTGACAGAAAGTGCTGCTAAAAAGTCATGAACCTGGGGGAGGGGGGAAGGGGGGAGGAATAAGAACTAGAAAAAAGATGAAATTAAACTGGATTCTCATCTGCAGAATTGTATCATGTTTTCCACGGAGGAAAAGTAGTAATAGAACAGGCAGCTCTCTCTGTGGAGCAGGCCAGCGTCTTTCCCCTCTCCCTTCCCAGGTGCATTGCCTTGTCACTCTAAGATACTCCGGCCCATCTTTTGCTTCTGTAACCGGTTCTCAGAGTCCGTTTCTTCTACGGCTCACTTTTTCTACCTCTGTGACGTTCTAAATAAACTTTCTCTTATAGGTTGAAGAAAAAAGAAAAAAAATCGGTTAGCACTAAGTACTGCTATTTTCAGATGGGAGGTGACCATAGTTTGAACTGATTAAATAATATCTTGTCTATTTACAGTGCTTTTGTTAAAGTCAATGTATTCGTTAGACAATCATCCTTCCCCGTGAAGAGGAAAAACATGGATGGTCACTGATAAACAGCTAACTGCAGAGGAAGACAGTCTTTACCACAGAATCCAAGGGAACTGGGTTAAAGCACAAAGTGTAAAACTGTAGTTAATGGCCAGTAAAAAAATTAAAAAAAAAGAGGCAAAAAGGAGGAAATTAGAAAATCTGGCCCTGTGAGGTATGTCCAACACTTGAGATTCAGTGGTTTGGTGACGTGGGGAAGGTCTTTAGAACATTTAAATATACAGTATCTGGCATTAAAAAGTGATTGGTAAGCACACACCAGGGTCGCAGAAAAGGGCCTACTTTTGTTAAAAAATAATTCACTACAGAAAATACCTCTACTGAATTTTTGAAAGCAGCATTTCTTCAAGGGTAGTTGCTGTCTCCAGGGCGCTGGTTTGAAAGGCCAGTTCCTGGGCTTCACCTGAGACCTACTGAATCCGAAGGCTTGGGGTGGGGCCAGCAATCTGTGTTTTAATAAATCCTCCAGGTGATTCTAATGCTAAAGTTTGAGAACCAGGGCCTTAGGAAAGATCTGGAACTGGAATTGACTGGCCGAGAATGAAGACCTGAAGAAATAACTGTGGCAGAAAGCTTTTAGACAAACAATTAATTGTAAGAATAAGACAAAAGGTTTAGGATAGAGGCAACAAATTGTGGGAAATGACTAGGTGATTTATGGAGGGCAAAACTTGAAAAATAAAGTTATTTTAGTAAGTTCGTACAGCTCTATTTCAGCATCAATTCTCAATCTCTATTGATAAGGACATTCTTCTTCATAGCACAGGGAGGGCATCTTTCTCACTGGGGAATCCTTCCTGCATCTACTACATTTCAAGTGCCTCCTTTCAAAATAATCAATATGCAAAGCAGCGTGTTTTGGGGTGGCAGGTCCTGGACTCCTTCAGATACTAACCCCTTGTGATCATTTTCACTGGCTCCTTGAATTATGTCTAATTTTGATGCTCCTGGTAACAAGTGCATAAGAGCTAGGATACAGCCCATCAAGCCAGCATTTCTACCAATCTTCCTAAAGAAAGCTGGGTGTCAGGAACCATCTTTAGAGTCACGCCATAAAAAATAAAATTTAAAAAGCAGTTAAGTAGAGGTTTTCCATGTAGCTTGGAAAACCTACAAAAATGAAAACAAAGATATTCACTCTGGTGCCTGCTGATGGCTAAACTCTGAAGGTGACCTATCAGCTGCCTATCCAAAATTCTATGATTATGAAATTTATTCCTAATGAGAAGGATAATGCAAAAAAACACTCAAATTAGACATTTTATTAAGGTGTGGAGGATTACTGAGCCAGTGAAATTGAGAAGAAAGGGAACATAGTTTCCAAAACTTTTGACTGGAAAGGACATCATTGTTTAATGTCATGAAAATATGCATTGACAGGATTTCAAGGAAATAAGAAAGCCTGAATGAAAAGGATTAGCTGGTGAGCCAAATGGGAAATGTAATGCACTTCTTTCTCCATCCTATTTTATTTTAGTTTGACATTCCTGGAATCTATGTTTGTGGAAGAACTAGGAGTTTTACATGCAGCAGCAATATTTTTTATGTCCCCAGGACTGATGGCAGAAGCCAATACTTTAGCTCCATGCCCCACTAAAAGTGCAAATGTTTGTGACTAGTTCTGTTCAATTCACTAGTGATAATAATAAAAACAACAACAGTAATAATGACATCATGATGCTAGGCTAAGTTGCAGTAACAACAACAAAAAAAACAGCACCTAAATCATAGTGCCTTAGCACAATCAACTTTTATTTCATGTTTACACAAAGCTCCCTATAGTCCAGAGCCTCCAGGGAAGTTCTTTGAAGTTCTCAGGACTCCTTGCATATTACAGCTATATCACCAAGGTTGCTGATGCAGAGGTAGAAGAATATGCAGGAAATACACGGATTTTAACTGTCATGGCCCATAAGCGCCATGCCAGCCAGAGCCAGTCACATGACTCCAACCTAACTACAAGGTAGTCTGGGAAGTATAGAAGAACACAGAATACTTAGTGAGCCTTTCCCACAATCAGTGATGATTTATTGATCAATGCTATCTATATTCCCAGCACTGTGCTAGCTGAATTTACATGCATTATCTCAGATCCTCAAAACAACCTTTCAAGATTTGTATTACTAATTTCACTTTGCAAGTGAGTAAACCAGGGCTCATCCCAAAATGAACCAACTTACATGTATTATTTCAGATTCTCACAGAAATGTTTAAAGGTATGTATTATTAACTACATCAACAATTGAGACTTATAAACACAAACAAATTTCCCAAAAGATAAACAGCAAAAGTAGGATTTGAACTCTGAATGGGCCCATCTTCTTGCTTCTCCACATGCTGTGTGCCAAGTATAATGTTGTGCTCTGGGAATATCAGAAACAAACAGAAAAGGAAAAGAGGTAAGTCCACTTCTATGACCACGACAGCAGATAATGCAACCAAAGCATGGTGCCTCAATGGGATAGTCATACCTGGACCAAAGATATAAAGAACAGTATTTCCAAAGGCAAAAAGCCCAGCCCGGTGGTGCGGCTCATATTTGAGCGTTGAAGCGTGAACCAGGAGGCCACCATTCAGTTCCTGGTCAGGGCACACGCCCAAGCTTCAGGCTCCGTCCCCAGGAGGAGGCATGTAGGAGGCAGCCTACCAATGATTCTTTTGCATCATTGATGCTTCTTTCTCAATCTTCCTCTCTGAAATCAATAAAAATAGATGTTAAAGATAAATAAAAGCCCAAACACTTGGTCAGAGTCAGGTTTTCTGTGAAGCTAATAGCATTTAAGGTTCAGAATCTCACTTTCATAAGCACCTTCCAAGGCTCTGGGAGGGATGCCAGCAGTGTACTCAGAGAATATCATGTTTCTATAAAATATGGAAAAGTGAGATCTTATAAAAGCAGTTAGTTAAGACCACTGTCTCTTTCTACTCGTATATCCTGTCACTTGACTTTCATGTTGATGGTGGTAACCTGCCTATAGGCATGTTTAAGATTTGGTAAAGGAAAGAGTGAATACAATATATATTTACCTCTGTTTGAATGAGGTATAGTCATGTGATTCACAATCATTTCCACATATAAATAAGTTATCACTAGCCATCCTAGTATAAGGACGGACTTTCAGGAATATTCCCAACACCTAGCCGATACCTAGTGTGCAGAACTGGAGGCTGTGCTGTGACATGAGCATATCCTATGATACCTAGTGACAGAAGAGGGTGAAGGAAGAAACATAGAAAGTCAGAAGCAAATCTTTGGAAAATTCTCCCAATCATCACACTTGTAAAATTGTAAAAGTGCAGTTCTCATAAATATATAGTCAAAGTAGAAGTTCTCTTTCTGTCAGGAATATTCTCAGTAATGCAGTATATGCAATTACAAACACCATATTTTTTTGCTTTTGGTGGCAATTATATGCAATAAAATTTATTACAATTTCTGTGTTTATAGGAATACTACAGAAAGTACACAGCAGATGAAACTTTTAGAGGTTTCCAAAATTTAACGCCAATCTATACTTTTCATGATTAATTTTTGTGGAAATAAAACAAACTTTGTAAACTATAGATAATAAACAATGCTAGTGGAAAATTTTATTTTATTCTATTTTCTCTACAGAGAGTGATATAAAAATTTTAAATTGTTGGTATATGAAGAGGCAATCAAATAAATATATCCAAAAATATTGGGAAAGAGGCAGTTAAATTTCAGATATTTAATTCAATTGTTTTAATTTGTGGTACTTGTCAGCTCTTAAATTTATTTTTTGGGGTAATTTCTTTTTGTGAACATAATTGCCTACTTTGTGTTCTTTTGTTTACTGGTTTGTTTTTGCTTTCTTAATCCTCACCCAAGGATATTTTTATTTTCCATTCATTTTTAGAAAGAGTGGAAGGGAGGAAAAGAGGGAGGGAGGGAAGGAGAGAAAGAGAGAGAGAGAGAGAGAGAGAGAGAGAGAGAGAGAGAGAGAGAGAGAAACATCAATTGGTTGTGTTCTGCACACATCCTGAATGGGGCTAGGGATCGAACCTGCAACCCAGGTATGTGCCCTTGACTGGGAATCAAACCTGAAACCCTTTGGTCACAGGCTGATGCTCTAACCACTGAGGAACCCAGCCAGAGCCTACTTTATAGCTTTGTGTGTGTGTGTGTGTGTGTGTGTATTTTTATTGATTTCAAAGAGGAAGAAAGAGCACTAGAAACATCAATGATGAAAGAGAATTACTGATCCACTGCCTCCTGCACACCCCCTAATGGGGATTGAGCCCGCAACCTGGACATGTGGAGCCCTCAGGAATGGGATTAGTGCCCTTATGAAAGAGACCTCAAAGAGCTCCCCTGCCCCATCCAACATGTGAGGACACAATCAATGACAAAACAGCCATCTATGAACAAGGAAGCAGACCCTCTGTTAGTGCCTTGATCTTAGACTTGCCAGCCTCCAGAATTGTGAGAAATAAATTTATGTTGTTTTTAAGCCACCCAGACTATGGTATTCTATTATAGCAATCCAAATGGACTAAGACAGACCTGAAAACCTGGATGCATCCTTGCACAGGTATACATCAGTAGGTAAAACACCCGTCTTATTTTGACCCAATAGAACTTCTGCTGATGTAACTTTTGAAAACCATGAAAAAATAAAATAATAAAGGGTCAAGATGACAATAATGTGGTTAGTTCACATGCCAACCATTTCAAAGCAAAATAAGTTTTTGATGTTTTAAATTATTCATTCCAGGAGATAAGTAATTAATCTGGAAAGATACGTGCATTTGAAATTCCACTGCCAAGATAAAGAACAAAGTCTCTAGACTGTTACCAGTTATATATAGTTATGCAGTAATATTTATCAATCATTGATACTATTCAACTTTAAAGGATGTCTACGGCTAAATTAGGCCAGGGAATAAAAGTCCTTGGATAAAAGTGGCCTTCATAGAACTAAGAAAGACATCCTTCTGATCCGCTCTACACGAAGTGAAACAATTGAAACTCTCTAGGGAGAATTAGTTTCTATCTGGCACAAAGTAAAGTCACCTTCTTGTTAGTGGATATAGGATACCTTTAGTGATCAAGATATGCAAAGAAATTGAATAGTTCCCTGAAAAAAAAAGGGGGGAGGGAGTAACTTAATGCTAATGATTAGAAGCTTAATAAATAATGTTAACGCTTATGCTTAGTAAATATCTGATTGATTTTTCTTTTAAAAGGATTTGCTATAACCAATCAACACTTGCAAAAGTTCCTCTGGGAAAGCAGAAATATTATTTCTCATGTTGAATATTTTTAATAGCAGGAAGAGAAAAATGAGACTAAAATAAGACATCTTTATCACCTTTTATCAGAATATCTCAAAACATGATATAGAAATTAACTTGGTAACTCTTAAATTCTAGCTAATTCTGAAATAATACTGCTGTTGATTAGCTGGACAATCTGTAACCTAGAGCGATAAACAAATGCAAAAATAAAGGTGGGGAGAAAGAAATAGAAGATAGAATCCTGAACACAAATTTGTGGACAAATCCATTCCAGTAAATTTCTTCTTAAGATAAATGATTCTGTTTCTTCTGAAGAAAACACTAAAGCCCTGTTTTCAATAAACTAATATAGCCCCAAAGACAATTTAATGGTCAATCTGAGAGTTATTGAGTGGATCTAATTATATTCCCATGGTTCTAAATATATTGTGAACTACAGATAATTTTGAAGAATTTGATTCACAGCAAATGTACAGAACAACAAATCAATGGAAAATGTGTTTCTGGTAGAAAATCTCTACTGTGTAAAAATAATCTTGTTCACATTGTATCTCCTCCAAATTCCATTTCACTCAAATTCTGGGAAATCTAAAAAATAAAAAATTCTAAAACTAGATGGATAAAATCCAAGAATCTTTTTTTTTTTAATCTGGAGGAGATTTCAGAGATCATCCAATCATCTTTTTTATCTTTCTTGTTCTACAAACAAGTTTAAGTGACTTGTCTGAAATAGTCATTTAGCTAGAGGCAGAGCTAGAACCAGAAAACAAATCGCCATTCCTATTACCACGGGAGTATCACATATCACACTACCTCTGCCCTGTACTCATCTCTTGAAAATAATAATAATAATAATAACAACAACAACAACAAGAATAACAATAATAATCCTAATATATAAAAACCCTGGGACTGTCACGACCAGAGGCTTGACCAGCTGGAAGTCAGTCCTGCAGTCAGTGCTGGGTTGTCATGGAGACTCAGCACTGACTGCTATAGCATCAGGCATGGTGACCCAGCACTGACTGCTGAGGGAGCAGTGAATCAGGCCCAAGAGAGGCCTGAAGAAACAAGCAGGATCTGATCCATAGCCTCTGTGGCAACTGTTGATCAGCACTTGCCTCTCTTTTTCTCTCCAGGCCTGGCCAGCAGCCACACCTCCATTTCTCTCCAGGCCTCAACATGAACTACGGATCAACCCCGCCTTTCTGATCAGGACCTGTTGATAGGCCCAGAGACGCTGACTGTCAACCGACCAATGAGAACCAAATCTGGGTGAAGTGTGAGGAGCCAATGGCTGCTTAGGAGGTAGAGCTTTTGACACTGACTGGCATAGAAACCAACCAATCAGAACCAAATTGGCTGGCAGAGGTGGGCAGTTGGGGGTGAGATCAGGCCTGCAGAGGAGGACAGTTGAGGGCAACCAGGCTTGCAGGGGAGTGCAGTTGGGGGTGACCAGGCTGGCAGGGGATGGCAGTTGGGGGCCATCAGGCTAGCAGGGGAGGGCAGTTGGGGGCAAGATCAGGCTGGTAGGGGAGGGCAATTGGGGGTGAGATCAATCCAGGAGGGGAGAGTATTGGGACGATCAGACCAGTAGGGGAACAGTTAGGTGTTAATCAGGCCAGCAAGGGAGTGGTTAGGGGGTGATCAGGCTGGCAGGCGGAAGTGGTTAGGAGCCAGCAGTTCCAGATTGTGAGAGAGATGTCCAACTGCTGGTTTAGGCTCAATCCCTGTGACCTAAAGGGGTCCCAGATTGGAGAGAGTGCAGGCTGGGCTGCGGGATATGCCCCCTCAGTGCATGAATTTCATGCACCAGACCTCTAGTAATAATAATAATAAAAGATAAAAGAAAAAAACTCTTATAGTGGATAATCACATTGAAAAAGTCCTAGGTTACATGAGCATAATTCCTAAGAGTCTAAATTGTTTTTTAATTCAAATGATACTCATTATCCCAAGAGATAGACAATAGGAATGCTATTTGGCTTTTAAGGTTAGGGATGGTGTTTGCACAGTGGTGAGAGAGAACGCTAAATGAGGGGGAAACTACACAGAACAATATACTCAGCAACCCTATTTGAGCCATATGCTGGATGCAGAGGAAAAGGAAATGAAAAGCTTTGAAATGCAGCTGTCCCACCCCCTGCTATTTCCACTCAAATCCAATTATTTTTCCACCAGGATCCAACACATGTGCAGTGACACATGGAAACAGGGTGAGCTCATGAACCCAGGGGAATAGATAGTCCAGCATTCCCAGTGCAGCACCCTGGAAGTACATGGCCACTCCCAACTTCCACTCCTAGGGATGGTAAATGTGACGGAAAAACCATTTCACAGCTGAAAAGGCAAGCCAAAAAATAACTCAAACACCTGCCATTTATTAATGATGCCAACAGACAGGATCGTTACTCCATCTTCTCTTCATGTTTGTATGTTTCTGATACTGTTGTGTTAACTTTTTAAATTCATTATGATGAGAACCACATTATTGGCAAGACAGGCTCAGTAGATGACCTTAAGTGAGGTAGTTAGCTGCATGGTTTCAGTAATTTGGTTTTGTGACATATTCTTTTTCTCCTAGGTATGAGACTCTGGTTTGAATTAAAGTGTGCAGCATGCCCTGAACTGTGAGGGTAACTGAAAGGACTTGTTTTCAGCTGGTGGCCAAAAGTCTTCCTTGTTGTTCATAGTATATAGTTTATTCATTTAATTACTTACTCATTTGATGAGCATTTATTGACATTCCCCACACACACCTCATGCCAAACACTGTGTAGGTATAAAACATGACCTAGTTTCATGCCCTGTTTCTGCCAAGTATTTACCTTACAGTGGAGCATGATAGTTAACCCCTCTGAGCCTCTGTTTCCTCTTAGGTTTATTATAATAACTGAATGAAATAAAATAGGTGAAATAATAAATAGTGGTTTTTAAAAGACAGCCTCTGCCCTTGAGCAGCTCAATCTGAAAATATGACAAGTACATAAAAAATTAAAATATAATCTGATATTTGCTACAACAGATAGGGTATGAACCAAATAACATAAGAGTATAGAGAAAGGGGGTAGCTAAATCTGTCTGGAGTGGAATGGGGGGGAGGGTCATCAGTAAAGCATCAAAGAGCAGGTGACGTTGAAGTATGAATGGAGGGGCAGGAAGAGACATTCAGAAAAGCTAAGGCTGAACCCACAGTTCCCTGGAAAGTACGAGACCTCTCCCAGTACCAGCAGAAAATTCGCCCCTTCAGGCAGGCTATGTTCTCAATCTTGGAAGCTGGAAGTTGCTCAGAGTTCGGCCATTTCCAGCTTTACTCCACACTGTCTGGTCCTGCAGCTATTTCTTCCCACTCCTAAAATACACACCGAGGGGCCTGACCCCCCTGAGGTAGCAGATGAATCATAGGAGGAGACAGGGGGAACTATTGAATAAACGTGGAGGTAAACAAAATAATGCTCAGGGTACCTGGAACTTAGAATGCATTCTAATAGTAGAAAACACTTTTAGTCACCAAAATATTGGAGTGGCTGTTGCTTCTAACATATAAGGATAGCAATCTATAGTCACACGCAGTAAGTTTATCACTAATGAAGTAGCGAGCTAGTATGAAGATGGCAATTGAAAGCACCAGTGCCATCTCCCCACTCCGCGGGCAGACATTATTAATCAACCTTGGCAGGCTTCCCATTGAGCCTGGATTCCACCTCAGAATCTTGGCCCTTACTTGGCCCTTACTGTCCTGCCTGAACTGGTAACTCTGTAGAGAGTATGCTAAAAAAAATTTTTTTCTATGAAGAACATGCTATTGTGCCTACAGAAAGGTCAGGATTGCAGACTCATTGCTGTTATTAAGACTCCCATGCAGCTACTCACTGGTGAGTTCGCCAGCACCCACTTGGACATGTACTCTTGCTTCTTTCGCAGCGGTTCCCTATGAGACTTGCAACCAGGGGGCAGCAGTCAGACGGCAGTGGGCAGTGGCAGTCAATCCCAGGCTTACCCCTATCCTGTCTCCAGGAACCTGAGTCCAGACCTCTTTCTTTTTCTCTACCTAAATAAACTCACTTTAGCTCTAAAATAAAATAAAATAAAATAAAATAAAATAAAATAGTAAAATTAAATTAAATAAATAAAAAGAATCATCTGCACAAACCTAAAGTTCCACTAGGCTAGATATTTACTATAAAACGGGGCTGAGACACTGAGTTGGATATTGAGGATTGGCTTACTCAATACTCATACCAACTCCCTTCTAGAATGCAGAAGCTGGAAAGCTAAGAAACATTACCGGATCCCTTTAAATGTAGGGTTTCTTTCAGATTTTTATTCAGAAAGATCCTCATGGAGAGCAGGCACGGTTCTGTGTCCATTTTCCTGGCAAGGTTTGTGATGGACTCAGCCTTGTCCCAGGGTCAGCAGCATGGCAGGGACCTCCTGATCCGGGACTCGCTGGCCCTGGTGGAGAAGGCTTTCTGCATTTCACTCTCATGCCCAGTACTGTAATCAAGAGTCGCTTCTAGAAGCTCAACCTGGCATCTGCTTCAACCGTTCCCTCCTCCACAATGATTTCACAAAGTTCTTAATAGCAAAATATCTTTCTGCTTAAACAGGCAAGACTCCGTTGCCTACAACTGAACTTCGACTGCTAAAGGAATGAAAACAACTTACCTTAAACCACAGTTGCTGGAACAGAAACAGTTAGTAAAAATAGTTTTATCACCATGAATGTTTTAAAGTTCATATTCTTGTAGCTTTAGCTATTAGCTCTGTGAAAATGAACTCAAAATCTGTATTTTTACCTCTAACTTCTGACCCTTTCTGCTTCTCTTATCTCAAATTGCTTCCTGAACTTCTACACTTGGATTTCCTGCCAGCACCAGGAAGTCATATAGCAATAGGTTTGTTTTTCATCTTCTCTTTCATTAACCTGGTCACTTGAACTCAAAATTTCAGCATAATTTCACTTTCCTCTTTCTACCTTACCAAGTCCTGACAGTTCTTTTCCGTAATCTCTCTTTTCCATTGACACTATCATCAGACTACTTCAGACCTTTTCCAGTTCATGCTTGCATTATTATATTATTCTCCTGTCTGGTTTTCCTGTTTTCAGTATCTCCCAACACCCCCCCCCCCCACTTACCCCTCAAATTTACCCTATGGAAATCCAGTTAATATTCCTAAAAATCATTCTCATCTTGATACTTCCTGCTTAACATTTCCAGACTTTCAATACTTTGAATATAAAATTTACCAACTCAATACTCAAGGCTTGTCAATCTGACTGCCAACTATCTGTCCAAGATTATTTTCCACTGCTTCATTTCTTGTATCAACACTACAGCCAACTATAGCCAAATCAACACACTATTTTTGAAGAACCAAGTCTTGTACACATTTCCCTCTCTTGAAGTGCCCTTATTCTCTTCTCTGCATTTTATGTAATGTTGAATGGAAAATCATAATTCTTCTCCATCCAAAGAAAAAAGGGGGGAGGAAGCAGACTCCAGAAGCTATCTGAATAACAAAAGAATTTACTAAATTAGGAAAGTAGCATTTTAGATTATTTTGATTATATTAGTGAACTATAAGAAACATTTTTGGATTCTGAGAGAGCTGCAGCCTAGTGTTTGTCTTCTGGCTCTCCAGGTAGAAAATACTGTTCAAATGGGCAAAAGTCATCAAATTATCCATACTGGATAAGAAATAGTATCACTGCCTTATATAAATAACTTTTTGGGTGAATATAATTGTCAATAAGGCCAGACCAGAACTTGGTTAAACTTGATCCAAGTGAGACATTGAGGCAGAAGACTGGCAAGCCGAAAGCCTCCATCTTCACCACATATTTTCTCCATTTTAGGGCCTGCATCAAGAATCCATTATTCACTGAAACCGGTTTGGCTCAGTGGATAGAGTGTTGGCCTGTGGACTGAGGGGTCCCAGATTTGATTCTGGTCAAGGGCGTGTACCTTGGTTGCAGGCACATCCCCACTAGGGGATGTGCAGAAGGCAGCTGATCGATGTTTCTAGCTTTTTGTCCCTCTCCCTTCCTCTCTGTAAAAAAAAAAAAAAAAAAAAAAAATCAATAAAATATATATTTTTTAAATCCATTATTCATTTTATCTTTCTCACCAGATGGTTTCAACACTACTTGTAGAACAATAAAGCGCTTTTCTTTTCCTCCATCCTCTGCTCTTTTCTGCAGTATGCTTGTACACATAGGTAAACTGATTCTTTTAGTCTCTTGACCCACATCACCTCTACTCTAGCCACCCACCCACCCCCAACCCCTGCCACTGCACTTTCCCAATGGGGCTCTGGCATAGTAAACCAAGTGATGCATCTGAATTCACACTTGTCAATTATGCTTCTAGGCTCCTTTTGTGCACCTTGTTTGCTATCTATATTCCCATTACACAAAGGATGAATGTCTAAAGCTTCAAGTGTTATATCTGATCTCCTGCTGTCACTTGTCCAAATCTGAATTGATCCCACAATCTTCCTGTGACAACCAACTCTTTCCCAGAGGGCTAGATGTTTCTCTTCATCCCCTCCATATTGAATTCAAAGAACTCTAGACCAGGCAAATGGCATTCTTCTCTATTCCAGTAAGATGTATCCCATCCCTAGACAAAAGTCTATTTTCCTATCATTTGCATCCATGACTTAAATCCCATTCTCAGATCCCATCTTGGTCATCAGTTCTTATCTTTTAAATCCTTATTGCCCAAATATGCTTTCAAATCTATTCCTTTTCCAGAAAATGGGCTCAACAAATGATTTTAGACTTTCCATCCCAATTATTTTACTGCAAAGAGACAAGCAATAGGCCACATCAAATCTGCATATAACCAGAAACAGGGAATCACAACTTCCATTTTTACTTCAAAAGGTTAATTTTCACCCAATACCAAGGCCCTCTTTGATGAATGATGATTGTGTTAATGAAAAAAACCATTGAAACCTGTGTAGAATTTTGTGAGTTTATTTGAGCCAAAACTGTCGACATATGTCAGGAAGCAGAACCTAAATGAATTGAGATAATGTTTCAGAGTGGAGGGTTACATCTATATTTATGCATTTGCAATCATAGGTGAGTTACATGAAATTCATTGGTGACAGATTAAGGAGGTGGGATAAAGCAAGGCGAGGAAACTTCTGGGATAGGGTAAAAAGTTAAATGATGGACATGTGTTGCTTTTTTTCTTACAGAGATGGATACTAATTAACACTTGACAATTAACTTGATAACAATAACAAGACGGAATGTCCCGGGTGTACCCTCAGGGGTCCTGGGTAAAAAAGGAAGTTACAATTTACCAGACTTCTGGCAGATATGTTATGTTAGAAGGAGGAAGGCTAAAGAAAGGCAGGTGGCTCACCAAAGAAGCTGATCTTTGTCAGGGAAAATACTGGCCTAGGATATGACTACCCACTATAACCTGTTTGTAGTTAAATATTTACTTTTCAAACCATCTTTTGTGGTTATTTTCCGTCTCTGAGTTTGCAAGATTGCCACGCAGGGCTCCTTTCGTCCACACATCCCCCTTCTGGTCATAAATAAATCCAAAGGATGCATTGATGACCAACCTTTTGGTTAAATAACGGAGTCCCACGGTGCTAGGAAGGCTCATTCCTAGGCTGTCTCAGTGTCACAGCATGTCTTGCTGGACAGGTGGACCACTGGGGATGTGGGCAAGACCATAACCTTGGATGGCATTTAAGGTCGAATTATATATATTTTTAAAAGGCAGGTAAATGGGAGGCAGTCAGATCCTATAGGTCCTTATTTAAAAATATTCTGGATCATTTCTAATTTTTGAGCCACGTCTTTTTACTGTTTGTCTTACATTTTGCTTTTCTGCACTTAATATAACACTTACATATCATGGACAAAAGTAACAATACTAAACCAATAACAGTGATCAGGAACAGAAAATTTCTAATACTAGGCCAGGAAAAATCTAAGGGGAACAAGCATCCCAGCCAACCAAAAAACCCTTTACATGTATTGTCATAATTTTTTATTAAGCTGATTATATGTTTTCCTCCTTCATCCACTGTCATTTGTACTTTATGATATGTTTGGCCAGATGAATTAAGACTCTTTACTATTTCATTATCTAGAAGCTCTAACTTTTCTTCCAGCCAATTAGTTTCCATAGGAATGACTTCATGGGGGGGGGGGGGGGGGGGGGGGGGGGGGGATTAAGTTCAATTTCCCAATACAATGGTTTTTCAGTATCAATATTATCATAGGTTTTATGAACCTCAGGCAAAGTTATTCTGCCTATAATTTCAGTATTATACCATTTTCCAGTATTATTGAAAGTAAACTTGGTATCATTACAGTAAAAATTGCTTAGTATATCAGAAGAGTTTTTTAATCCTTCCCAGCAAAAACACCCCTTTCCCATATACCATGTATTGTTATTCATGGGGGTAGATACAATAGGCCAGGACTGGGTGAATTCAATATTCTATATGGATTGGGGACATAACTATTCACCTTTTCCGACTTTCACAATGAGACAGTGAGATGGGTTCCCATTTTTTATTATTTTTAAATATGGCCCATCTACTTCCCATTGGAAGTATTCTAGTATTATTTAGGATGGTCCCTATGTCGGCCAGTTGAACTATTGGGAACTTAAGCCTAGGATTTAACTGAGACACTTGGGCTTTTAAGACACAACGTCGTAAATCGAATTTCCCATCCAAAATTTTCCAAATTCCTGGAGAACCATGTGAGTCCCATAAGTGTCTGGCCTTGGCTTCTGCAGCCATTATAGTTTGCCATTGTTTCACAGCCACTTCAGATGCCATTTGCATTAGCATAGACAACAGGCCCTGTTGAGTGAGGGTACCGGCATGTTCCCGTTGTTGGGTTTGTGCACGAGTTTTTAGTCTGTTGAGTCTGTCCTATCCATGAAACTAAGGCTTTATTGTCTTTCCATGCTGCTTCCTACCCTTTTCCTTCTTTCTGAAACAGCATTCTCTCTATATGACCTATTTGAGATAAAAATCTTTTTCTAATGAATGACGTTCTTCATTAGCTGCAAGTTCAGCTTGTCCCAGAATACCAAGGCCAGCCCCTACTCCTCCAAGTATTCTCCTTTTTCTTCTTTTAGGGGGCCAGCAGGAATGTTGTTGTCATTGGGTAGCTATGACTTGGGAGCAGGGTCAGCTACTTAGGGTAGACTGAATGGACCCAAAAATGTTGAGTTTCCCATGCTATAGTTAAATAGGTGGAAGTGACCCCCAAATGAGCTAAAGTTTGTGTATTCCATAGGGCTTTCCCACAAGCGTCCAGAACACAAAGATGGTGGGGTAGTTACAAACATATCTACCCACCAAGTAATGCCAATAATTTCTGAAATGGGGACCCACTGATTTCTTTCTTGCTTAACAGGCATCCAGCCACAAGAACATGGCTGGTGAGTCTAAGGACAAGATATGCTATGACAGATACGACAGGCTGCTGCAAGCCTTTTGCCATCATATCCAGGTGTTTTCCTTAGCTTTTCATCATCCATCTATATAGCTATACAGTATTCATCCAGGTTAGAACCATATATAATTCTACCAGTGGAATTATCAGGGAGGTGTTCTTGGAGGTATTTGCTTAAGGTGGGTCCTTTATAGTAGATATAGCCAGAAAAAAAATGTACCAAAGTTTATATTGATAGTAGGAGAAGACCAATGTGTGGCCAATAAAGCATTAATTTCACTATCATATCTGATAATCAGAACATCATTATATAGTAGGTAGGAAAGGTTAGCGCAGGTATCCAAGTTAAATTTTTCATGTTTAATAAAGGAGGAGGTCTGGGGAGGCAGATATTGTTTCCATTAGGGAACCATAAGGATAATAGTAATATGAAAATCATTTTATGTATATATATTCAATCAATAACAATTAGATGATATAAAACAAGGTTCAAGCAATATCAGTTTGTGAGCATACAGGCCTTGATGTCATCTTGGGACAGCTGTCTGCCTCTGTGGTCAGCAACTTCTCATCCTTGAAAGGTCTCAGCTGTTTCTCATCCTTGAAAAGTCTTTGATCTCCACTGCAGACGGAGATGGGTGTCAGAGATGAGAGTAGATGTCCATTCACAGTCAGGTGCCTTTTTTAAATGAGAAATGTGAATCCATGAGCTAATTCCTTTAAGTTTGGCAGCACATGGGTTAGTTAGTAATACCTGGTAAGGTCCCCTCCAACGAGGTTGGAGAGGGTCTTTATTCGGTGTCTTTTCCAAGACACCAAATCTCCTGGTTGTAAGCTGTGATCTTTGAAATCTTTGTCTCCCGGGAGCACACTGTGAAATGAATCTGTTACCAATTTATCAATTTCTTTAAGTTTGTTAATAAGCCCTTGACAATAATGTAAAATGTCCTCTTTTAGTAAATTTGGTTCATATTCCCGTTCATCCAGATGCATAGGGCGACCAGTAACTATTTCATAAGGAGAAAGTGTATGTTTACCAAAAGGAGTAGATCTCAGGTTGAGGAGTACTATAGGGAGAGCTTTTGTCCAGGGGAGATTAAAAGCTTCTGAAATTTTGGCTAGTTGAGTTTTTGATTGTACTGTTGGTACATTCCACCAGTCCAGAAGACTGGGGGTGATAGGCACAATGGAAATGCTGTAGTATAGGCCAAATGTTACAGATGGATTTTTATTATTTGCCCAGTGAAATGAATCCCTCGGTCACTATGTAACTTAAAGGGAATTCCCCAATTAGGAATTATTTTTTCTAGTAACACTTTACCAACTGTTAAGGCTGTTGCTCTCCTGCAAGGGAATGCCTCAACCCAATGAGAAAACATAAAAATCATGACTAATATATATTTTTAACCTTGGAATGATGGCATTTGGATAAAATACAATTGCCATATTTCAGATGGGCCCCAAGGAAGTGGGAAATGTCCTTGGGATCCATGGAGTGGTTTTCCTGGGTTATATTTTAGACAGATAGAACATTTGCTGTACACTTTATGAGCTACTGAGGAAGAAGGTTTCCAGTAATATTGTTTACTCCATGAAATCATCTTTTCAGGACCCCAGTGTGTTAGCTATGTACATGCTGAAGTACAGGGAGTTGGGCCCCTACAGGTAAAATAGGTTTCTGATTGGGTCCAAGCCATATCTGTCTGTCTAGGTCAAAAATTCTCCCTTTTTGTTGCCATATTCTCTTTTCGTCTTCCGTGGCTGTGTGTTAAAACTGTAAAAGATAATCTTTTATTGATTTAATAGGAAATAAAGGACATTCTCGGGTCTGGATAACTTGACTGTTCGATGCTGCCTGCTTAGCTGCAGCATCAGCAGCATGATTTCCTTTCGCTTCCATGGTGGTGGCTTTAGAGTGCCCTGGGATTTTTATAATTGCCCATTGTTTTGGTTACTGTATGGCATCTAAAAATTCTGCAACCAGTTTTTCGTTTTTTATGGGCTGCCCAGAGGAAGTTAAGAAGCCTCGCTCCTTCCATAACATTCCAAAGTCATGAGCTACACCAAATGCCTAGTGACTATCAGTGTAGAGATTGGCTGCCTGACTTTTGGCCAATTGACAAGCCCGAGTCAGAGCAATGAGTTCAGCTTGCTGGACAGATCTGATTCCTGGCAGATAAGAACTTTCAATTATATCCACCATGGAAGTTATAGCATATCCAGCTTGGAAATGTCCTTGTTCATCCTTTAGATAGGATCCATCTGTGAACCAAATTAAGTCAGCATTATCAATAGGAGTTTCTTGTAAATCGTTTCTGGGAGCAAGAAGGTGGTCAGTAAGTAAAACACAATTGTGGGTGTCTCCATCCTGTAAAGAGGGTAATAACGTGGCAGGGTTAAGGCGATTACACCGAGTTAAAGTAATATTAGGTGCAGAGAGCAGGAGTACTTCATAAGAAGCCAGTCGACTGACAGAGAAGTATTGAGTGTGATGAGAGTTCAACAAGGATTCAACGAAATGAGGAACATATATGGTTAAAGGGGAGTCCATGACTATCCCTTCTGTCTTAGGTGCAGAAAGCAAGAGTACTTCATAAGAAGCCAGTCGACTGACAGAGAAGTATTGAGTGTGATGAGAGTTCAACAAGGATTCAACAGAATGAGGAACATATATAGTTAAAGGGGAGCCCATGACTATCCCTTCTGTCTGTTTACATAACAAGGCTATAGCTGAGATGGCCCTCATGCAAGGAGGGAGCCCTTTTGCCACTGATCCAGTTGCTGACTATAATACCCTATAGGTCTATGATGGTCTCCGTGTTTCTGAGTTAGCACTCCTAAAGCATTACCCTTACTTTCATATGTGAAAAGGAAGAAGGGAAGTTTATAGTTTGGATGCCCCAGAGCAAGAGCTTTAGACAGTACCTTCTTTAGAGTCTCAACAGCTTGTTTCCCTTCAGGGTTCCACTGAATTGGATCTGGTGTATCTGACTTTAACATGGCACAGAAAGGCTGGGCTATCAATGAAAAGCTTGGAACCCAATTTCTACAATATCCAGTCAAGCCCAGGAATCCTTTGTTTTTGGAAGAGGGAAAGATAGGATTCCTCTAAGTCTTTCGGGGTTAAGCAGTAGCCTATCCTTTGATATGAGATGGCTAAGGTATTTTACTTGAGATAAGCAAAATTGAAGCTTATTCTTTGAGACCTCATGTCCCTTTATAGCTAACTGTTGCAGTAGGTAAATTGTGTCCTTTTGGGAGTCTAGTAATGTCTTAGAGCATACAAGTAAATCATCTACATACTGAATTAGAGTGGAATCTCTAGGAAATTTAACATCATTTAGATCAGCTTTTAATATCTGGGAGAAATAGGTGGGACTTTCTGTATATCCTTGGGGCATCACAGTCCAGGTAAATTGTCCATCTTTCCAAGTGAAAGCAAAGAGATATTGACTATCCTTTTCTACTGGAATGCTGAAAAAGGCACTACATAAATCTATTACTGAAAAATATTGGCAGTCCTCAGGAATAGTTGATAATAAAGTATGTGGATTTCGGGGAATAACTATCCTATTTATAGCTCTGAGATCCTGCACAAATCTCCACCCTCTCCCATTTGGTTTCTTTACTGGAAAGATAGGAGAATTACAGGGACTTGTGCATGGAATTATAAGTCCTCTTTTTAAGTAATCTTGTATAATGGGCTTAATTCCAGCTAGTGCATCAGGTCTTAGAGGATATTGGTGAATATTAGGTAAAGGTGAGGTATTATTAATAGTTATTTTAATAGGAGTGGCTGACTCAATCTTGCCAATATCTGTACTAGAAAGGGCCCAAAGCTGCATCGGAACTTTTTGCAACAAACGTTCAGTTTCAAGATTACTTTCCTCTGGTGAAAGTTCCTTTAAAATCATTATTTTCCCAATTGGTATCTGAATGTATCTAAATACATTTCACCTTTTCGGGAAAAAGATATATGAGCATCATGGGTTTCAAGAAAATCTCTCCCTATCATCTGAATTGGGGCTGATTCAACCAGAAAGAATATATGTTGCCCTGTAACATCCCCTAGTTGAAAGGGGACAGATTCTGACTCAAAAACAGTCATTAGTTGGTTAGATACCCCTACCATTTGTACAGAAGCTTTGCTCCGAGTGAGAGGGAAACTTAAATAGGTAGGGCTTTAGTAACTTCTCCTTTTATAATTTCAACTTCTTCTAAAGTATTAGTAAGGAGAAGGGGAAGTACCCTCTCATAGTCCTTGGAGCAGCCCTATGCTTGCCTCTGTCTGTTTTCTCTTTGCAAATCCCATTTCAGTTTTCTACAGTCTTTCTTATGGTGGCCTGGCTTTTTGCAGTAAAAACACACTCCTTTCTCTCCTTTTCTAAGAGACTTTGGAGTAGAACTGGCTTCATTGCTTAATTGTTGAAGCTGTAAGTTCATAATTTGGGTAGCTTTATCTTTTTCTCTCTTTTGGATAGTTTTAGATAGTTGATCAGCCAGAATAGCCAGTTCATCAGCATGGGTAGTCTGCCAGTTTAATTTATGTTGTTTGACCAGAGTTACAAGTTCTTTACCTAGTCCTTCCAAAAATGCTGAACTCAGTAAGGGATCACTTTTATGATCCTTGAAACTGTCTGGCGACAGACCTGAATATCGTTTGAGGGTCTTTTCAAAACGTTCAAAGAAACCTAGCACTGGCTCATCAGGCTTTCTTTCACATTGCGGGATCTTGGTCCAGTCCATTCTCCAAGGAAAAAATTTGGATATGGCTTGATAAAGCCGGTGGGCCAATTCCCTGCGTTTTTCTCTGTCTGTCTCTTTCTGTTTTAAAAAATCATCTACAGGAGCAAGCCAGCGAACCTTATTTAGCCATTCTGTTGCCTTGCTTTCAGAAACCAGTAGGTGTATTAATTGGAACAGGTCAGAATAGCCAGGATCATATGTTCTAACAGTTAAATCAAATTCCTTTGCAAACCCATCGGGATCCTGCAGAGGATCAGGAAAATCTTTAGCAACATTTCTTAATTCCATTCTAGTCCAAGGAACCTACCTATACAATTGCTGGATCCCCTCTACCCGAGACAGGCTTTTCCTAGACTGGAGCTGTTACAATTCTTAAATTATCTTTCTCTGAGTTTGTATTCTCATTTTTCCCTAGGTCAGCAGGGAATGGTAGTTGAGGAGATTCAGGAGAAGGAAGAAGAGAGGTGGAGGGCAAGTCCACACAAGGAAGCTCAGAGAGCAAAGGGTCTAGTGGAGGAGCAGTGAGAGGGGGAGGAATGGGGTATTGGCACTTACTTTCTTCAGTAGCCTTCTTTAGTTCAGAGACAGTCTCCAAAATTTTCTTATTAACTTCTTGTAGGGAAGATATTTTATCCAATCCTCTCCTAGAAACTTCTAATTTCCAATCAAGATAAGCTTCCCATTCTTTTAATTTAATTTTAGAGCCGGCTTTTTCTAATTGAGCGTGCAGAAAAATCAATTTGGGGGTGTCAAAAGTTCCCCACTTTGGCCATTTCAAGTTGGTATCATTTTTAGTTAAATTTTCCCATTTTTGTAGATACTTGCAAGTTGAAATTCCATATGAATTGTACATGTACCCTGCTGGAGTGTTTACAGGGGGCTGGGATTCTTGGGGTTTAGCAACCTCAGAGGTGCAATTTCCCATCTTTCAAAAATTTATTATTATTGAGTATCTGCAGAATCTGAGCAAAATTTCTAGGGGTGTTATGTAGTGGGTTGCAAAGTGTGTTGCTTATGGGTTGAGCTCCAAGAGGCTCTCACCCCTCATGTCTGAATTCAACCCTCTTACGTGCCTCGGCTTCTCTCCTGTCTGTCTAAAACAGCCGGAAGGGCTCGGGCCGCTGGCTTACCAGGCCTTATGGGTGCTCCCCCGGACGAGCCAGTCAGATAATTACAGTTGAGTTGGAATTTCCCTATGAGGCTCCTGCACTCGTGAGGGATGACCTCTGACACCTCCACAAAGGTTCTTAGTCGCCTAAGAACACCCGAATCGGGCAGGAGGGAGGATGTGCCCCTTTATCTTCGGAGCTGAGTTTAGCGAAGGTTTTTTTTCGCTCAGACTCTCAGAAAGCAATTCCAATTAAAGAGCCAAAATAAAAAAACAGCTGCCCGTTTTTGTTTTTTGTTTTTTCTCCTGTCTTGCCTTAACCTGGGTTCTATTAACCCTTAACCTCGAGGATTTTAAAATACAGCTCAAATAAAGTCAGAGACCGTCTACCAAAGCAAGGGAAGGTCCTGGATCCAAGAGAGAACTCGCCCAAATTCACCTGATACGGCAGGGATCTGGCGGGCTCAAGGGGCCCCTTGAGGATCCCAGCACCGAGTCCACGTCCAAATGGTGGTCCTGGGTGAGCTTCTTTGAAATCCTGCCGCGACTACGCCAAGTAAATGTTAACGAAAAAAACCATTGACACCTGTGAAGAATTTTGTGAGTTTATTTGAGCCAAAACTGTCGACATATGCCAGGAAGCAGAACCTCAATGAATTGAGATAATGCTTCAGAGTGGAGGGTTATATCTATATTTATGCATTTGCAATCGAAGGAAAGGGACCTAGGTGAGTTACATGAAATTCATGGTGACAGATTAAGGAGGTGGGATAAAGCAAGGCGAGGAAACTTCTGGGACAGGGTAAAAAGTTAAATGATGGACATGTGTTGCTTTTTTTCTTACAGAGATGGATACTAATTAACACTTGACAATTAACTTGATAACAATAACAAGACGGAATGTCCCAGTGCCAGTTGTTGTGCCCTCAGGGGTCCTGGGTAAAAAAGGAAGTTACAATTTACCAGACTTCTGGCAGATATGTTATGTTAGAAGGAGGAAGGCTAAAGAAAGGCAGGTGGCTCACCAAAGAATCTGATCTTTGTCAGGGAAAATACTGACCTAGGACATGACTACCCACTATAACCTGTTTGTAGTTAAATATTTACTTTTCAAACCATCTTTTGTGGTTATTTTCCGTCTCTGAGTCTGCAAGACCGCCACGCAGGGCTCCTTTCATCCACAACTGGAATCTGATTAATGAAATCTTCATTCTTTGTGCCCCCTTCCCATGACTGCTTTGGTGGACAAAATGATTAGCTAGTCATACATTTTCCTGCCAAAGAAGCTGAAAACTGCTCTGGAAATTACCCATTGTACTTTATCCACCTATTCAGGAGTGGGTGTCTTGGGCCCCTTCAGAAATATAAACCACTCCCCTCTCCCATCTTGTAAACTAGCCCCTGTTATGTGACCTCAGGGGGCTCTATGTCTTTCCTTTATATCCCTGTTCACAGTTGCTGTCAAGTATTTGAATGATTATCTGCACAGCATCTGATTTCTTAATACTGACACCTACCATCACCCTCCAATCTGCTACTTGCTTCCCAAAATATGGATCACAGTCAATGAGTTTCATAATCATCACACAGAATACTCAATGGTCTAATGGAGAGCTAATGTGTCAGCCAACAACAGCAAAGGCAAACAAGAATGACGATGTGCTTATAGGCATGTGCTCTAAAGGCAGATGGGGTACCAGTCCACAGACTTCAGAAAGCAAATGGAGTTACTGCTCAGGCTGCAAAGTCACTGAAGAAGGTTATAAACATCCTTGCTTGTGCCAGAAACTCCTGGGCAATAGTCACAGGAGACCTCTCAGTGGAAAAGGCTGCTTGGCTTCAACTCTAATAACCTGAACAGGCTAGAGAGCAATTAGCCCAGGCTGTGGCCTCCAGGGTATGCTTTTGGTCACTCTGCAACAGGCAAGCCTTCCTCATGGGGCCCAGAAAACCCCCATATCATTCGTGTCCCTCTTTCCCCCAGGAATAATGAAGTTTCCTTTCTCCTACCCCACATTTTCACACGTTAAGCAATTGTTCTCACGTTTTAGAAATTTTTGGCGACTTCTTACAAACCCCAGTTGTGTTTGTTCTTAGGTTGTGAGAATCAGAAGTAGAACAACTAATGAAGTGTCCTAGGACAAAAGAGAAGTTCATTCTAATCCTGACTGTTGCCTTGGGCAAGTCACATTTCTGGACCTGTTTCTTCAGCTGTTCAATAAGGGAGTCATCTGCTTCAGGGTTTCGTTTGGTGTTTATTTTTACCTAAGGTGGATTCTCTAGGACAATTTTTCAAACTGGGAGTTGTAACTCAGTCACTAGTGGCTCAGAAAAAAATCTGTTTTGTAATAGAATGGAATATATTAGAGTATATTGCACAGAATAAGAGTATTGTTCTACGAAACTTTTGTTGTGTCTATGTATGGATCTGAGTTGGATGTCGAACATATTTTTTGTTGTGGCTAGAGTAAAACATTTTAAGACTGCACTACAAATATAGTGAGACAGAAAGTAAATTAGTGGTTGGCTAGGACTGGGCTAGAAATGAGGAGTGACTGTAAATGAACTTAAGATTTCTTTTTAAGGGGATGGAAAGGGTCTATACTTAGTTTGTGGTAGTGGTTATATAACTCTATAAATATACTAAAATTCATTAAATTGTACACTGAAAATGGGTGAATTTTATGATGTTTAAATTACATCTCAATAAAGTTATTTAAAAATGAAATAAAATTGTTCTCGAATGCCATGGATTTGCTTCAGGATATCTATAAAGCCTGAGAAATTATATCATAAATTTTATTTTCTAAGAGGAGTTAATAGAGCTTTTACAAGATTCTCAAAGGAATTCAAGACTCAGAACTTTTAGAATCAACTTGTTTCTAAGACTGAAACTCTATGATTCTAAAGTTTATTTTAACTTTATCTCCTCAAAATTACAATTATACATAAAGTTTTGCCTCCCAAGTATTTGCAAGAATCTGTTTATCTATCCAATAATCTGAGTGGATTAGGTTATGTGTGTTAAAATACTTTTAAAAGTAAATTATTGTATAAATTTGACATCTTAATAGCATTATCATTATTTGATTATATTTCATTATATTTACCTGCATTTGGTCTATATCCACAAGATTTTAAATCATAGCTGCATCTATAATTCATATGCCAATTATATATCACAACAATATTTGAAAAAGACAAACTGGGATTTTATTATTTTACTTGTGTACTTACATATTTTTTAATTTACTTATTTTTTGCCTCACCCAAGGATTTTTTTCCCATCGATTTTTCAGTGAAGGTGGAAGGGAGAAAGGACGGGGGGGGGGGGGAGAGGGGGGAGAGAGAGAGAGAGAGAGAGAGAGAGAGAGAGAGAAATATCAATGTGAGAGAGAGACATCAATTGGTTGCCTCCCACTCACACCCTGACCGGGGAGGGGATCACATCTGCAACTGAAGGAATGTGCCCTTAATCAGGAATAGTACCCTTTGGTCCCAGCCAATGCTCTAACCATTGGGAAAATTGGCCAGGGTAAGTCTGGGAGTTGTTAAGCAAAGTGGCATTCTGGAGGCAAAAACACATTTCTGAGTAAGAGAGGTTTTTATTCAGGAGGTTGGGTTGAATTCTTATGTATATAGGTCATGAACTGTCAGCCAACTACACTTAATAGCTTAAAAGTATCTTGATGGCAAGAAACATGTCTAGTTAATCTAATAATGCTAAAATAGGGCTTTATACACAGTAAGTATTTAAAGTTTGTTGAATTGCATTGTAATTTTACATTGTACACTGGTTGGCAATAAGCAAAGGATCAGATATAACCTAAGTGTCCACCAAGAGGAGACTCATAAAATAAATTGACAGTCAAATCGATATAGTGAAGTATGTTTATATGTGTTATTATAAAATAATCTACAGAAAACATTTTGTAGAATATCCCATTGAAGTAAAAATAAATAAATAGGGAGAGTTATATATTATGTATTTCTGGAAAGAGGCAAGAGTCTATTTATGCTGAATGCCTCTAGGGAATGGGACTGAGTATTATAGGTAAACAGAGAATTGCTTTTCACTTTAAACCTGTTTATCCTTTTTGGATCTTTTAATTTATAAATTCGTTATTTTTTCTTTAAAAACGTTTTAAAGAGGTATCACAGAAAACAATTCAGTATCACCATGAGTAAGCTCTTTCACATACCTTAAGATATTTAATGCAAATGACAATTCATCATATGAATGAAGAAACTGAAGATCAGAGACCATAAACTAGTACAATCTCACACAGCTTGACAGTAACCCAGCCTATCTAGTACTGGACCCAATTCTTGGGCTTCACACATCCAATGACACTATTTTTTTTTAATTTCTACAGACCAAATGGATACAAAATCAGAGTATATTTGTCCAGTCAGCATGGCTCAGTTGGTTGAGCATCATCTCACGAACCAAGAGGTTTCTGATTTGATTCCTAATCTGAGTACATGCCTGGATTTCCAGCTCAATCTCAGTAAGGAGTGTGCAAGAAGCAGCCCATAGATATTTCTCTGTCATCAATGTTTCTATCTCTGCCTCTCCCTTCCTCTATCTCTAAGGAAAAAAATATTAAAAAATACTTAAAAAGCAAACAAAGTACATTTAACATCATTCAGTTGGTTTAATTCTGTGTGCTCAAGGATGTCACTTTTGCTATAGATGTCAGGTTAAGCTTAAAAGTATTATGTAATATTGCCCACCTCCTTCTCCACAAACTTCCTTCTCCTTCTAGCCCTTATAAATAACTCTTTCTTATGGGGCCCAAATTCTCCATTTAACTGACTCTTATCTCTGGCTTGACGATAGAGGAGTACATCTTTGTACCAACTCTTGTTTCCAGCTTATTCATTTCTATTCCCTCAGCTATAACAAGACCCTGAACTCCCGCTCTGCATGTTGATTCTTCCATGCTACATTCATTGCTCCTTTCTAGTATCTTCTTCTCTTTTTCTTCACTAAACTCTAACATTTATTTACATTTCTTTTTTTCTAAGTACTATGTTATCTCCCCTTATCCTACACAACTTCCCATCTTGCAACCCATTCCCAAATTCCCAAATCCCCCAAATAATCTCCACTAGAAGTTCCTTATCCTCCACTGAGCTTGGCTATTTTGATACCTTTTACCCCAACACAAGTATTTTTTTTAAAATATATTTTATTGATTTTTTACAGAGCGGAAGGGAGAGGGACAGAAAGTCAGAAACATGGATGAGAGAGACATCAATCAACTGCCTCTTGCACGCCCCCTACTGGGGATGTGCCCTCAGCCAAGGTACATGCCCTTGCCTGAATCGAACCCAGGACCCTTCAGTCCGCAGTCCGACGCTCTATCCAGTGAGCCAAACCGGTCTCGGCCCAACACAAGTATTTTGATATTTTTGTATAATATCTATTTAACAATTTTATCACACTCTTTAACAACAACTAAATTGCACTTCTCTGACATTAAAATGATAGATAACATACCTCAAGAATACCTTTTTTAACCTAACAAAACCATAGCCTCGTAATAGATAGTATAGTATGGTGATTAGAAGCATGACTCTGAAATTAGTAAAATCTGGGTTTGAATATTAGTTCTGCCAATTAATAACTGTGTGATCTTGGGAAATTTTCTTATTCATATCTATTTTCCCATTTGTAATCTGGCGTTACATATAGTAGAAAAACATATTTAAAATGAGAGAGAGATAATAGTATGTACCTGTGTAGGTTTTCTGTGTAATTATGTGAGATAATACAAGCAAAGTGTTTGAGATATTAGTGGGTTCAATGTAAGTGCCAAATAAATGCCCCCCCTTTGCCCTTATATCTCCATCAATTGTCCATAACTTTGCAAAAATCCATGCTTCCTTTACCAACCTCCATTCCACCCACCTTTCATCTTCATGGAAACCAAAAAAATTAATTTCATCATATCACTTACATTAAGAATTTTATTTTTTTTAAAATACCAAATGGGCATACAATATTTTTTGCTTTGCCCTTTTGGCTGTAAAATATTCCCCTAAATCATAAAATTCTAGATTCTAATCTCAAAGAGCTAACCCAATTTGGGGGTAAGCAATGAAAATCTTGTACTGCCGAAACCGGTTTGGCTCAGTGGATAGAGCGTCGGACTGCAGACCGAAGGATCCCGAGTTCGATTCTGGTCAAGGGCATGTACCTTGGCTACGGGCACATCCCCAGTAGGGGGCGTGCAACAGGCAGCTGATCGATGTTTCTCTCTCATCGATGTTTCTGACTTTCTATCCCTCTCCCTTCAGCTCTGTAAAAAATCAATAAAATATATTTTGAAAATCTTCTTGTGCTGCATTGAAATTCACACACACACACACACACACACACACACACACACACACAAAACTATCTGGCATTCATTTACATTAATTATAGTGGTGATTGCCTGTGGCTATGCCAGAGAATGTATTCCAGACTCAAGTTCTGTTTTTAGAACACTGCTCTGAGGATCATCAGACACCTGTCCTATTTAACAACTGGAATATTTAAGCACCCTAGTGCTTTTAAAATAGCAGACAAGCCAACCACAAAGACATATTTTAGACAAAGGGGTTTTAGTATTAAAGATCATGATTTGAATTCTTTTAATGCTCTCTTAATAAAAGTATATTAAGATCCAAGATAACACAAGCCTGTGACTACAAAGTCTAAAAGAGAAAAGATGAATTTTTCTGAAGACAAATGAAAAATTTCTTCCTCACCTTTCTATTTCAATACCTTGATTGCAGTTCCTGAAATCAAATAAGGATGGATCCAGTTTTTTCCATAAAATTTCCATTGGAATGGAAAAGAATTTTTTTTTAAATCTAATAGATCAAGGTTTCTTTTGAGCTGGAAGGAATCTTCAGTAATTCCTCTAACCCTAGTCTAACTCAAGTCCTCCTGCTTTACAGCACAGAGAAATGAGGCTCGGAGAATAAAAGTGGCAGTCCCAACATGGATTCCAAAGATTATCAAAGGAATCATGGTAACAGTGGGATTCAACATGACATGACTTGTATTACCCGCCCAGTGCTAGCATATAAAGCAAAACTTGTCTAAGTGAGCATGGTAACGCGTCTTCATCTGGTAGAGACTAGGTTACAAGTAAGGAAATAACCAAGCATCAGTCAAATAGCAACTTTCTATGGGGGTTGATCCCTGGAAGGGATTTTAACTATAATAAAAAAAAAGAAACAATGAAGAGGACTGTATCTTCTTCTGGTTGTGAATGCAGTGGTTTGAGGATGCAATTTCTGGAGCTACAACAGTCACATTGGAATCTTGCTATGACAAGCATTGAGGGGAGGATGGCAGAGAGGACAGGTACAAAGAGTGGTGGTCATTGATCATATTGTTGAACTGCTACATCCAATAGAGGTAATTATCTTTAGACATCTTATTGTCTGAGATAATTAAATATCTTTAATATTGAAATAGTAATCATTTGCTAGTTAAATAATATGTGATTTATAGTCAAATGTATTCTTATCATCTATCTATAGGGCCAAAAAAAAAAAAAAAACCCAAAAAAACCCGCCGAACCGGTTTGGCTCAGTGGATAGAGCTTTGGCCTGCGGACTGAAAGGTCCCAGGTTTGATTCCGGTCAAGGGCATGTGCCTTGGCTGTGAGCACATCCCCATTTGGAGGTGTGCAAGAGGCAGCTGATCGATGTTTCTCTCCCATCGATGTTTCTGACTTTCTATCCCTCTCCCTTCCTCTCTGTGAAAAATCAATAAAATATGTTAAAAAAAAAAAAAACCAAAAAAAACACAAACCCATAATTAACTACATTTGTAATTCTAGAAAGCAGGAATCATGTTTATATAGTCTTAAAAACAACAATGAACCAGCACAGTCTAGGAAAGTAGTAGCCTAAGAGTGTTTTTTGTGGAATTATGAGTAGCATAACCACTCTGGTAGTTAAGGTTGGTCATAAGTTTACAAGATTACCCAGCATTTTCACTCCTAAGAATTTACTCAACAAAGTCACAACATATATTCACACAAAGATTTGTACACAAATGTTCACGGCAACATTCTATATAATAAAGAGGTAATATGCAAATTGACCATCACTCCAACACACAAGATGGCCACCCTATATGGACATATGATGGCCGGCAGGGGAGGGCAGTTGTGGGCAATCAGGCCAGCAGGGAGGCCAGTTGTGAGTTACTAGGCCTACAAGGGAGGACAGTTGGAGGCAATCAGGCCTGCAGGGTAGGGCAGTTAGGGGCGACCAGGCCAACAGAGGAGAGCAGTTAGGGGCGACCAGGTCTGCAGGGGAGGACAGTTGGGAAGAACTCAGGTCAGCAGGGGAGGCCAGTTGGGAGGGACCAGGCCTGCAAGGAAGGGCAGTTGAGGGCAATCAGGCCTGCAGGGGAGGGCAGTTGGGAGGAACCAGGCCTGCAGGGGAGAGCTTTTAGGGGGGACCAAGCCTACAGGGGAGGGCAGTTGGGGGGAACCAGGTCAGCAGGGAAGGGCAGTTGGGGGGTTACACTCTCAAAGTTACACTCTCACAACAATGTTTATCTCTCTCTTTCTCTCCTTCTCTCTCTCTCTCTCTCTCTCTCTCTCTCTCTCTCTCTCTCTTTCTCTTCTGTTTATCTCTCTCTCTCCCCTTCTCCCCTTTCCCTTCCTCTCTCCCTAAAAATCAATAAAATAAGCATTGTTTTCTCATACTCAGAAAGCAATGCTTTTTACAAAAGAAAATTATTGATGATAAAATCCAGAGTAATGTCATGATGGTAAAATCTAGGATAATGTCATGGTGAAAATATGCAGGAAGGTGAAAATGTTATAGAGATTAAAAGATTTATAAGGAGCCTAAATTTAACAGTGAAGATGTAAAAAGCACTAGGGTTCATGGCAAAGGTAAAGTGAAGAAAAGAATTTGATCCCAGAGCTCTAGACATGTAGTAGAGAGAAACCCATGGCAAAATTATCCCTTTTCAAGTCTTAGTTAGTTTCTAAGTGGTTAAAGCATCAGCCCAAGAACTGAAGAGTCTTGGGTTTGATTTTGGACAAGGGCATGTACCTCATTTGCAGG
The DNA here is from genome assembly GCA_027563665.1 of Antrozous pallidus. Taxonomy (NCBI): domain Eukaryota; kingdom Metazoa; phylum Chordata; class Mammalia; order Chiroptera; family Vespertilionidae; genus Antrozous; species Antrozous pallidus. Next base: position 82,925,422 of record CM050512.1, read on the forward strand.
CTCAATCCCCAGCCCTGGTCAGGGGGCATGCTGGAAGCAACCAATCGATGTGTCTCTCTCACTTTGATGTTTCTCTCTGTCTCTACCCCTCCCTTCCACTCTCTCTAAAAAGCAATGGGAAACACATCCTCAGGTGAGGATTAACAAAAATAAATAATTAATTAATTAATTAAATCCCTGTTCAACACATTCTGGATGACACAAGGATGTCTAAGCAACAAGGCAGCTCCCCTGTCATTTCCAGCAACATCTGAAACATCAAAATTTCTAATAACAAGAACTGAGAAAATTAGTCACTTTAAAACTGTTAGTAATAATGAAATTTGACATGTGATAATTTTAAAAATAGTTTTATTGAAAATAAAGTTATGAAAAAGTGATAAAAGTGACATCCAGATTCTTTCATCACATTGAATTAATCACATTTATATTAAAATTTAATTTCAGGAAGACCTATGTAATACTTTCAACAATAAAGGTTTTTTAAAATTAATTTCCAAGGGTGATTTGCATTCATTTTTATATATTTGTAAATGTCTTTTAATTTGGTGGCCTTGTTTTAAATACAAAAACTAAAATGTAATAGGTTAGAGAACTTTTCATTTCCCACTGAATTCCTAGTAAGAAAAAGGAAGAAAAAATATTTATTCTCAACTTATTTCTATAAACACTGCATGGCTTCATCATCCCATCCTTAATTCAAGTGTACTTAGAAACAAATGAATACAAATTGATCCTTATTGGAAATTAGTGGCCCGGTGCACAAAATTTGTGCACAGAGTGTGTGGGGGGGGGGGTTCCCTCAGCCCAGCCTGCACCCTCTCCATTCATAAACCCCTTCAGGGATGTATGACTGTTGGCAGTCTGACATCCCTCTCGCAATCTAGGACCACTGGCTCCTAACTGCTCACTGGCCTGCCTGCCTGATCCCCCCTAACCACCTCTGCCTGCCTGATCACCCTTAACCACTTCTGCCTGCCTGCCTGATCACCTTTGACTGCTTACCTACCAGCCTGATCGCCCCTAAGTGCTCCCCTGCTGGCCTGATTGCCCCTAACTGCTTCTGCCTTGCCCCCCACCTAGGACCCAGGCTTCCCTCTCTCTGGCCAGCTATAGGCACCCAGCACCTGGGCCAGCCTCACTCAGGCCAGCCACAGCCACAGGCAGCCACAGGCATCCAGGACCACAGGGCAGGCAGCTTGTTCCTCTCCTGGGCCAGAGAGGCAGGCACAGCTGTTGGCATCTGGGACCGTGGAATAGGTGGCTTGTTCCTCTCCCAGTTCGTACACTGTCTGGTCCCCATTCCTCTCTCCCTGGTGTTGAGTGTCTGAGCCATTATGGCATGATGGCATGAATGTGTGATGAATATTTGCATATTAGCTCTTCATTATATAGGATTTTAACTTGTCACAGTCTATCTTCAGTTGGATATTTTACCACTTCACATCTTGTATAGAAACTTCACTGTAACAAAATTTCATTTTTCCCAGGCAATCTTTGTGCTATTGTTGTCATGTATTTTACTTACACAGATGTTATAAAACTGACATTACATTATTATTTGTTTAAATAGTTACGGTAATTACCTTTAAATATATTTCAATAATAAGAAACTTCTATTATATTTTTTTCCTATGCATATACTGTCTTTGGTGTTTCCATTTCTTGGTATAGATCATTATTTGTACCTGGCAAAATTTTATTTCTGCTTGCCGGACTTCTTTTAACATTTCTTACACTACAAATCTGCAGGTGATTTAAAAAATTCAATCTTTTACACATAAAAATATTTTAAACTATTTCTAAAATAGTTTAAAATGGTTAAAATATATTTTGACTATTTTAAACTATTTTAAAAATATTTTCACTCGGTCTAGAATTATAAATTGAGAGGATTTCCCCCCTTGTGAATTCTGATGTGGCTCTACTATCATCCCCTTACACTGTCTCTGATGAGAAATATTTTGTAATCTTTATGTTTACTCCTGTGTGTAGTGTGTCTCTTTTCTTCTGACTACAGGCCGGCCCGACACCCGGCCATCGCAGGGCTCTGAGATCGATTGATTTTTTTAAATTTTATTTCAGAGAGGAAAGGACAGGGAGAGAGGGGTAGAAGCATCAATGATGAGGGAGTGGAAGCTGCTTCTTGGTTTTGCTCTTGGCGCCTCCTCCGTGGGTTTGTGTTAAAGTCTCTGTCGGACCACGCCCCGCGGTCCCGTTACTTGTGGTGAATTCATCCTACACGGAGGTGCGGCTTTTGTTTACCGGCTTCCTTAGCGCCCTGGGCCCACAGGTTTCCCAGGTGTCAGCCTGCGAGTTCTTCCTGAGTCAGACAGCCCGAGGCCTGGGGCTTGCTTTTGCCTCTGAGCTCACCCCTCTGTCTCCTGGATTTCTGGATGTTACAGGGCGGGAGGCCCAGGGTGAGAACCAGCGCTGGGGACAGCAAACAGAGCTCCTTCGCCAGGTGCTTGGGCCCGGTGCCCAGGCTGAGTGCGGGTCAGAGCGTGTCCACGGACCCAGACGATCACCGTCCCATAAGGGCGGGCAGTGAGCCCAGCTCCAGGGCCCTGTTCTGAGAGGAACTCTGGTCCTGTTTCCCCAGGAGTGGGGCGACACACGTCTGGCGGAGTCCAGGCCTGGGTCTGCAGATGGCCTGGGTCCAGTGCCTTTCTGACCCATGGAGACGTCTCGCCGCTTGTGTGTTAGCTCTCGCCTCTCTCACTTCCTTTCCCGCATTCGCTGCCGCTGCTCTGCACACAGGCCAGGCTGGGTTGTGTGGCTCGGTCTCCTCTGCCTCAGGGGCTGTGTCTTGGCTCCTCTCCTGCCCCCATGGCTGGGCCTCGCACTGGAGATGGGGAGCTCTGCACTGGAGGCGGGAGCTGGGACACCTCCCTCCCCAGCCTCAGGACCCAGCATAGACTTGACAAGCATCACCATCTGCAGGTGGCATCTTTTGGCAATCCCCGCCCGGCACAGTGGAGAGGTGATGAGCTGCGGGCAGAGACGCACCTGGATTCAACTCCTGACCCGGCCACTCTGCAGCCAGGGGACCTCAGGCACATATCTCACCGGCTGCTCCGTGGCTCAGGGGGTGTTCATGTTCACAGGGCACCTGGCTCACCCCCTCTGTGTCCTTGCCTCCCTCAGCCAGGCCCGGCCTAACCCCAGGGCCGAAAAGGGCCTCTTGGGAAAGGCCCTTTCGGGACTTGGGCACCCGGCCATCTCACTACTCTGCGATTCATCCGCCCGCCATGGCTGGCTGGCCCGTCCACAGCCCCAACCGGCCTAACCTCAGAGAGAGGCCCTTTCAGGACCTGGCCATTGCCCTGTGATTGGCTGGTGGGTGTGGTTTGTGGGCGTGGCTTATTGGGCATAGCGAAGGTACAGTCAATTTGCATATGACTCTTTTATTAGATAGGATATTGACTACACTTTTAGTTCCAAACAGAGTTGCCATATTTATCAAATAAAACTACAGAAAACTCAGTTAAATTTGAATTACAGAGAAACACTGCTTTTTTGATATGTCACACAAAATTATTCATTGTTTATTTGAAATTCAAATTTAACTGGATGTGCTGAATTTATACTTCTATAAATTGGTAATGCTTGCATAGTGAGTAGAGTTTAGTAACTTGAAATCAAAGGGCTATGAACCAGGAGTGTTTATTTGACAAATACCAATAATAAGGCTAATAATCTAATCCAAACCACTAATCTTCTTCCACTCTATAGCCTTCACTCCCATCCCTGTGATATATGTTTAAGTTTTAGTCTATATTCTTACACAGCCAATCAGAGAGTCAAGTGAGTAGCAACTCTGCAAAGCAGCTTGGCTCTAAAGAAAATTAATCCTTTATCAGTCAGAAGACATTCTGAATTAAAATTTCTCATTTATTTATGCCGACATTTTTAGCTAATCCTATATTTTAGAAAAGCCTAATATGCTAAGTGTCCAACCATTTGACTCTTCAACCAGTCACTATGACATGCACTGACCATCAGGGGGCAGACGCTTCAACCAATAGGTTAGCTTGTTGTTGGTGTCTGGCTGATCAGCACTGGGCGAGATGAGCCAGACACACCCTAGAGCTCTCCCTTGCACCCTCCCTAGCCTGATTGTGCACCAGTGGGGTCCCTCGGCCTGGCCTGCACCCTCTTGCAATCCGAGGGATGTCAGAGAGCCAGTTTCAGCCCTATCCCCACAGGCCAGGTCGAGGGACCCCACCAGTGCACAAATCCATGCACCAGGCCTCTAGTAAGAAAATAAGCAGCCTGGCTAGAGTGGCTGTAGGTTGGAGCATTGTGCCACCCTTGACCACACCTTTTTTCCCAGGTTACAGAGTTCCTAGAAATTGCCAAAGTGCTGGCTGCCCACCACCCCTCTCTCTCCCCTAAGCTGGTATAGTTCTGTGATTGAGCATCAACCCATGAACCAGATGATCATGGTTCAATTCTGGTCAGGGGACATGCCTGGATTTCAGGCTCAATTCCCAGGAGGGAGTGTGCAAGAGGCAGCTGATGGATAATACTCTCTCATCACTGATGTTTCTATCTCTTTTCCTCTCCCTTCCTCTTTCTAAAATCAATGAAAAACATCTTTTTTTAAAAAATGCTGGCTACCCACCTTTTGCATTGGAATCTACCCATGTGGCTATGGTGACATAGATGCTCTTTTTAAGTCACAAAATAAAATTTAAAAAATTTTAAAAGGGTGACTCCAACAAATATTTAAGCTCTGAAAATAGAAAATAGTTCAAAATTTTGATGTCTCTAGGAAAGCTGCCTTCTCTTAAGCATATACCAGTAATTCACAGCTTTAAAAGATGTTTAAAAAAGATTTGGGTGTGCATATGAACAGTTAATGTCATTTAATATGTGAGTCATCAAGCAGAAGTATTACTTATTTGTTAGAAAATTGTTTTATTAGTTTTGTGTTACAAAGGACCTTAAAGATAAAATAATCCAACATCATCTATTACATAAATTCCTTTTCACCCATTCTTCATGTGACATAGAAATAAATTGCTCTAACAAAATTAAGATAGAATTCTTAATTGGATGACAGTATGAATAATTCAATAGTGCGTTGATGCATTTATAAAGCTAGAAAAACCTTGTCTGTTGTCTGTAAAATTCCTCAGGTGAAATTAGAGAAAACCCACTCAGCAATAGAATGAATGTTTAGCACTTTAATCTTAGATAATGACCTGGTTAAAGAACTTGATGGCAGGTTGTTAAATAATTTGCATTCATTCGTGAATATAGCAGTACTGTGGCAAAAATCTGACTTATAATAGAATGTGATGCATTTGCTAACAAAGAGTGATCATGTAATTTAAAAACAGAGCTAGAAATTAACATGTTAACACCACATCTTTTCAACATCTTACATTCTCTTCTTTTTGAATAGATTCAGCAGTTTTTTGTTTTTGTTTTTTTTTAAAGAAAAGGCCCCCAAACTTGATTTCTCTCAATCTACTTCTCCAAGGACAGGTGATTAATTCATGATACTTTCTAACTATGTGTGACTTTTGAACATAAAAGATGATATTTACCAATTGAGAGTATATACTTTTCATGTATATCTGGGAATTATATAAACTAAACACAGCTAGCCAGCTTTGGTTAAAGAAAGCATGCTTTGAGAAATGTTTTGTCTACACATTTGGGTTTTTTGCTTACCTAAATTTCCTTTCTTGTTTTCATTTCTCAACATCACAAAGAATTTTAGTTTATTTTAGAGCATTCATCATTGCTCAACTTATCATTAGAAGCTAAGCATGATTCAGAATACCCTCAAATGTTAGCCCTCTAGTGCCTTTGGTTACCTAAAGTTGACCTATCCCTGATGTCTGTATCAGTCAGCTAAAATCAGCTAAACTATGATTCTACATTGCAATGATTTTCCTCAGAGAAGTGCAGACAGCTACTGGGTAGTCAGCCTGAAGCACTTGTCTTTTGCATATAAATCAGGTGCTTCTTAAACTTCAGCTCATCCTTTCCTTATCTGTATTCATTCAGCAGCTGCTGAAACTGTACTATATCTTCTAAAGTATTTGGCATTTTCTCTGCACAATTGTAAAGTTAATATAAATCAGCCAAACGTGTTTTAGAAGTGGCAATAAAGGTCCTGAGGCAAATTCAATGAATGATATGGTTGCTGATGCATAATTCTGATTTAGGTCAGCTTTTAGGTAACTGCTCTCATTTGAAGGTCAAGGGCGAAACCATGTGAACTGATGCTTTTATTTGGGTGAAATCTGTAATAATTTGAACCTGCAGATGTTATCTTCATTTACTGTACAACATGAACATCGGCACCTTCCAGAGACAACGGATGAATGCTCTGCAGCTAAAACCAACCAAGAGAGAAATTTTGTGGCTAGACAGATTGCATTGATTCCATGGGCCTTCAGGATTTTGCATTCCCTTGAGATGTCTCTGTCTGGTGGTCAGCTGGTGGAGGAAAGGTCAGAGTGACCTGCACCATTAATAAATAGCAAAGAGGCACAGTGGGTGGATGGGGGTTGGGGGAGAGGAGAGGCTTAATAGTGGGAATAAGAAGAAGAGAGAGTTCTGAGAAAACAAATTAATGGGTTCTAAATTTAAAAAAATAACACTGGGGACTATGGGAGTAGCTCATGTCCACACTTTGAGTTATGATGAAATGTGACTCATCCTTGGAATGGTTTTATTTCAATAATTTCTGATAATTTAATAAAGATCCCCTGTAATTCCAAATTTCTTCTCCAAAAGTTAAAGTATCAGTAAAATCAGAGGATATATTAACAGAGATAATAAAACAAACAAAATATTTTATACAGCAGTGGGCAAAAGTAAGTCTATAGTTGTGGGTACATTAAAGAGTTTATTCTTATATTATTATTTATTTATTATTGTATTATTTATTTGTAAACCTACTTTTTCCACCTCTTTTATATTATTTTAGCATTGAATTTTCAGACTTCCTAATTATTTAATTTACTCCAAGTGTAACTTTGGGCTATAATTGGTGGATCTATATTTAAATTCTCATTAAGTATGAAATAAAAATACACAATCTATTCATTTCAGAAAGATGATATGAGTAGTTAGTATTTTTTAAAAAAACATCAATGAAGAGGAACCAAGATGGTGGCATAGGTAAACACCTATTCTGCTGCCCTGCACAACAATTTTGAAACTACAGCTAAGGGACAGAACGGACATTATCCAGAACCATCAGAAAGCTGGCTGAGTGGAAATTCCACAAATAGAAGGAAAGATAAAGGGACACTGTGACTCAGCGGAGCCCCAGAGAGCAGAGTTGCTGAGACCTATGGTGAAGGAAGTGTGGAGCCGCCTGCGAGCAGAAGGGGCAGGCGGCTGGATACCTGGTTGATTTCTTGAACTGGGAGGGAGACAGAGGTGCTCACTGTATTGACCCCCCCAGTTCGGGCAAGTCTTGGGGAACCCAGACTCATATGGAATGAAACTGGACCTTAAGGAGGAAGCACACTGAGATTTGGGAACTGCTGAGGCGTGCAAGCTTGCGGAGAGGGTGCTAACTGCAGAGATGCTCGAGCTCTCGGAGTGCGTGCATACTGCGTACTGCAGAGGTGCACAAGCTGGCAAAGAGGATGTGTAGTTGGCTCTCTCATTCCAGAGGGAAAAAAACCCACCAGACTGCATTGCTTTCCAGTTTTGGGTGAGAATTTGGGTTTACAGACTCACTTAGAGAGAAACTGAACTGTCTGGCAGTGGTCAGAGCTCGGGGGCAGCTTTCTCTCCATTTCTGAGGGGCACAGAGATCCAGGCACCAGAAATCAAGGCTGGCTGCTCAGCCCAGAGACTCTGCCCCATCCAAGCAGAGCACCAGCGTAAACACAGCTGATTCTCACAGCCAATTGGCCTGGAGGTCAACCACTCCCAGTGAAACCAACAACAATCTAGGCTTAACTACAAGACTGTGCAACCCATAAAGGGGTGCACCAAGAGTATCCACCTCAGGTAACTAGGGAGGCTGATCACTGTCCCCTAGAGGACACCTACCACACAAAGCTAAGTGACCAACTTAGGGAAGTAGCCAAAATACAGAGAAAAGGTAACACATCACATTTGAAAGAAATGGAAGGAAATAAACGACTAGATATAGAGTTCAAAACCACGGTTATAAGGTTTTCCAAGAGGCTCCTAGAAAAGGCCGATGAAATTAATGAGACCCTCGAGGATATGAGTGAGACTCTTGAGGATACGAAAAAGACAAACTAGAAATTAAGCATACACTGACTGAAATAAAAAATATTAAACAGAGACCCAACAGCAGACTAGAGGACCGCAAGATTTGAAATACAAAGAAGTAAAATCCACTCAGCTGGAAAAGCAAGAAGCAAAAGGAATCCAAAAAATTCAAGATAGTGTAAGGGGCCTCTGGGACAACCTCAAGCATACCAACATCCGAATTATAGGGGGGCCAGAAAAAGAGAGAGAGCAAGATAATGAAAACCTATTTGAAGAAATAGTGACCGAAAACTTCCCACACCTGGTGAAAGAAATTGACTTAGGAGTCCAAGAAGCGCACCTAACCCCAATATATAGGAACCCTAAGAGGACCACACCAAGGCACATCATAATTAAAATGCCAAGAGCAAAAGACAAAGAGAGAATATTAAAAGCAGCAAGAGAAAAAAAATTAGTTACCTATAAGGGAGCACCCATACGATTGTCAGTGGATTTCTCAACAGAAACTATGCAGGCCAGAAGGGAGTGGCAAGAAATATTCAAAGTGATGAAAAGCAAGAACCTACAACCAAGATTACTCTATCCAGCAAAGATATCATTCAGAATTGAAGGTCAGATGAAGTGCTTCGCAGGTAAGAAAAAGCTAAAGGAGTTCATCACCACCAAACCAATACTATATGAAATGCTGAAAGATATTCTTTAAGAAGAGGAAGAAGAAAAAGGTAAAAATATAAATTATGAACAACAAATACACATCTATCAACAAATGAATATAAAAATCAAGTGAATTAAAAATCTGATGAGCAGGATAAAATGGTGAATATAACAGAATCATGGGCATAGAGAGGGAATGGACTGACAATTCTTGGGGAGAAAAGGGGAGTGGGAGGCAGCAAGAGACTGGACAAAAATCATGCACCTATGTGATAGGACAGTGGAGGGGAGGTGAGGGCAAAGGGTGGGATGGGTACCAGGTGGAGGGGAGCTATGGGGGGAGGGGAAGGAGAACAATGTAATTAATAAACTGAACAATAAAGATTAAAATATTTTTCTAAAAAAAGAGGAAGAAGAAGAAGAAAAAGGTAAAAATAAAAATTATGAACAACAAATACACATCTATCAACAAGTGAATCTAAAAATCAAGTGAATTAAAAACCTGATGAACAGAATAAACTGGTGATTATAATAAAATCAGGGGCTTAGAAAGGGAATGGACTGATAATTCTTGCAGAGAAAGGGGGTGGGAGGTACAGGAAGAGACTGGACAAAAATCGTATACCTATGGATGAGGACAGTGGGGGAGAGGTAAGGGAAGAGGGTGGGATGAGTACCGGGTGGAGGGGAGCTATGGGGGAGGGTGAAAAAGAGGAACATTGTAATTAATAATCTGAACAATAAAGATTTGTTAATTTTTTTAAAAAATCAATGAAAATCTACTTCCAATTCCCACTTAAATTACCCTACAAGTGCTACTATTTCAAAGGTTTATAGTTTTTAAAGCAAAAAACAGGGAAATTTATATAAGTTCAGTATACCAAGTAAAGAAAGAAGTTATTTTAAATGTTTGTTTAAATTTTAACTTTAGCATATGGTAATTTAGAGGAAAAAATGTAGAGATCTTTTAGTCTAACTTCCTTTGGGGTACAGGTAAGGCAATGACACCCACTAACACCCCAGGCACCCAGGGTCACACTGCGAATTAAGGCCAAAGTCAGACTGTGAATCCAGGTCTCCTAATTCCTTTCCTTGTACTACACTTTACTAGGAAAATGATTTTTTAAAATCAGTGAAAACTATAATGTCAAGATATTGTCAGAAATGCTCCAATGGTAATGTTATGTTTTATCCCACCCAGTGTTCAGTATAAGTGGACTATAATTAAAATTATATAGTAGATACAAAGAGGAAACATATGCTGGTACAGTTACCATATTTTGATAATGTGTTTGCCAAACTTAAGGGAAAAAACTGCGATTCAGCTGCCCAGGTATAAATTATATATAAAGAATGCTATCTGGGAGAGTTTTGCAAGCAACAAGAGAAAAATTAGGATCAATTTCATTGTTAGTATAGTTAGTAGGATGAGAAGAAATTCATCATTTTTTCCTTTTTCAGTGAAAAGAGATGACCAACATTCAACACTTTGCATACACCACTATAAGAAATTACAAATATTTTAACATGTCTTTCTTTTTTAAAAAAAAATTTCAGAGAGAGCCCTAACTGGTTTGGCTCAGTGAATAGAGCGTTGGCCTGCAGACTGAAGGGTCCCAGGTTCAATTCTATTCCAGTCAAGGGCATGTACCTTGGTTGTGAGCACATCCCCAGTGGGAGGTGTGCAGGAGGCAGCTGATCGCTGTTTCTCTTTCATCAATGTATCTAACTCTCCGTCTCCCTTCCTCTCTGTAAAAAAAAACTCAATAAAATATATATTTTTAAATTTCAGAGAAAGAAACATTGATTTGTTATTCCACTTATTTGTGCATTCATTGGTTGATTCCTGCATGTGCCAGACCAGGGATTGAACCCACAACTTTGGGGTATCAGGAGGATATTCTAACCAACTAAGCTATCTGATAGGGCTTTTCACATTCATTTCTTTTCTCATGTCCAAGAGAAATAAGAATTGCTTAGGCATATTTGATGATGACTAGGCATAGATGACTGAATGCAGTGATGTTTGCTTATGGCTTTGAGACTTGATTAAAGTGGTGGAATAAATGTGTGTTGTAGTTGATAGCCTTCTAAATTTGATAAAGAAAACTATAATTACAGCCAATCTTACCTGATGCTATAAACAAAATATTTAGAGCATGCAATGAGAACGTTGTTGTCCTATATATGACCTGTAAAACAGCTTAGAAATTACAGCTTAGCTGTACGCCTTGATATGATTAAATATATATTTAGCTGCCTACCTAAGGTTCACATGACAGAAATAAAAATGTAAGCCAGTGTTTTCTTTCTTTTTTTTTTTTTTTTTTTTAGTTTTTCCAAGAATTACTTATGTTTGAAGTCAAATGCATTTTTTAAAGCAATGCCTATGAGAGAGAAATAAGAATAAAAGATAATATACTTTTTCTCAAAGGAGGACTTCTACAATTTTAACTAGGTGTAATATTTAGGGGACTTAGGTAAGTAAGTCTGTGTCAGAAAGATATTTGGAGAGACTAGAATAAAAAACCATAGCTGTTTATCCCTGTTTGAAATATAATAATAATTTAAAACTTTTACTTAGATTTTTTTCACTATCATCTTCACATTTTTTCTTTAAATTTTTCCTAATAGCATACAAGTCTCTCTTCCCATGACTTGAGTCTAATTTTCATTTTCCACCTTCAACAGAGATAGAACCATTGGGTGGGACCTGTTATACAGAAAAGCAATAACCAGTTTCCAAACAAATGTTTTATACTGTTAAGGAGGTCTTAGAAATACATGGCTTCTATTGAAATTGGATATGCCGGTGAACGTTCAGGCCTTTCACTCTGATTACAGACTGAGGTATAGTTTCCTCTCCTGGTACTCTCTGTTTGTACCTAATGACAAAGAACTCACTTTATTGTCACTTCACAGTAACTTGATCCAATGAGAGGCAGTAGGTGGTGCGATGTGGGGTAAGAGCTGTTCATTTTTCTCCAATGCAAAATTCCAGCAGTAGTCATACATAACTGCCAATTAGATCCATTATCGAGAATTGAATTAGTTGGCCATATCCAGCTGTGAGGGAGGGTACAAAAATATAGCCTTTATGAGGAGTAGCCGTGTGTCCAGATGAATACAAGGTAGAAAATGGGTGGAAAAGGGATTTAGGGGAATAACTAGCAGTCTCTTCCACATTCCACACCACACATTTCAACATTGTATTAATAATCAAATCAGATGCCTATGATCCATCTTAGGAATTTCTTTAATCTTTAGTTGGACCCTTATCCAAAGTAACGTTATTCATAGTTCAAGCTACTCCATTGTACTTCATGCAGAGAAACATAAATTGGCACCAAGGTCAATACAGAAAAAAAATTTATAAGCATTAGGTTATCTAGAATTTACAATAAAACATGCTCATCATATATTTTAAAATTAAAAATATTTACATAAATAGGTCTCTCTATAGGGAAATCTTTTATTTAAATTAATTTACTTTTTATTAAGAGCTTGGCTCTGATTTTTTTTCTAGTTACTTCCTGGAGGTTCTCAAAATAATATAAAGAGTTATATAAAGGGACAGGATTTAATCACAAAACTTAGTTTTGTTTGGGAATTCTAACACGTGGCCAGTTTATTATCATGCCAGAGGATTTCAAGGTGCTTCACAAAAGATGTACAATTACTTACCGACAGTAATGCAATCTGTGGTCCCAAGATAAGGATTGAAAGCAGGAGGAAACAAGTGAGTCATTACAACTATTGGCTTCTATTTTTGATAAGATTATAAAGGAATTGCCTGCCTTAGTCTTAGCTGCTTCCTATGTGAATATGCACAAAGAATGTAGGTGTGGTAAGTAAAACAAAAGAAGCTATTTCAATACGTTTTTGTAACATCTTGTGCATACTTTTAAACTGAGCCATTGACTGCAATATGATCTTTAAAAACAATTATATTACATTGAAAATCAAAAGAAAAAAAAGATAGTTCTTCCTATTTTCGCTAAAATAAGGTTCCCAAATTAGTGTCCTCTAAATTCCTATTTACTTGTGTTCTATGTAATATGATTTTAATTACCAATATGGAATCTTTCACTATTTAAATGTGTGGGCCTTTTTTTTTTTTTTTTCTTACCTTTTTGGCTAGGACTATTGGGTATACAATCACTAACACTTCTAGGATTCTGGGTTTGTGTAAGAGTTGAAGAAAAATTAAATAAGGATAAACTTTTTTCTTAAAAATTATATTCTTTTCTGACTTACTACAGCCTCAAACAGAGAGTCATTCTCCGGTCCCCATTCTTCCGGTGGGTTCACAGCTTTGTCACTGATGCCTTAGACTTCCTGGCCTTTGTTCACTTTTAACTTAACTTTGTGCCTCTGATAAGGATACACAAAAACCTGAGGGAATGCCTTGAAAAGATGACTAAAGGTCAGAATGTAAAAGCAAATCTGGGATTTCCAGGGGGGATTTTCTATGATGAGTTTAATTTGATTTCAAATTAGAGATCACTAGCAGCACCTACAAATCAATCTTACAATGAGGGTTGATACAAATCACAGGTGCTTGGGGATGGTGAGCACACAGTGCAGTGTACAGGTGATATGTTCTGGAATTGTGCACCTGAAACCTGGAGAATTTTGTTAACCAGTGTATCACCCCAATAAATTAAATAAAAAGGGAAAACAATAGTTCTACCAACAGTAGCTCTTCAAAAAAAAACAAAAAACAAAAAAAACTGCCCTCATTGGTTTGGCTCAGTGGATAGAATATCGGCCTGCGGACTCAAGGGTCCCAGATTCAATTCCGGTCAAGGGCATGTACCTTGGTTGCAGGTAGGGAGTGTGTAGGAGACAGCTGATCGATGTTTCTATCTCATCAATGTTTCTAGCTCTCTATCATTCTCCCTTCCTCTCTGTAAAAAATCAATAAAATATATATTTTTAAAAAAACAACTAAAAACCAGAAATCATAAGTACTATACTGCTAAATGTTTATACTCAAGTAAGTGTTCAACACATTTTTAGTGTTATTAACAGCCCTGGTTGCTAATATTTATTGAATTTATCAACATTTACTATATATGGACACTGTTCTATGTACAGTATATATTTTCTTATTAAATGCTCAAAACAACCTATAAGGAAGAAATCATTCTCTTTTCAGTGTAACTATTAAGGTAACTGGACCACAAGTAAGTCAAGAATTTGCCCAAGTTCAAACAGCTAGGATGTTGCAGATGGGAGCTGTCTACAAAAACAATCTTAATCCAGAACCCACACTCTTCTCTTGACACTAATTCATCTTCCTCCTTTGTTCATGACTTAAATCAGAGTTGGAAAAAGATATTTTTCTTAAGAGTAAAATTGAGGATATCTGGGAACCATTTATAAGTTTTGTGGCTCCATTTAGACAATATTTGAGTTGCCGCTTCCTTCTCTGATAACTATTCTCTACTCTTCTTCCTTCCATATGGCTATAGTGGGAGCACCAACTTGATCCTGTCTTCTAGACAACCATTTTTTGGGCACCTGACTCAAGATGCGCCCCCAAGACCTTTTCCAGAATATGGCGAGTTGGTTGAGGGTCCCATTTTAGCCTGACTGTCTTCCTGGAGAGCGAACATGTAAACTCGAAGCTGGCAGCATGGCCATTTTCTACCACATGGAACAGGTAAGAGAGAAAAGTGAGACTGGTCAAAGAAAAATAAAGCAAAACTTCACAGAAAAGCAGAGATGGCTTCCCGGGTTTACTATAGCAGATAGATTGCTAAACTGGCCGCAGTTCTCCACTCCCCTTCCTGGATACAACCCTGTCACAGGATGACTTTGCAATCCTTCCCACCAACAGGCAGAGCCTTGTAGTATCTCACGTTTTGAATCTGGGCTGGACTTGTGCCTTGGTGAAAGTGACAGAGTGACAGTTTCAAACCTGGATCACCAAAAGCCCTGTATGTTTCCACTTTTTCTCTTTGACCCATTCAGTTCTTGAGGACATATTTGGCTAGTATGCTGGAAGGAGAAGGAAGATGCCCCATCCAAGGCCATCCTAACCAGCCAGCTTCTAACTAACACAGCAGCTGACCACAGAGACATTAAAAACGTAGGGCATCCAAGCCCAAATGAATAGAGTTACCCAACCAATCCACAGTCTCACAACTATGACTATACCGCCAAGTCTCAGGTTGTTATTATACAACATTAAGTCATGGTTAGTTATGCAGCATTAGGTCACTGACACACTGCTCTGCCATGTTTCCATCCATGGTACTCGAGGCTCTGATGTATCCCAGCACTAATGTTCCATGGCTTACACTTGTAGTCTTATAATACACTTTTTAATTTGTCTTGTCACCTCAATTGAGGAGGGTTTTTTTTAAAATTTGCAACCAAAGCAATCTTTTTTAAATCATATACTAGAAGCCTGGTGCACAAAATTCGTGCATGGGGGGTGGGGGTGTCCCTCAGCCCAGACTGTACCCTCTCCAATCTGGGACCCCTCGAGGGATGTCCGACTGCCCGTTTAGGCCTGATACCAGTAGGATCAGGTCTAAACGGGCAGTCGGACATCCTTCTCACAATTCAGGACTGCTGGCTCCAAGCTGCTTGCCTGCCTGCCTCCCTGATTCCCCCTAACCACTTCTGCCTGCCTCCTTGATTTGCTCCTAACCACTTCTGCCTGCCAGCCTGATCACCCCCTAACCGCTATCCTGCCAGCCTGTTTGCCCCCAACTTCCCTCCTCTGCCAGCCTGGTCACCCCTAACTGCCCTCCCCTGCAGACTTGATCGCCCCCAACTGCCCTCCCTTGCTGGCCTAGTCCCTCCCAACTGCCCTCCCCTGCTGGCCATCTTGTGGTGGCCATCTTGTGTCCACATGGGGGCAGCCCTCTTGTGTGCTGGAGTGATGGTAAATCTGTGTATTACTCTTTTATTAGATAGAATAGAGGCCTGATGCATGGGTGGGGGCCAGCTGATTTGTCCTGAAGGGTGTCCTGGATCAGGGTGGGGGTTCCCTTGGGGCGTGAGGTGGCCTGGGCGAGGGGCCCAGGCTGGCCATACCCCCCATCAACCCAAGTGGAGGCCCTGGGATATGGGATTAATTTATGTCTATAATTGAAACTTTGTAGCCTGGACCAGAGCCAAACCTTCTGCTTGCTCTGTGGCGACAGCCATTTCTGTTTGGGTTTATTTTAATTCTATAATTGAAACTTTGTAGCCTAGAGTGGAGGCCTAGGCACTAGGACTGCAGAAGCTTGGCTTTCTCCATCGCCCGGGCAACCCTAGTCTCTGCTCTCTTCAGCTCCGTGGCTGCCGCCATTTCTTTTGGGATATATCTTCTACAATTGAAACTTTGTAGCATTGATTGGAAGCCTAGGCTGGCAAGGGCAGGTGGAAAGCTTGGTTTCCTCCATTGCCAGAAAAACCCAAGCCTCCCTCCTGCTTTCAGTGGCTGCAGCCATCTTGGTTGGAGCTTATTTGGATAATTTGTTCCTGGTTGGCTGATGGGAATGGCTGTGGGCATGGCTTGAT